>UESW01004074.1:167733-224942 GCA_900491605.1 Calamus simplicifolius
ATTAGAAAAAGGAGTTTCAAGCTCTATGCTTAAAAGATTTCAAAAAGGAATTTTACATTATAATTCAATCGATGAATTCTTGAAACATGTCTTGAATCCATGCTTAATGTCATATTTAATGTATTCAAGTCAAATTTATATTTTAAATTTATTGGGACAAGTTTTAAAGTCTATCAGAACATTTTTCTGATTTTTGTATCGCTCCCGAGCCGACTCAAGGGTTTCCGAGTCGACTCCCCAATGTCTGATTTTCTCGAGTCGACCCTTGGTTTTCAAGAGTCGACCCCTGACTCTTGCGAGCCGACTCCTGTCTGTGCGAGCCGACTCCGCTCAAACAACAGAACCCATGTTTTTTGAGCACTTCTCGAGTCGACTCCCCATTTTCCTCGAGTCGACTCCCGACTTTCAGGAGCCGACACTTTAGTTTTCGCGAGTCGACCCTTCAATGCTTAAAATGTTTCTATTTTTAGTAATCGACTTCGAGCCGACTCCCACAAAGCTCGAGTCGACTCCGCGAAATCTGGGCGCGATTTTTAACGATGACACATCAGCCCCAACGGTAAGATTTTCAAATAACGGCTATTTTTCTTGTCTCTAACGGATATATTTTTGCAGATTCTATAAATAGAGGAGCTCTTTTCAAATCAAAACAAAGAGAAAATCAAAAAGAGAGAAAAGAATATCTTTGAAAAGAGGGAAAAACAGAGCATATTGAAAAAATCATCTAGCTCAAAGGAGAGTGATTCAAAAGGAGTGAAATCCAAGAGAAGTTTCGTCTGCTCCTTCTCATCAATCCACAAGAGTCAAAAGAAAATCCACAAGCATTTCAAAGGTCAAATCGGAGGATTTTCAAAAGAGAAAAAGCTTCATCTCAACTCCAAAGACTTCAACGGTCAAGAATCTTGCTGAGGCGTGATTCAACGTTTCAAGAGGAGTTAAAGAGAAGAAGGAAGAAAGCCAAGCCACTACCATCTGCAATACTATCAGGCTTTTCTAACCTTTTATATTTTGTACTTCATTTGTATATTTGCTCAAGGGGAGCATTCATTGTTCAAACACTATTATTCTTATTGTTTGCTGATTCAATCAGTGGATTGAATCAGTGGAGGTTGGTATACCTCGTTGCAAGCCGGAGTGCTTGTGTTGGGTTAGTTGTGAGCCCGTGAAAAACAACGTGTAGGGTTTTGTGCTGGTAAGCCCGAGTTAAAACCAGCTGGGTTCGTTGTGCACCCGGTAAAACAACAAGTTTGAGTTGTGAGCTTGGAAAACAACTCGGCTGTAATCTAGAGAGATTATAGTGTGGACCCAAGTGAATCTTGGGAGTGGACGTAGGTGTTGATTGCACCGAACCACTATAAAATTATCTTGTGTTTGCCGTGCCATATTTTCTCTTTCTCTATCTCTCTTTATTTGCTTGTGTATTGATTTAGTTAGCCTCTCACTTGCACATCTTGCTAACTAATCAATTAAAGTTAAAAAGTCTTAAATTTTTAAGAACCCAATTCACCCCCCCCTCTTGGGTTGCCATCTGGGCCAACACTGGCACTGTTAAAAAGCTTTCCCACACCGGACCCTACCAGGTATGGCCAAGCAAAGAAGAGAACCGAATTGAAACGGTTCGGTGTGAGGGGCTCACCTCTTCAGATGAAGACATCAAAGAGATATCGTCCCTCGGGATATGGAACCCAGATCATCTTCAAACAATGAAGACCTTCAAGGGATATAGTACCCTGAAGACATGGAAATAGATTAAACCCCGAGTATATTACGAGTGAAGTATGCCTGAACCGAGCCATTTTGCTCATTGTAATAAAACTTCACTCTTCGATTCAAATATTTCTTATTGAATAATAATTTTCCTTGAGTTGAGGATGAAAGGCAGGTCTCGCCCAATTATTGACCTACGGGTCCATTTCTTCGTACCTTGGTAGGGCCAAGTAAAAATTTTTTCGTACCTCGGCAAGACCGAGCAACATTGTACGTTCCTTGGCAGAGCCAAGTAAAAATTTCTTCATACCTCGGTAGGGCTGAGCAACATTCTTCATGCCTTGGCAGGGCCAAGTAAAAATTTCTCCATACCTCAGCACGGCCGAGCAACATTTTTCCGAACCTCGGTACGACCAAGCAAATTTTTTCATACCTCGACAGGGCCGAGCAATATTCTTCGTACCTTGGTAGGGCCAAATAAAAATTTCTCCATACCTTGGCATGGCTGAGCAAATTTCTTCAAACCTTGGCATGATCGAGCAAATTTTTCTTCGAACCTCGGCACGACCAAGTAAATTTCTCCGAACCTTGGCACGACTGAGAAAATTTTTCTCCTAACCTCGGCACGATCAGGCAAATTTTTCTCCGTACCTCGGCAAGGCCGAGCAGCATTCTCTGTACCATGGCATAGCCAAGTAAAAATTTTTCCGTACCTCAGCAGGGTCGAGCACCATTCTCCATACCTTAGCAGGGCCAAGTAAAAATTTCTCTGTATCTTGGCAGGGCCAAGTAAAAATTTCTTCTAACCTTGGCATGACCGAGCAAATTTTTCTCCATACCTCGGCAGGGCCGAGCAACATTCTCCATACCTTGGCAAGGCCAAGTAAAACTTTACAGAATCAAGGTTCCCGGCTTGGCATTTATGGGGCCATCATGACATGCCTCTGTTGGTTCAAATCCCACCAATGAAATTGAGCCGTCATGGACTCTACTCCCTATGCCCGAACCTATGCTTCGGACTAGAGAGTGGGGGGCATGTGATGTAAAAAAAAATTATCACCACATCAATAAATGTGCCCGATGACTAAGGCCAAGCTACTGAGCCGAACTATCTGACCGAACTTCAAAGTCGAACCATCTGGCCGAGCTATCTCAGTGCCTCGGAAGGGCCAAGCTATATCCGAACCTCGGCAGGGACAAGCTATTTTGTACCTCGCCAGGATCGATCCTCATCCCTTCAACGTAAACGCCATTGCTGCTTCAAATCATGCCGGATATCTCGAAGGATGAACCACCCTGATCGCAAGAATCATGAAATGAGCCTTCCAAAATGGGAACGAAAGCCAAATATAGCACTCAATCCATGATCAACGGGATTCCAAATTCCCGATAAAGCGCCCGTTAGCTTCATCAACATCCCCATAACTGTTAGGATTTCGATCTTATCGGATGCCAACTTCCTAAAACGTGCTCAAAAAATCAGGTAATGGCCCACCTCCTTGGCAGCGTAGAAATACCAAGTCCCAGGATCCTCAGGTACGCTCTCGAAGGCAATCTAAGCTCAAAAAATAACTCTAGCAAAAGTCATTGCTTCTGAAAAGTCACGCCAAGAGGAAGATCCTTCTGCTGAAGCTTTCTCCTCTTATCTGTTTGCTCAGAATTTTTACTGACTTGGGCATAGGAGGATTTTTTGTAGGGATCACCCCCTGTGATTCCTATGTGAGGACTGTCTTGTAGGTCCATCCAGATGAAAAAGCGCTATCCGAATCTCGACGTGCACCGTCCCTAAGCTGAAGAAGAACGGATTTTCGCAGCAACAGTTTGCAAATGGTGTCCCATATGAAAAGTTAGACGTTCCAAAATTATGGCCCCACAATGACTCCTAATCATTAAGATGGTATAGCATAAAGAACCAATTTTATGAGAGCCATTTTTCTAGGAAAACGAAAGAAACCTTCATTTTAGGCATCCAATCTAGCATAAATCTTGCCTTCGAGTGGTTGCTTCCCTTTAACCTTCGGGTTAAGGATCTGATTTCTTCTGATCCCCCTGCCTGGCATATCCCCTCTGACCCGTTTCTTTGGGTTGGAGCTTTCCAGACGTATTCTGCTGATGCCCATTATCCCAGGTTGCTCTTCTGACTCGATTGTGGCAGAAATCATGTCTCTCTAGGGCTCCAATCAAGGATTTGATGATGATTTTCAGGCCGGAGTCCCAGCGTTCGATTGATGCTGATTGGATTTGGAAGCTTCCCACCCTCCCCAGAGTGCAGCTATTTATGTGGAAGCTTCTGTGGGATTGCCTTCCCACTTGTCTTCTTCTTTCTAGAAGAGGTCTGGCGATTCATCCGTGCTGTCCGTTTTGTAGGGAGGAGGACGAATCCTCAGATCATGCTATCTTTACCTGCCCCAGGGTGAGTTGGTTATGGTAGAGGGTAGGTTATTCTGTAAGGAGGGACGATCAGGGTTCTCCTCGTTCTTCTTTCTTCCTGGATATTCGTAGAGCTTCTTCGCAGAGGTGCAGCTGTTGGATTGCCACAGCTTATCATATATGTTATCGAGAAACTAGATTCTTTTTACGGACGACCCTGTATCTTCTTTCAGAATTATGAGGAAAATCAGTTCATTGGTCATGGACTGTGCTTGGGTTGGTTCTGATGTCTCTGGCCTCTGGGGATCCCCTGCTGCTTCGGCAGCGAACCGTCATTCGGTGCTTATCTCTTGGGATCCCCCTCCTCCAGGGTTCGTCAAAATCAATTTTGATGTGTTCGTGGCAGAGCGGCTGGTTCTGGTTCCTTCCGTGACCCTCAGGGAGAGCTTCTGGGAGCGGGAGGTTTTGGATCATTGACTCCTCCGTCTTGATGTCTGAGCTATGCGGCCTGGGCGGGCATTCTTATGCTGTCAGGACTCTACAGGCCCATAGGATTGTCATTGAGGGTGATTCCTTGGCGGTTATTTCCTGGTTGCAGAAGGAGAACTGCCATTCTGATCCTACTAACCCGATTCTGACAGACATTCGTTCCATCCTTTCCAAGGTCGTCTGTACCCGGATTCGTCATATTTCGAGAAGCCAATTCGGCGGCGGACTGGGTAGCGTTCTTTGTGGCCCAGCATGATGGATCGTGGTATTGGAAGCCGAGCGATCCCTGTCCATCTATTTTACAGCAATTTTGTATTCGGACCTTTCTGGGCTGAACGGACTCAGGAATAGAGCTGAGCCAAAGTAATGGACCCTCCAGGCTCCTAATAGAGCAAATAAAACAGAAGCTAACATTAATTCTTAAACTAAACTGGATCATTAATTTGATTAGATTTACTGACTAACACGATTGCAGACAATATATTGAATCATATTTTTCAAATCCCTTTATCTGTCTTAATAGAACATTATCATTTGCAAATATAAACATAAGATGCCTGACTTAAGTGACCGACTTGGTTGATGACTTAACGGAACGGAATACCTCAGAACGTGGAACGACTCAGTAAACCTAGAGCTGAGACTTCCCTTCGGAAGCACTCGGGACTTTTTTTCGTCCTCTCAGTCCGCTCTTCTCACCAAATAAACCCTCCCTTGCTTTGCATTCCCTTGTCTTGTCGAAGCCATGGAGGAAGACAAGCCCCAAACGATAACCTCTTCTCCGGCCCCGGCCCCGGCCCAAGCTCCGGCCCCGGCCCCGGCCCAAGCCCCCGTCCTCCCGGTGGCGGTGCCGCCCATCGCACCCATCCCGCCGCCCCCCGCCGCCGCCCTCCTCCGCGCCCGCGCCGCCGTTGCCCGCACGGACTCCGACTCCGATCGGGAGGGCTCCGTCCCCGCCCCTCCGCTGACGACTACGAGGTCTCCGAGGAAAGCCGCCTCGCCCGGGAGCGCCAGGAGAAGGCCGTTCAGGAGCTCCTCATGAAGCGCCGCGCCTACGCCATGGCCGTGCCCACCAACGACTCGGCCGTCCGAGCTCGCCTCCGCCGCCTCGGCGAGCCTGTCACCCTCTTCGGCGAGCGCGAGATGGAACGCCGCGACCGGCTCCGCTCCATCATGGTCCGCCTCGACGCCGAGGGCCAGCTCGAGCGCCTCCTCAAGGCCCACGACGACGAGCAGGCCGCCGCCGCCGCGGCCCCGGTGGAGGATGATGGGCCCCAGCAGTACCCCTTCTACACTGAGGGATCCCAGGAGCTTCTCCAGGCGAGGATTGACATTGCAAGGTACTCGCTTGCTAGGGCAAAGTCTCGGATTGAGAGGGCGAGGCGGAAGAGAGATGATCCCGACGAAGACGAGGATGCTGAGGCGGAGTTTATGGTGAACCAGGCTGGTGGGTTTGCTCTTGAATGCAGTGAGATTGGCGACGACCGACCTCTCTCCGGGTGTTCCTTCTCCCATGATGGAACAATGCTTGCTACAAGGTAATCTTTCCCCTCTTATTCTCATCTTCTAAGTCAATTCCAGTTCTTTATCACTGAATATTGGTGCTAAATATAACCTTCTGGTTGTTGTAGTTAACAATTTGTTTTGGTCTATGATATCTATAATTGACCAGGAGAAACTTGTTTTCTTCTCAACTTGCACTTTGAAGTAATATAGTCAATAGCCTGCAAAAATTTTATGGTGGAATTTGCAATCTAGCTAACTTGATTGCTAGATCGGGTACATTTATGCTGGGTTATTCAGCAATCTGTTTGCGAAGCACATGTTGATTGTTGACCATACTTCTCATGTAAATCTTCATTGTTTAATTATCCAATCTTCAAGGCCTGGAACCAGGACCTGTACATCAACTTATAGCTTCAGTACAATTACCCTGATCATATTCATGCCCTGTTGATTTGTTTAGAAAAATCAAATTCCTTTTGATACTTGCATCCTTTGCTAATTCATTTCTCAATTTATTTGAATTTGAAATTTGAAATCCATGGGTGCCTTTTATTTCCCTTTATCAGGAATTTTTTGGTGAATTTTTTGTTGATTTTAAGAAAAAAAAACATCAGGCTCATACCAATCTTGCTCCATGGAATCAGTATTTATTGGTTGCTTTCTGTTTTGGCATTTAAAGACATCTGATTTTGGTGAAACAATAATAAACAGTGTTAAGAATTCTATACAACAACAACAACAAAGCTTAATTCCAAACTAGTTAGGGCCAACTATATGAATCTTTTTTCTCCATTTAGCTCTGTTCTAAGTATTAAGAATTCTATGGGTTTAAAAAATCAGAAAATAAAACGTAAGGTTCTTAGATTGTTTGGGGACGATAGATAAAATTATTTAGTGCTATGTTGCAACCATAGTGGAAATGACACAATCCACCGGTTGTAAAAATTTTTTATACCATCTTAAGTTTGAAATGTATGAAACATCACTTTATTACTAGAATAGTGAATAATTCAACTAAGCAATCTTGTAGAAGTGTCAGTTGTGCATCAATGGATAGATTCAGTCTGTCAACATTCCCTTGTGAAGTTATATTCATGCTTCGGTGAACACTTGTAGTGAAGTTGCACGTGCCACACTTTAAGTACATGTGACAGACCCCCTCCCCAACCCCCCCCTCCCCCCCCAAAAAAAAAAAAAGGTACATGTGAAAGCTGTTTATGCATGCTCAGGCGTTTCCCCTTTTTGCTAAATACTGATCAAGTCGGTCAGATGGCACAGTAGGGCCCTTTCATTCTCGTATCTCCTTTTTTAACAGGTAAAGAATTTATTCTTGACTATTTTCTCATTATCCACATCCTTCTTCAGTCATTCACCCAGCCTCCTTGTTTCCTTTGCAAAAGTTGTGCTTCTTATTAGGTCATGTATTTGTGTGATTTCTTCTTCAATCTTTACAATTAAAGTGATTGTACTCCATGGCAGTTTCCAATTGTTCCTGTACGGGAAACCTTTTGCAGTAAGCTAGCTTTAATTTCAGCTGAAAAGTTAATATTCTTGTTACCTTATTGCTCCGGAAGTAGTAGAAGCTGTACTGATTGGTCATCTTCCGAGCTACTTCACCTAGGCAAAAGACACTTCAGCAGAGGCTCTATCTTTGCCATTTGATAAGATTTATAAATCCATTAAAGCCGCAAAATTGTCCTCTCAACAGTTTCCAGATCTAAGTTTGCTTCTAAAACACCAGATTACGTAGCCTGACATCTGATATTAAAAGTATTATCATCATCATTCAAGCCTTTACGAATCTAATATGGGTTTGAAGATAGACAACAACTTCGTTGAAAGATTGTGTAAATCAAGGTTTATAATCTTGGTACCAAATTCCATTCCACTACCACACTGGTATAGTGTCAATACATCTGGTACATTTGTTGGCAATGTTTTAAATCTCATAAAATAGAGGCATCCTCTTTTTTCCATGTAATGAGATGCTCACATCCCGTCTTGTCCCATCTTGATTTCGGACTCAATCAAGCATCTCAATACTTACTTGGGTTGCTTTTTTTTTTTTTTTTAAAAAAATTATGAAGCTTTAGTATTTTATTTAATTTTTAGACATATTTAAACTTCAAAAGTTATATTTTAAAATAAATAAGATTTATTTAAAATTAATACTATAATGTATTATGAGCAAGATAAGATGATACAAGACGATCAAGATTGGTTTTGGAATGTCTCTAGAACAGGATAATCAATAAAGCCCTCGTCCTGTCGAAACTTGAATCGCTTTACTGCTCAATATACCAATACTCAGTAGATCTCTCGGGTCTTGGTTTAGTACCGATATGGTATGGTACGTTCGGTCCAACATGGTATGCATTGATACTACATATCATAAAATCTATTTTATTGTCAACTGAATGTCAACTATTGTTAGTGCCTGACAATGAAAATTTAAGGCAAGAGGGGGAGCATGCCATAAAATTTACACAATATTCACAACTTCCTAGTGATATTGCTGAATGTGTGATGCTCTTTACGTTGATCTTGTTCCAAGACACATTGGGGATTGTCAAGGAAGATTTATGTAAATTGGGAACTAGATAGAGCCTGCTTTTTGATGGTAAGTTAATGGTGTATTCAAAAGAAGAACTCTTTCTCTGGTAGAGATATGTGATTTCAGCATGTTTCATGCTTTCTGGCCACATTAACCTAATCTGTTATTTCCTCTGCTAACTGTTGTTATTTGCCACCTGAATGCTCTCTAGTTGCTTGAATAACAAGCACGTGGATTTCTGTATGCTTTGGACCCCATCTGTGTTGTTGAGCTAGTTGTCATTGTTATGGACTTCTTAACTGAGGATTTCATAGGATGTTGTTGTGGCCCATATCATGGAAGTTTTTATTTCGTCACATGCTTATGGTCGCTATTCTGAAAGGCAGCCTAGGCAAAAGGTGCAGCAAGGCACATCCCAAGCCCCTCGCTTTGGCCTAGGCACAACCACTTTAAAAAGGCGTGCTTTGTTTAAATGAGGCACAGGCACAAATCTTTGCTGTCTATCAAAGAGCATCTTTAGTTAGGAAAGAAGGGGAAGAAAGTGGATCAGATCTAGGGTGGATTTGTTATGGCCTTCTCTGTCTCCCGCCTCTCCTATCCAGCAGTATCTAGCCTCTTCTGGCTGTAGCGGGATCCAGAGAAGTTGGACCTCTTCCTGCTGTTGCAGGGAGTGACAATAGGGCAGCAAGCTTCTCCTCTTTTTTTTTTTTTTTTTTGATACAGACGGACCGGTCACACAACTCTAGTGTGAGAACAACCCAAAAGGTCAAGAAAGATACATCAAAAGGGAGGGTGGAATACAATCACCTTGGATCCAAGTCTAGTTAGTGGAGTGCTGGGCGACGTAGGAGGCAACCCAATCAGCCGTGCAGATTGCTTCCCGATAAACATGATGGGCTATGAAGACCGCCTAGTCCTGCAAAAGCTGCTCGATACCACAAAGAAGCAGGTGGGCATCATTGCGGTCCATCCTATCCTGAATCCACCCAATAACTGTAGATGTATCCCCCTCGATGAGGAGCTGCTGAGCCTGCAGCTGTCGGATAGCTCTGATGATGCCAGCCCATGCTGCTCTGAGCTCAGCTTTCGGTATAGAAGAGTCCTGAAAGAAAGCCCCATCAACCGCCACAAGTCTCCCATCATCGGTCCGGATAACATAGCCAGCATCACAAGTGGTACCACGGATGCTACCATCGAAATTCACCTTGATAAACCCCAGGGATGGGGGCTTCCAGAAGATAAAAATCACCCTAAGGGCCAATGCTGAAGCAGCATGGGAGTCCCAGGAACCTGGGGTAGGCAGGGAAGGGACAGCATCAAAATGTAAATACTCCATCGCCAAGCATCTGGCTCTCAAAAGAATTCGGTGGACCGAGATTACCTCTGCCTCAAAGATCATCACATTTCTAGCCAGCCAAACCTGATAGGCAATATAGGCAGCGAGACAAACCTCATGTGTTGAGCTCTGATAGAGGAACCGGAAGAAGTACAACAGGCAGCATCATCAGCATCCCAAGGCCATCTCTCGGCAAGCCTCCAAGTCTGCCTCGCCCTAGGGCAACTCAGGACTGCATGCTCAGTCCTCTCTTCATGAGTCCCATAAATCGGGCAAGACGCCGCGATGTCCATGCCTCTACTACTAAGAAGGGCCTTCGTAGGAAGGCGGTTCTAAGCCATCTTTCAGAGAAAAAACTGCACTCTTGGGTGGATAGAGAGTCTTCAGATCCATGCCTCAGCAAATGAAGTATCAGGTGATCCCCTACAAAGATTATAAAGGGAACTTGATGGAGCCTTGAGGCAGAAGGAAGAGCCCAGACCCTAAGGTCATGCTCCCGGTGGAGAGGAGTCGGGATAGCAAGGATCCTAGAGACCAACTGGGGCCCAAACATTGTAGTAAGGTCCTGGGATCTTCAGGTCCTGCCATCATCCATTAACATATGACTGGCCCGAAGGTTATCAACATTCACGCTAACAAAGGTCGGCCACCGAAACAACGGGACAGAGGAGATCCATGCATCCTGATTAACATGAATTGTGATTCCATCACCAACCAAGCATCTAACATGGGCCATGGCAATAGAGGCACGGGTGCAAATCTTCTTCCAGATGAAAGAGCAATCTCTGATCGACTGAGGTGGGACTCTGTAGCTCCAGGCACCGTAACAGGCCCTCGTCACCCTGGTCCACAGGCAATTGGGCTGGAGAAGATATCTCGCGGCATGCCTGACAATCAAAGCTTCCCTCTTTACCAAAAGGGACTGAATCCCAAGACTTCCATCTCTAATAGGACGGCAGATGGTGTCCCAGTCAAGTAAGTGAACACCATATTCATCCTGTTTAGGGCTCCATAAGAAATTTTGGAAAGTCTGTTCAAGCTCCCTCAAGCAGGATTTAGGGACCATAGTGTTCGCCAGAAGAAAAATAGGAATGGAGTTAAACACAAACCTAATAAGAGTGATTCTTTCCATCATGGAGAGTGTAGTGGCCTGGTATCTCTCAAGACGGTTACAAACCGTTTGTACCATTGGCCTAACCTCCATCTTTCAAACCGTTTGCCAATCATGGGGACGCCAAGATAGGTCAAGATCCCCTGCTGCTCTGAGATCCTTAGGCTGGCCAGAATTTTCAGCTTTGTTCTGGGTTTCGTTTTTGGGCTGAGAATAATAGAAAACTTATACAGGTTAACAAGCTAACCAAACTCGCGGCAATAAGATTCACAGCATGAGCGAAACATTGAGCATTCTGGGTCGAGGCCCGACCAATGAGAAGACAATCATCTACGAAGAGGAGGTGAGAGAGGCTGGGCATCCGAGGTAGCCCGGTATGGCTCCAAGCAAGATCGGTGGACTGCGTCGCCTAGAGCCCAAGAAAGAGCATCAACACACAGAATAAACAAGTAGGGGGACAGAGAATAGCCTTAACGTAGACCAATCGTCGAAGAAAAGTAGTCCGTCGCAGTGTCATTCACCAGAATGGCAAAAGAAGGCCCCTCCACACAGTCCATGGTCCACCTGACTCAGGCATCAGTGAAGTCGAACTCATAAAGAGTCTGCTTGATGAATTGCCAGCTCATCCTATCATAAGCACGCTCCATGTCAAGCTTAATGGCCATAAGACTCCTTCGAGCTAGGGCTCGCCTGAGGTTATGCATAAATTCCTGTGCAAGGACATGGTCAGTTATGCCACACCCTCTGATGAATGCTCCTTGTTCAGGGCTAATAAGACGGGGTATCGTCTGTTGAAGTCGCCCAACCAAAATCTTCGCACATACTTTGTAAAAGGTGGTACAGAGGCTGATAGGCCTCAAATGACTAGGAGAGGGGGCATTGATTCTTTTGGAGATAAGAGTAATCAGGGTTTTCTTTCAATCCTCTGGGATGCCAGAGTGGAAAGCTGCCTGAACAGCCTCAAGAACCTTGTCCCCAACAATAGATCAATACCACCTGAAGAAAAAAAAAAGGAGGGAAACCATCCAAATCGGGTGCTTTATCCTCTCTAAGGGACCAAAGTGCATCCCGTACTTCTAGGTAAGTGACAGAGCATGTAAGAGTCAAGTTCTCCTATTCAGTAACTCAGGCCGCTGGGCCGGGACCCCGAGTAGGCGGGCCATCCTCTGGAGGCATGTTCCACCTAGATCTGAAGAAGTGGAAGATCCGCTCGCTAATCTCATTACTGTTGGTACATCTTCCTCCCTTAGCTACTGGATCCGATTGGCAGACCTCCTAGCCATGGTGGCTTGATGAAAAAAATCTGATGTTTCGGTCCCCTTTCTTGACCCGCTGAACACGTGACTTCTGTTTCCAAAGAGTCCTGCTGTCTTATGAGAGAGTGGTGGGAAGAGAGGCAGCAACGCAGTCTCCTGATATCAGCATCCTAAAGGCCCCCCTCCTGGATTTTCAGCCTTTGAAGCTTAGTGATATCAGCCTCGATCTCATTGATCCGCCGAAAAATGTCGCCCACCTTCGTTCTGTTCCATCAACGGAGCCTGTGCTTCGTTAGTTTCAATCTTCGAGACATCTGATATCTCGCATCCCCGCGGATTAGGAGACTCCATACTATTTTAATCAGATCCCAGGATCTAGGATAGAAGATTCATAGCTTCTCAAAGCGAAAAGGAGGTCTCAGGAAGCTTATGTTATCAGTGGATATAAGGAGTGGGCAGTGATCAGACGCAATCCTGAGAAGGTCCTGGACCTGGTATCCAAGGAAGCGCTGCAACCATGTCGCTATCCAAGGGCCCGATCTAACCTCTCCCAAACTCGGGCAGCACCGGCCCTATTATTGCACCAGGTGAACCGGGGATCCGTAAAGCCCAGGTCAATCAGGCCATTTACAGCTATAGATTTCCTAAACTCTCTTGAGTCAATATTATCCACATACTGTCTACCTCCCATCTTCTCTTGAGGGTCAACAATGCAGTTAAAATCGCTCACAACAAGAGAAGGAAGGCCCTGGGTGACTAGCCTGAAAATCTCCTGCCATAGGTGCCACCTCACCCTGTGCTCAATACTCGTATAAACACCAGACAAGATCCATGGGTCATCCGCCTGCTTCGAAATCACCAACACTACCTGTTACTCATAGCAGTGAAACGCATCAACCTTTACCGAACCTTGTCTCCACATGACTAAGATACCTCCTGATAGATCCCTGGACTCGATGGCATACGTGCTCCACATGGAGTGAAGACGACATCTTGTTCGATCAAGGCTTCTTCCCGACAGTCGAGTTTCTAACAAAATACAAATATCAGGATGGTGCTGATTGACCAGGCTGCCAAAGGTCGATCGGAATGCAGGTTTTTCCATGCCCCGAGCATTCCAAATCAGGAGTCTAGTCATGGCTCTGTAGAGGAAGGGCCGCTCCTCCGCCCCCTTTCGTCAAATCTACAATAGCCCCCAGATGAATCCTTCGCCATCAAAGTCCCATCCTCAGTGTCCTGGATAGCCTGCCTAAGTCTGCCCACCGCCTCCTCATGAGTCAGGCCCAGCGATACTGGCACCATTGTTACCTCCAGTACCGAAGAGTTGGGAATCTTTAGAGGAACAGAGGCAGGCATGCTCATCTGGCTTGTACTAGAATCTGAGCCTCCGAAAGCTCCTGCCGAGAAGATGAAAGGTCCCTGAACATCCCTCACTACATTGGCATCAGAGATGTTCAGATGTGTGCCAATGCCTCTGTCCGTGCCGGACACAGCTTCGGTTTTTCTGCCCGTGCCAGTCACTGATTTGGGCAAAGGGACAGCTTCATTTGTGCAACCCGTGCTGGTCACTGGAGTGGTCCTACGCACAGGGGAATGGGCTCTCTTGGAAAAGCCTGATTGAGCCTTAACATTTGGGCGATTCTTCAAATGCTTGCTGGGCACCATTGGCACCCGAGATGACGACTTGGGTGCCCCAAGGCCTTCATCGTCCAGCAAAGCAAAGCCCCTGACTCGCGAGCCAGACTCCCCCCTACAAGGAAATAGGTGGGCGAAGGGGGGATCGGCGGCGGGCGATTTTTGAAGGTTTGGACCATCCGTCGCCATTAGTTGGTGAAGCCGGCGCAAAGGTACCAGCTTCAGCGGGCACCATTTGCCCTTCTCCCGCACTGACTTCATAGAGACAGTCGGACCATCCTCCTTCCTTGAAGAAGGTGAGGGCAGCCATTGCCGGACTGCCAGGAGCCACAGACCAAGAGTACGGCCACATGAAAGCACCTCCTCCCCCTACTCCATCGAACTACCAATATTATCAGGGTGAAGCTTATCTAGAGCCCCGCCGGCAGCTGCACAGGTGGCCAAGGGTTGGTGGAACATCATGTAGTGGGCGAAGGGGGGATCGGCGGCGGGCGATTTTGAAGGTTTGGACCATCCGTCGTCATTAGTTGGTGCAGCCGGCGCAAAGGTACCAGCTTCAGCGGGCACCATTTTGCGCTTCTCCCGCACTGACTTCATAGAGACAGTCGGACCATCCTCCTTGAAGAAGGTGAGGGCAGCCATTGCCGGACTGCCAGGAGCCACAGACCAAGATTACGGCCACCTGAAAGCACCTCCTCCCCCTACTCCATCGAACTACCAATATTATCAGGGTGAAGCTTATCTAGAGCCCCGACGCCGGCAGCCGCACAGGTGGCCAAGGGTTGGTGGAACATCCTGTAGTGTAGACAAATTCCGGTAAGGTTTTCGTAAACAAATCACTGCCAACGATTACCCCTAGGACCAGCCACCAGAACGCCGGTCGCAGGGGATAGGTCAAGCGGATACGAACAGCAGCTCGAGCAAAGCTGAGATGCCGGCGATTCAACGTACAATCGTCAAGAGCAACCAAGTCCCCAACCCAGCTGATAATCTGCCTCAACGATTCCCTCCCCCCAAAGCTCCACCGGCAGCAGGGGAAGACGCAACCATACGACAGCAGTTTGTATTGCGAGAGGTGCCGGAGGAAACCGTGGCTACCATGGCTCGATGGCCATGGTCTGCCTGCTGACGCTCCACGGCATCTCAAGCACCAGGTCATGGTCCTTAGCGTCCGCGAAACGGAGGATGAAGAATCCCTCCAGATTGTAGCCGGATACTTTGTTCTTCAGCCCTCCACGCCGCCTAGCTTCCCGGATGAATGTTTCTGCTAAGACTGTCCGCCCAAGGGACCGAGCAATGAGGCCCATGTTCAGCCATGCATCCGTCTCCTCCCTAATCTCATCCTCCGGCAGCTCCACAACCTCAGGAAACCACCTGATGAGTTCATCCACCATGGCTGGAGTGGGTTCAGGGGTAACCCACACCGGTCGCATTCGACCAGGGGGTAACGTCGGGCCACTACCAGCAGCGCTCTGAGGCTGTCTCGGAGGAACTGCAGCCCTTCTTCCATGCAGATCAGTGCCCTATTCGTCCGCCTTGCTTCCACGCAGGTTGGGACTCTGTTCTTCAGCCATCTCCTCTGTTCCAGCGCACGAAATCCTTCACGGAAGGCGATCGTGATCGCCCGCGTCTTCTTGAGTACTCTACAGAAGCTCCTCTAAACCCCAAGGTCGCGTCTTCTTGAGTACTCTACCGTTCTCTTTAGGCCACCAAAGACAACCAAAAGACTTCTCCTCTCTGGCAGCTTCCTCTTTCAGCAATAGCAGGGCACTAGGGGGACCTCTATGCATAAGTTCCTTCTCCTCTTCTTCTACCCTTGTGCAGGAACAGGGATAGAATCCCTTGCCTTTTTTTTTTTTCTTCCTCCTGAAACATGAAAAAAGATTCCCCTTACTGTTGAATTTGTTTAATATCATGCATTCATTATTATTTATAATTTTATGCACGTGTTTACATTTTATTGCACCTCACTTTATTTGGGTGCATGCCTTGCACCTAGGCTCCAGGAGACCTTGGTGTCTTAGTGCATCTTGAGCCTTTGATAACTTTGTCTATGGTGATGATTCAAACATGATACTTATCCTAAGCGATGATTCAAATTTAAGTGCTATCACTAAAGTTGTGCTGGCATTAAAGTTGACGTAAGTGGGAAGCTATTAGGAGTTAAGATGTGAGGCTACTTAACTTGAACAGAAAAGTAAAGAGTTGAGGTTAGGTGTTGTATAAGTTCAATGATCTAAAACTAACAATGAGCTGTCATCTGTCAGCTATAACTGAAACACATTAAATCCTAGATAAGATCTCAAGAGTGGGAATATTGTTTTGCACATTAATCAATATAATTTGGACAAGAGCTTAGTCAAGTTTCAAGTCATCTTAACTACTACAAAGGATGTGCTTGGTTGCACATTGCTAAAATGCCTTTAGCATCCAAGAACTTCAATTTCTGTTTTTTGATTTGTTTGTTGTAAATGCAATTTCAACTGTAATCTGGTCTTAGAACAGTTGCCAAACATTGTATCCTGTCATGTGACCAGAAAACTGCAGTTTGAGCTGCAAAACTGAGGTTAATTTAGGGCATTTATTAGAACTATTACCAAATGTGACTATTTATTATCCTACATCCTTTTCAAATTTATTTATGTAATATCTTCAGTTATTTTTATTAGCACATGCTTGTCTGGTGAACTAATGAAAGCTCTTTTGAAAAATATCTTCTAACCCATTCTAAGAACAAGTCCTATCCTAGAATGAGGATCGCATGTTCTTTTGTTCGTCACATATATAAGTAGAACACTATTCTCCTATCCAAGATTTACAAAATCATACTGGGTGTTGTACTGATTAGGAATCGGCTCAATACTGTATGGTATTATATCATTACTAATACATGATACAAAGTCTGCAACTGGTCCACTAAGTTTAGAGAGATAGAGAGGGGAAGGGAGGGATGCTGCCATAGCATAGCTATAGATCTTGGCAGTTGCCATGGTGGTAAGAGAGCAGTTGTCGAGCCATCATCATCATCAAATGACCAAAAGGGCGAGGCTCGGACAAGAGAGAGAGAGAGAGAGAGGAAGGCATCATCAGTTATATCACCGGAATGGAGGGTGAAGGGCATCATTATTGGTTATCATTGCTAGAAAGGAGAAAGGAGGGCATTGTTGTCATTGAAAGATTAGGAGGGTGAGGAAGGATTGACCAGGTAGGGGGTAAGCAAGAGAGGGTGAGAGCTAGGGATTAAGATTTGGAAGAAAGCCATGGGGATCAACCGCTCAAGGGTGGGAGGAGGCCTTGGAGTGCCAAATGAGGAGAATGAAACAACTAGGATTTTGAGGAGGAGAGCAAAGGAAGATTGATCAATTGATCGAATAGAATGGGGTGTGCAAGGATTTTACATAAGGGCTCAATTCGACCCAAGTAAACTCATTCAAAACCATTTGGAACTTGGCAAATTTGATTAGTTTGCTCAAGTTAGATTTTTTTTTAACTGGTTTGCCCCTAGACCCTCATTTTGGATGCTCAAATTATCGCAGTTCTTAGCTAATTCGGTTTGATATGCCTCAAACCACCCAACTTAGAATTTGACAGATCTTGCTAGAATCAATGCAGTATAAAAGCAAAATCATAAAAGCATTTTATGTTACAATTTAGTATCAATGTATTGAAGGTTTTAAAGCAATCAAGTTAAATATAATATTGTTGTAGTAGATCTTCTTATCTAGTTAGTCCAAAATGATCAATGGCACATATTTATGTAGTCAATTAGCAACAAATTCAAATGAGTGATCTCTCTTACAACCAAGATGAAAGTGCAAGTATTTTTTTGTAAAAAAACTCAAAATTAATCCTGGCGATGTACCTTTAGAATGTGAATCATCTATCCTTATGTCCGTGCGTTATAGTCCATAGCTTTACCTTTGTGTGCGAAGAGGCTATTTTCGTGTTTCAAATCTGTGACCTTTAGGTCACAATGGTGCCACATTACTATTGTGCTAAGGCTCACTCTTAATAGATAACCATAACAGTGCATAATCTTTAAAGATTTAGTGAACATAGAATTGACTTGTGAAACTAGAGTTTGTTGTGTGCTTACATCTATAAAAGTTTCTCATTGCATATCTTTATATTGACACAAGTTAAATGTTTGGTGAACAAAAAAAGAAGCATAAAATAATGACCCCTCCCTCCCTCCTAGGAGGGAGCCATGTTCTCTGAGCAGCCATCTCAACAACAAAATACACAAAATCTTTACCCCTTTAGGACTGCAAAGAAAAGAAATACCACTATCACAATTCTAGCGGTTCACATTTAGGCCTGCAAACTGGTCTAGTTATTAGTCCCAGCATGGTCCAGAACCAGCCACTCCTTTGTATCCCTGAAGGAGGGTATTTGCAATGGAGGAATTTAGACACATATGGTTGGGCTGTGCCATCACATCGGCACCCAATTTGTCAGCAAAGTGTTCAGTTAGGTTCAGGTCTAGATAGCCGTTAAAATTCCAGCCCATAATGTCCCACAGAACATACAGATAGAGATATGGTTGAAATTGTAATAACATTGTAGATTAATGAAACCCAGGGCATTGAACCTGGCATGAAGAAGTGAGAAAAGGCAATTCCCAGGAGCAACACTATCACGATTTCACTTCTTCCATGATGTAGTTTCTGGGGATGTTCCAGGAAGAAAAAACTTCTGGATCCCTTAGTAAAATGTATTATATGGGGAGTTGCTTTACACTAATGTGCTAAATTAATCTTTTGTTAAGCTAAATTGTCATTTAATATGCTCATTTAATATTTTGTTAAGCTCAATTATCTCAGAAAAACCAAGGTTATTCTGAGAAGGAACATTTGCTCCTGATAATTTAGCTGATGCTCATCAAATTGCTGATTAGTTCATGTATGTCGCATATGCCCTGTGATGCATGAGTTTTCAATTTCCATAATGCAACAACTTGAGGTTTTCTTTTTTGAAGAAACAATTGCTCATGGGTTTATAAAGATGAACACGCATGAAGCATGCCTATTTCCATAAAATGATAAAACTCTTGGTAGAAATCTTGAAAGATTTAGAAACCTGACTTAGACTTGTTTGGATATGCTGGCACAAAACCAAACCTGGAAGCCCACGTACATCATATAATTTCCTAGGATGGTTTTATACTGACATAAATATTATAACAATCAAGAAATTTAGTCTGATTCAGATCTTAGGTCAGGTTGGGTTAGAGTTGGTTCTCAACCCAAGCTTTAGACCTTGATTTCAACTCTGATTAGATTAAGCAGTACAATTTTTTTGGTTGAATTGCTAAATTTTACTCTGGATGGCCTGGCTCATTTGCTGCTTATAGCATATTTCTGAACCATGTTTTTCTTAGTTCCAAAAATGAAGTTAAGTTGAATATCAACACTCTTTCCAAGTACGAGGGTCAAAACAGTCACTGAGCCACCTGTGCTGATAGGCAGGGAAAGGTGCAACATAAGTCCAGGCTTGGACCAGTATGTGGCCTGACTCTGTGTCTGTGTGTGCGTGCCAAGCACGGGCATGGAGCAACATGGTACCAGCATATGGCACTTTATGCCTTGTTGAGAAGTGTCAGTTAAAGCAATCCATGTTTTGGTTGTTTTCACGTTTCTTCTTTACTATACTGGTGAGGTGTTCTTCTATTTTGGTTTATTAAACTTTGAATCTGAACTTTATACCTTGATTTCAATGTAACATGAACTTCATGCTCTTTGTAGATTCTTAACATGCAAAGCATTATGAGATGTTATACAGAGGTTTTATTCTCTTTATTTGACTTTTTTTTGGGCATATCTCCGTTTCCTCCTTTGCAAAATGACCTTTTTGGTGCCTTTCAGTTCTGCCTAGAGTATAATCAACTCCTTTTATAACTTTCATAAAATCTATGCCTTTTTTGTCTTTGTTAACTTAATATATTGTCATATGTCTGTTCCTCTAGTGCATGGAGTGGGGTTACTAAGATATGGAGCATGCCAAAGGTAGAGAAAGTTGCAACCTTGAAGGGTCACATGGAGCGGGCAACTGATGTGGCCTTCTCTCCGGTGGACAACTGTTTAGCAACTGCATCAGCTGATAGAACTGCAAAATTATGGAATATTGATGGTTCTCTTATCAGATCATTTGATGGTCATCTAGATCGTCTTGCGCGCATTGCATTTCATCCATCTGGTAAATACCTGGGAACTGCTAGCTTTGACAAGACATGGAGGCTGTGGGACATCAATACCGGGACAGAGTTACTACTTCAGGAAGGACATAGCAGAAGTGTGTACGGTATTTGTTTCCACCCTGATGGATCTTTAGCTGCTTCATGTGGTCTTGATGCTCTGGCTCGTGTATGGGACCTTCGTACTGGTAGAAGCATTCTTGCCTTTGAAGGCCATGTTAAGCCAGTAAATTTTCATGCTCTACTGATTTTCCTTTATCATGTTAACTGACTTGTAGATTAATATAATTTCCTGATTACAATATGTCGTGCCTGTTTGCAGGTCCTTGGCATTAGTTTCTCTCCTAATGGTTATCGTTTAGCCACTGGCAGTGAAGATAATACATGTCGAATATGGGACTGAGGAAAAGGAAGTGCATGTATACTATACCAGCTCATTCACACCTTATTTCGCAAGTGAAGTTTGAACCCCAGGAAGGCTATTTTCTGGCAACTGCTTCATATGACACCAAAGCAATGGTATATTTCTCTCATTTCAACTAATTAAAAATCATAGGCACCTGTGTTTCACACTGTGTTTATTATTTATACTGTAATCTCATCCATTATATTTGTCTGTATCAGGTTTGGTCAGCTCAGGATTTTAAACCGGTCAAAACTTTGGCTGGACATGAAGCCAAAGTTACTAGTTTGGATATTACAGGAGGTGAGTGGCATATGTTTATGACTACGTTACAAGCATATGCAGTGGGGTGCATGTTCCTTTACATTGTTTGGTTGTCTTTATATTTATTACAACAGGTAACCATAAAACTTGATTTTGCGTAAAACAGGTTTCATTAAGAATGGGATAAGTATCTTTTTCATATATATATATATAAGTTGGATTTGGCTCCATGTGCTTGTAACCAAGCCCAAATCCGATCGTCTCTCCTATCATTAAATTTGCATGGATCTCAAAGTTAAAATATCATTCGTCAATTACTGTTAGTTGCTTTAGAAAAAAATTCTAATGAAATAAATAACATAAATACGATGGAAGTAAATATTAATCTTTTGGAGGCGAAGGTAAACATTAATCTCATAGAACAAATACTAACATGTTCAAAATAATCAACTAGCCTGAACCGATAAACACCTAGTTTGGATGGTAAACATAAACATATTAATAAATAGAAAGGTAGTGCATCGTGAGAAACGAGGCGCATTTATGGAAACAGGACAAATGGGATGGGCAATCAAGACCTGCACACCACATGTCCAGCTTCCACTGCCTCGTTCTTTGGAGCGCACAACACATCACATTTTGATCCAATAGTTTTTGTTGGTTCCTGTGGTGTTTTTGTTTACCATCTAAACTAGGTGTTTATTAGCTGATGCTATACTGTTTATTTGAACATGTTAATGTTTATTTTGTGGGATATATCATTGTTCCCTAAAGAATTAATGTTTACTTTCATCATATTTATGTTTATTATTTACCTATTTTTGTTTATTTCATTAGAATTTTCTTTTAAGCAGCTAACGATAGTTAACAGATGGCATTTCAGCTTTGAGATCATACAGATCTAATGAGAGCAGAGGTGAGTGGATTTGAGCTTGGTTACATACCAATGTAACCAAGTTTAGCGCTGTTCTGGCTACACACACACAAAGTAGCTTCACAAATATGTTTTTGTGAGAATTGAAAGTAACTGAAGAAGCAATTCCATTAAACAAATCTCTTTTAGATTTTGCATTAACTTGTTTTGATAAAAAACTGGATGACCAGACAAGCCCCAAATGTTCCTCGGCAAGCACTTTGGAAAGACTCCCTTTAAGAAGTTACCTTTGTTTCTTTTTTCTTTCTAGCATCTCTGTTCTGGGTTCTGTCAACTCACTTTACGTTATCTTGATCATGCAGATGGACAGCAGATAGCAACCGTTTCGCATGATCGGACTATCAAGATTTGGACCAGCAGATTCAATGGAAAGGAGAAAGCTATGGACATTGATTAAAATCAAGTTAATCTTGTGATACTTCTCTATATATTTTTTTTGGCTGGAGCACTCTTTGCTTTCCCGGTTGCTTACGCAATGGATGCAAGTCTAATCTATTACTGCATGGACAATTTCCTTCGGCAGCTCTTATCTTTTTTTTAAAATATGTATACTAGAATTGCAGACGTGCAATGCAATTGGAGGGCCAGGTGGATGCCTATGATCTCATCTAAGAAATCATATATTTAAACAGTGTGAGATTTCTCATATGAGCACTTGCATTTTTTTTCTTTCTTTCCCACAAAAACTCTTGATGGATGGTTATGTTCTTTCATGAAGGAAATTGCATCTGTACACTGGATTTCCAACATGTTTTCCTATTGGCCTTTTATTTTACTTTTTTTCTTGCAGGTGATGGGTGGAAGCACGATGCTTGTCTTCTTCATGGGCTGGTGCCTTTTGTTCTCCTCCCAAATTTCTTAGAAAATGAGAAGAGAAACTGGAGGATTATCGGATGGAGAGGAGAAGCGGGAAATGGGGAGGGCTTGGGAAAGCTCGGTATATTTTTTCATGGAATGTAAGAGATTCGCTTTACCTTTGATTTATGCTTTATTTTTCCCGTTTCCCCTACGGGAGCTGAAAGGCTGTGGCCGGAAATTTTTTTTTGAAGAAAGAGAAAAAAAAAAAAAAAAAAGGCAGCTCACATTATTTATGACATTAGTTAAAGCAAAAAAATCTTGCTCCATCCTTCAGCGCAACAAGTGCTTATTGGGCATGCTGATTAATTGTCTGTGCATGTTGCTATACTTAGGTGCGCAATAAGGCTCATTAGGCCTTGGCACTCGCAACGTGTGCAAGACTTTTTTTTTTTTTTTTCTAGTAAAAGTTGGTATAGAACCAACAGACCATCCTCTCAGCAAGTATGCATTGGGTGCATGTTTGTGTCATTGTGCATACGGTGTGCTTTAAGATTCATTAGATTCGGTATGTATGGTAGCACATTCGATTCCTATATCTGATTTTGCATTGGAAGGCAGGCAGTGCAAGTCTTTTCTTTTTTTTAATCCCAACAAGCCTTCTCGCTTTTATTTCATTTTCAAAGGCCGCACGTTACCATGACTTTTTATTATTGGGCTTCGATCACTCCTAGAGCCGTACAATTTCAACAATCAAATTTGGACTTTCTGTCTTCTCCGCAAAGAGGAATAAGAGGTTGGTGGTAGTCCTAGCAACCAACTAGCAATCAATGAGCCTTTTTCAAACTGATTTATAACGACATCGGTTTTACGTAATACGTAGAAAAGAAAAAAATTTATAAAATTAATATTAAAAAAATTATTTGAAGTAGCACTTTTTTTTATTCATCATGATAGATAAAAATGACATTTGAATTAGCGTTTTTAAAAAGTTATTATTTACTTTTTTTTTACGTAAGTTTTATTCTTAATGAAAAAATGGTATTTCTTAAAAGCATCACTTGAACTAGTACTTTTAGAAGTGGTCAAAGTTTTTACCTATCAGATGGATGAAAAAGTGTTTTTTTTTTACATCAATTTCATAAAAACTTTTTATTTCGTACTCATTATGCAAACGATACTGATTTAAAAAAGGTCTCAGCAATCAATAGCACAATGGTGGTAAAAGTAGGAAGTAGCCAACAATGATGTGACTAGAGAGAGAGAGAGAGAGAGGAAGAGTTTAACATCAAGAAAAGACTTTGTGCATCACTTTCGGTGCATAAGGCTAGGGATGACACCGTCTGAGGATGGTCCAGCGTGATCTTTACTGGTCCCATTCATGTTAGAAAAAATGTTCTGTTTCCCGTTTTATTAAGTCGTTATAGTTAATGGAACGGAAACGGAATATCGGCCAAGTAAATGGATAGCCATTGGATATCCGTATGGTCATTTACATGCGTAAAAAAAGAAGAGAAGAGACAGGAAGAATGATACAAACATATTTTACTATATATTTTTATTTATTTTAAATTTTTAATATTTAATATATTATGATTATATATATTTAAATATATTATATTAAAGCTAGCGGGAATGGAGATAAGTAAATAGGGATGGAGCAAAGAATATTGTTCTCAAACCGTTTAGCCGTAAATGAGTAATCTTCATTACCGATTAAGCCGTTTAGACCGAGGATTCTTGATTCGTTAAAAATGTTATCGATCAGGTAAATGATCAAACGGAAAAAATTATTATTTCTACATAAAGTCGTGCACTAAGCGTAGTCATTGGCCGCGCGCTTGTGTCACGATTCATTGGGCCATGGTGCATTTCATATGCATGCGTTCATGAATGTATGATCAATACGCATGCTCGATGCATGGCTTCATGCATAAAAAGTGCTGCATAAAGACTTTTCCTAGGCAGCAATTGAGGTTGTCTCAATATTGGTCCAGTCAAACAGGCCTGCTAGATGACAATAGTTGGGTTATAGCATGCCTGGTCAAAATTACATGATTGTTTTGAATTAAGGACTTGATTCACAAAATCAGGTAAAAGGACAAAATCAGGTAAAAGGGAGAAAAAGAACAAAAGACACGCAACCGGTAGCTAGGCTGTGATTGATTGGCTCCAACTCAACCATCAGGTCATCAAAGTAGGACACCCTAGCAATGTTACACTATCATGATTCAACCATAGAAAGAAAGAAGAGAAATAAGGGCTTTGGATTGATTTCTCAATTGCCGATGGTCATTGATGACCAATCATTATTAGGGTACAAGAGAGAGGGAAAGGGTGAGATATCAATTGACGCTCAAACCTGGTAAGAAGAACAAGAAGACCTCTCTGACAATGACTCAAACAAAAGACCTATTGTGAGGATTGAAGATTCACTTCTCATCAGAATCCTATTCTAAATTGGATTCCCTTTTGATGGATCGTCTTGAGCGCAACTCCCCAAGTTGTTGACCTAGCAACAACTTGATTAAACGAGTTCTTAAAGCCCATGTCAACTGGACCGAGACTCAGATTTTAATCTTTTGGAAAAGTCTTTGTACACCATCCCCGGTGCAGCAAGGCCTACGTAGGCTGCACCGCCTCTTCTATTGGTCCATGTGGAGCCTACGAGGATGACGGTGCCAGGCGGTATGGCCCTACTACGATGTAACGTTCTGAACGTGACGAGCATTTAAAGCAGTTTGCTTTTTTAAAAAATTAGCGTACGGACGAAAATGCCCTTTCCCTCCATCCTAGCGCCATTTTACGTTGGATTTCATCTGTGCAAGAAGAACTCTCTTTCTTCCCCTTTCTTCCCCCTCGCTCTAGATTTCGGATGCATCACCGGAATCAGTTGAGCACGAACCGTCGCCCTCACTCTGAGAGTCCGGTCGAAAGAAAATATTTCAGCTTCGAGGCTGAAAAACCTGGCTACTGGAGTCTTTGTACAAAAACTTCTGAAGGAAATGTCGTCCGCAGCACGAAGTAAAAAGTCCTTCTTCCCACTTCTTTCTAAAGCTCCTTTATTACACCAACTGTTTTTTCTGGTTAGAGTTAGTTAATGCGTGACCAAACCGTTTAATGCGCGGGTAACTTCCTTAGAACAAAACAGTTATGACATTCTGGGAGTCATAACTATTTAGAGTTTACTGTTTTGTAAGCACGAATGTCATACTCTTTTAACTAGGATGTTATACCTCATGAACTGGGGTGTCGTCAGAGTGGTTCGGCCTATATTCCCCATTATTTTCTGTCCATATAGCTCTAGTGTCGTCGTTAAAGCTACGACACCCATGATATACTGTTAAGATACCGTAGTTACAAGCCTAGGATACCCGTGCTCCAAACGAATGCTGAAGAAAAGCCTCGTGACACCATAGTTACAACGCTACGACACTCATGCTTATAACCTTTGCGATCTTCGTATGTTGCTTTCCGGGGTATCATAGCTTGTTCTATGGGGTGTCGCTATAAAGGGTGTGTCGTGCTTATAAAGGACGCTGGAGAGCAGGCCCGTGACACCCCGTATAGAGAACAATCCCCGCAATACCCTGCTTTAATAGTCACGTCATCGATATCATCGCCTTAAAGCTAGGGTATCATCAGATGAGAACTGGGGTGTCGTTAACAGCCTGAGTCGGTGCTGTCGTCGTTCGCGACACCCCAGTTGAAACTTCACGACACCCTAGCTCTAGTGTCGTCGTTAAAGCTACGACACCCCTGATATATTGTTAAGACACCGTAGTTACAAGCCTAGGACACCCATGCTCCAAACGAATGCTGGAGAAAAGCCTTGCGACACCGTAGTTACAACGCTACGATACCCATGCTTATAACTTTCGCGATCTTCGTATGTTGCTTTCCGGGGTGTCGTAGCTTGTTCTATGGGGTGTCTTTAAATGCTATAAAGGGTGTGTCGTGCTTATAAACGACGCTGGAGAGCAGGCCCGCGACACCCCGTATGGAGAACAATCCCCGCGACACCCCGCTTTAACAGTCACGTCATCGGTGTCGTCGCCTTAAAGCTAGGGTGTCGTCAGATGAGAACTGGGGTGTCGTTAACAGCCTGAGTCGGTGCTGTCGTCGTTCGCGACACCCCAATTTAAACTTCACAATACCCTAGCTCTCATCTGACGACACCCGTGCTTATAACTGACCACGGCGAGAAGGCCCGCGACACCCAAGTTACTAAAATTTATTTTTATTCATCACAAAAATAAAGAGAAGACGGAAAGAAAAGAAAAAAGTATATGAGCCCTCACTGGGGCTTGTCATCTGCTTCGGTCGCTGCCGAGCTCCCCCCACGTTGCGGGGCTAACTCGGCGATCTGGCGCTGGAGGGACTCTACTTGCCCCTCCAGCCGGCTGTTGGCCCGACGCAGGACCTCGATCTGTCTCATTGAAACGGCCATGTATTGCTCGGCCGCCTGTTGAGTCGCTCGCTGTTTGCGAGCGACTCTGCAAAGACCTCCAAATCGATGGTTACTATTGTGCGGCGGCTCCCAGGGGGGCCAGTCGATCGCCCCTCGCCTCTAGAAGCCATATCAGTATACAAAAATTTTGGAAGATCAGCTGAAAAGGTGATGAACGATGGCATTCCCCCATCCATATTTAAGGTACTCCTGGCGGGTGTTTCGATTGCCACGTGCCACCATCTCAGTGGGCGTTCAAAGGAATCGAATCGTTGCACCCCCCCCCCCCCCTCGATGAGTTTCGGGGGATGGGGAACAGAAGAGAGTTTCGGGAAGCCAAATACCCGGTTACCGTAGTAAGTTTTACGTCGTCCCAAGAGGAAACCTCACGACACCCAAGGATGATTTGATTTCGGCCGAAACTCCTTCGCGACACCCCACTTGAAACCTCACGACACCCTAGCACCAATGCTATGACACCCGTGCTTAGAACTGACCACGGAGAGAATCCCCGCGACACCCTAGGAGAATTGGATTTCGGCCGAAACTCCTTCGAGACACCCCTGTTGAAAGCTCACGATACCCTAGCTTTAAGGCGACGACACCCGTGCTTAGAACTGATCACGGAGAGAACCCCCGCGACACCCTTGTCGAATTCGGCCGAAACTCCTCCACGACACCCCAGTTGAAATCTCACGACACCCTAGCACCAATGCCACGACACCCGTGCTTAGAACTGACCACGCAGAGAATCCCCGCGACACCCCAGGAGAATTGGATTTCGGCCGAAACTCCTTCGAGACACCCTGTTGAAAGCTCACGATACCCTAGCTTTAAGGTGACGACACCCGTGCTTAGAACTGATCACGGAGAGAACCCCCGCGACACCCTTGTCGAATTCGGAAACTCCTTCGCGACACCCCAGTTGAAATCTCACGACACCCTAGCACTAATGCCACGACACCCGTGCTTAGAACTGACCGCGCAGAGAATCCCCGCGACACCCTAGGAGAATTGGATTTCGGCCAAAACTCTTCGAGACACCCATGTTGAAAGCTCACGACACCTTAGCTTTAAGGCGACGACACCCGTGCTTAGAACTGATCACGGTGAGAATCCCGCGACACCCCTTATCGAATTCGGCCGAAACTCCTTCGCGATACCCCAGTTGAAATCTGACACCCTAGCACCAATGCCACGATACCCGTGCTTAGAACTGACCGCCCCCGCGACACCCTTTGGATTTCGGCCGAAACTCTTCGAGACACCCCTGTTGAAAGCTCACGACACCCGTGCTTAGAACTGATCACGGTGAGAATCCCCGCGACACCCCTTGTCGAATTCGGCCGAAACTCCTTCGCGACACCCCAGTTGAAATCTCACGACACCCTAGCACCAATGCCACGACACCCGTGCTTAGAACTGACCGCGCAGAGAATCCCCGAGACACCCCAGGAGAATTGATTTCGGCCGAAACTCCTTCGAGATACCCCTGTTGAAAGCTCACGACACCCTAGCTTTAAGGCGATGACACCCGTGCTTAGAACTGATCACGTTGTCGAATTCGGCCGAAACTCCTTCACGACACCCCAGTTAAAATCTCACGACACCCTAGCACCAATGCCACGACACCCGTGCTTAGAACTGACTCCACACCCCAGGAGAATTGGATTTCGGCCGAAACTCCTTCGAGACACCCCTGTTGAAAGCTCACGACACCCTAGCTTTAAGGCGACGACACCCGTGCTTAGAACTGATCACGGTGAGAATCCCCATGACACCCCTTGTCAAATTCGCCGAAACTCCTTCGCGACACCCAGTTGAAATCTCATGACACCCTAGCACCAATGCTACGACACCCGTGCTTAGAACTGACCGCACGGAGAATCCCCGCGACACCCCAGGAGAATTGAATTTAAAACTCCTTCGAGACACCCCTGTTGAAAGCTCACGACACCCTAGCTTTAAGGCGACGACACCCGTGCTTAGAACTGATCACGGTGAGAATCCCTTTGGATTTAGGCCAAAATCCTTTGCGAAACCCCAGTTGAAACCTCACGTAGCACCAATGCTACGTGCATTAACAGTGAACCCACGGGTGTCCCTTAAAGCTAGGGTGTCGTCAGATGATAACTGGGGTGTCGTATTGTTTTAACCTTCGTGTCCTAAATCCTAATCCTTTGTCAGCATATATTGACAACTAAATCTATGGATATCATTGTTCATGACTGCGTGCCTATATTTTCACAGTTGATGCTGAAATTGTAGATCGGAAAGAAATCGATAACACTCCCGGCCGTGCACCTTCACCCGTCGCTCCAAATGCAGTGGATGATACTGTAGTTCCTCAAACTGGAATGGAATTCAATTCAGCAGATGATGTATATACGTTCTACAATGGATACGCGAAACGAGTTGGTTTTGGAATCACAACAGTGTGTAGCAGGGCCAACAACAAAAAACTTTGCTTCAAGCACCTGGCGTGTTGGAGGCAAGGAAAATCTAGAAAATCAGAGAAGAGTATGAATCATAGGGATACTGGGAAAGTTGATTGTATGGCATCCATAAAAGCAAGACTGAATGCTACAAGTGGTAAGTGGATATTGGATGAGGTTTCTCTAGAACATAACCATGGGATGTCCATAACATCAACTGGTTATCTACGGTCGCATAGGAGGATCAGCACACCAGAGAAGGCAGAGATCAGCAATTTACATGCCGTGAATGTTCCGACGACTCAGATATACTCTGCCATAGCAAGGAGAAAAGGGGGCAGAAGACAATTGGATTTCACCGAGAAGGATGCTCGTAACTTCATTTGTCGCGAACGTCAGTCTAAGCTGAAAGAAGGAGATGCTCAGTCGATGGTAATTCATTTCGCCGAAATGCAACTCAGAAATCCCAATTTCTTCTATACCTTAGACCTCAATGATAATGGTCATCTGAGGTCTGTCTTCTGGATTCATCCAAGGTCAAGATTGGCATGCACATACTTCGGTGATGTTCTAAGCTTTGACTCAACGTACTTGACAAACAGATATCAAATGCCTTTTTGTCCATTCGTCGGGGTCAACCATCATGGACAGTCCACCTTGCTTGGATGCGCATTGTTGTCTGATGAGAGTACTGAGACATATAAATGGGTTTTTCAGACATGGCTGGATGCAAATGGTGGTCAAGCACCTATTGCCATAATAACTGACCAAGATAAGGCAATCGAGGCTGCTGTCAAAGAAGTTTTTCCTAACACACGACATCGATTTTGTCTTTGGCATATATTGAAGAAGATACCTGAAAAGATTGGCCACATTTGCACGGCAAATCCCAAGTTTATGGTTGATTTCGATGAGGCGATATATGATTCATTGACCATACAGTCATTCGAGGAAAGGTGGGCACATGTTATGGAGAAATATAAAGAATGCAAGTCTATAGATTGGTTCAATGTCCTTTACGAATGTCGGGATAAATGGGTCCCAGTTTACCTAAAGGATACATTCTTCGCAGGTTTGTATGTCATTGTCTTTGGTTCATGTTCGCGTTAAACGCTTTTTTTTGTTGACAAAATTTTGAACAGGGATGTCATCTTCACAAAGGAGCGAGGGCATTAATCACTTCTTCGATGGGTTTATAAATTCGAAGACAACACTAACGGAGTTCATAAGTAAGTACGAAGATGCCTTGGAAAAAAGATACGAGGCCAAAATGAGGAAGATAATAGGACGTTGCAAACGATTGCTTTCCTAAAGACATCATCACCTTTTGAGAGACAAGCTGCAGGAAGGTATACAAGGCGCATTTTCAAAAAATTTCAGAATGAGATCCTTGAAATGGCTGCATCAAATACAAAATTGATCAAGGAAGCTGGCAACAGTTGTGTATATTCCGTAAAGTCGTATGAAAGGATTGAAGTCGATGGAATCGGCAAGGAGATGATCAAAGATTATATCGTGTCATACGATAGAAATATTGAGGATGTCCAATGCCAGTGCCGATCCTTTCAGTTCAAGGGGTACCTGTGTAGGCATGCCTTGTTGGTTCTTCATCAAAGTGACGTATTTCGTTTACCAGATAAATACTTCTTGAAGAGATGGTGCAAGGACATGAAATACCAATTCGACGAATTCGACTGCAATACTGAAGGTTATGATAAAAGCACACGAAAATCACGGTACGCAGTGACAATTTTTTAATTGAAATGTCTTAATATTTGTTTTCGTTAATATTATGTTAATGATTGTAGATATAGTTTGCTGAGTCATCGGATGATGAAGCTCGCAGAGATAGCCTCCATGTCTGAAGATGCATTTAATGTAGTGATGGATGGTCTAACACCTATATTCAAAATTGCCGTGGATGCCAACTGCGCAGCTAAACCACGTACAGAGCTTGTAATTCAAGATCCTGAACAAATTAGGACGAAAGGTCGCCCGAGAGAGAACAGATTAAAGAGTGGAGTCGAGAAGAAGTCAAAAAGATCAAGGAAAAATCAGGTCAAGGAAAGAGCTGCTTCAAGCATCAGGCAGACTTGTTTGCAGTCTATTAATACCGAAGAGGACCTGGAGAGAATTGTACCGCCTTCCGAAGCTTTGATGGACGAATTTGATGCTTATGTATTGAGTCAACTTACACAGGAGCATATATAAAACACGGGTGTCGTAACTTTTGAACTAGGGTGTCTTGGTCGCAAATGAAGTGCTTTCAAATAGGTGTCTATTTCAGTAAAATGAAGTGCTTTTAGCGCGACGACACCCAGCTCTTGGCTAACGACTCCCTAGCTCTTGCGCGGCGAAACCCGAAAGGCGAAAACCTACGACATCCCAGTACTCGCGAACAGACACCGAAGATTTTAGCGCGATGACACCCCAGCTCTGGCTAGCGACTCCCTAGCTCTTGTGCGGCGACACCCGAAAGGCGAAAACCTACGACATCCCAGTACTCGCGATCGGACACCGAAGATTTTAGCGCGACGACACCCCAGCTCTGGCTAGCGACTCCCTAGCTCTTGCGCAACACCCGAAAGGCGGAAACCTACGACATCCCAGTACTCGCGAACGGACACCGAATATTTTAGCACAACGACACCCCAGCTCTGGCTAGCGACTCCCTAGCTTTTGCCCGATGACACCCGAAAGGCAAAACCTACGACATCCCAGTACTCGTGAACGGACACCGAAGATTTTAGCGCAACGACACCCCAGCTCTTGGCTAACGACTCCCTAGCTCTTGCGCGGCGACACCCAAAAGGCGAAAACCTACGACATCCTAGTACTCACGAACGGACACTGAAGATTTTAGCGCGACGATACCCAGCTCTTGGCTAACGACTCCCTAGCTCTTGCGCGGTGACACCCGAAAGGCAGAAACCTACGACATCCCAGTACTCGCGAACGGACACCGAAGATTTTAGCACGACGACACCCCAGCTCTTGGCTAATGACTCCTAGCTCTTGCGCGGTGACACCCAAAAGGCGGAAACCTACGACATCCCAGTACTCGCGAACGGACACCGAAGATTTTAGCGCGACGACACCGGAGCTCCTGGCTAGCGACTCCCTAGCTCTTGCCCGGCGACACCCGAAAGGTGGAAACCTACGACATCCCAGTACTCGTGAATGGACACTGAAGATTTTAGCGCGACGACACCCCAGCTCTTGGCTAACGACTCCCTAGCTCTTGCGTGGCGACACCCGAAAGGTGGAAACCTATGACATCCCAGTACTCGTGAACGGACACCGAAGATTTTAGCACGACGACACCCCAGCTTCTGGCTAGCGACTCCCTAGCTCTTGCCCGGCGACACCCGAAAGGCGAAAACCTACGACATCCCAGTACTCGCGAATGGACACCGAAGATTTTAGCGCGACGACACCCCAGCTCTTGGCTAACGACTCCCTAGCTCTTGCGCGGCGACACCCGAAAGGCGGAAACCTACGACATCCCAGTACTCGCAAACGGACACCAAAGATTTTAGCACGACGACACCCCAGCTCTTGGCTAACAACTCCCTAGCTCTTGTGCGGCGACACCCAAAAGGCGAAAACCTATGACATCCCAGTACTCGCGAACGGACACCAAGATTTTAGCGCGACGACACCCCAGCTCTTGGCTAACGACTCCCTAGCTCTTGCGCGGCAACACCCGAAAGGCGGAAACCTACGACATCCCAGTACTCGCGAACGGACACCGAAGATTTTAGCACGACGACACCCCAGCTCCTGGCTAGCGACTCCCTAGCTCTTGCCCGGCGACACCCGAAAGGCGGAAACCTACGACATCCCAGTACTCGCAACGGACACCGAAGATTTTAGCACAACGACATCTCAGCTCCTGGTTAGCGACTCCCTAGCTCTTGCACGGCGACACCCGAAAGGCGGAAACCTACGACATCCCAGTACTGGAGACCAAAGATTTTAGCGCGACGACACCCCAGCTCTTGGCTAATGACTCCCTAGCTCTTGCACGGCGACACCCGAAAGGCGAAAACCTACGACATCCCAGTACTCGCGAACGGACACCGAAGATTTTAGCGCGACACACCCCAGCTCTTGGCTAACAACTCCCTAGCTCTTGCGCGGCGACACCCGAAAGGCGGAAACCTACGACATCCTAGTACTAACGAACGGACACCAAGATTTTAGCGCGACGACACCCCAGCTCCTGGCTAGCGACTCCCTAGCTCTTGCCCGGTGACACCTGAAAGGCGGAAACCTACGACATCCCAGTACTCACGAACGGACACGAAGATTTTAGCGCAACGACATCCCAGCTCCTGGCTAGCGACTCCCTAGCTCTTGCGCGGTGACACCCAAAAGGCGGAAACCTACGACATCCCAGTACTCGCGAACGGACACCGAAGATTTTAGCGCGACGACACCCCAGCTCTTGGCTAACGACTCCCTAGCTCTAGCGCGGCGACACCCGAAAGGCGAAAACCTACGACATCCCAGTACTCGCGAACGGACACCAAGATTTTAGCCCGACGACACCCCAGCTCTTGGCTAACGACTCCCTAGCTCTAGCGCGGCGACACCCAAAAGGCGATATGCATTTGCATTAAATATTAATCAGTGTTAATATGAATAAATTATATTTGCATTTCCTTGCATTGGCCTTGTACTTGGGGTTGCGTTTCATTGAATTCAGGTGCATGAACACCTTTCTTTCCATGTCGATAGCAACCAAATGCCAGTGCGAGTTATCAGAGTTTATTATGGTGAAAAGAAACCGAATTGGGCCTTATCTTCATCCGATACATTGTCAAATATCGAGGCCCCTGATGTTCCAGCGAGTTCATGAGCAGGTGATGAGGAAGTCAGACACAGAGCGGATACGAAAACTGATGCAAATATGCACTTATGGTATCGGTCCGGATGCTCTGTCCAGTTGCGCATCAGAAACTCCTGGCCGGAATCAATTATCTGCCAATGCAATGTAAACCGATTAATATAATTCTAAAATCAACAACTAGAACAGGTTTCTTGATATACTTACATCATCTATTATCATTTCATTGTTAATGAGATCTTGAAGATTTTTTCTTGTTACAACGCCAGAAAACATATTGGTGTAGACGATCTCGTCGGTTAGTCATTCGCTCAAAAAATTTGAATAATAATTTGGTCATCTTCGACCGTTGTGTTGGGCTTTGACGTGCCCACTGTCTTCGCCGACTTTTTAGGACGGGTTGTCTCATAACATTCTCCGACGACCGTGGATGCCTTACGCTTCCTCGGCTCTTTTTTAACCCTCCTAACAAGCGAAGGCACTCCAACGATTTCTATGTCCATATTATCATCCTTTGGCGCAGGGGTGCCAAGTTTATTATCGGATATGGACTCATCTTTATTTTCATTCCCATGCTCTGTTTTATCATCCAATGAATCCCCCTCCAATCTCTTCTCCTCTGCTTTTGCATTCCCGTCTCAATTGGACACTCGGATGAATGGTCCTCCTCCATCTTCTTCTCCTCACTATTTCCATTACCAGGCTCGCGGAGGACCAACTCCAGGGAATGCACCTTCTCTGTTTTCTCATCTCCCTTGTCCTCCTCATTTATTGCATTACTTTCCTTTCTGAGCAGTGAACTGAGGAGGCTCTCAGCAATGGACAGCCTGTGCCTGACATCGTCGAGTTGATCCTTAACGCACTCCAATTCAGTCCTCAACTCGGCACATCCTGCGCAGCTATCCGTTGGTTGAGGGGCGCAGGTATCTGTTGGTTGAGGGGATGCTACATTCTGCTGAGTGAGAAGCCAGCGCTCTTCTGACAGTGGTACAGTAGCTCCCTCCATCTGCAACGCAAGATGATAACAAATTAATATTAAGTGAACATATTGACGCATTAAGTTGAAAAATATGGTCAGAGCAATGGAGCAATGTACTAGCTTACCAAGTCGTGAGGCTGCAAGTCGGCAACCCGAACCGACTGGATCTTCATTTGGTGGTCATACCACTTCAACAGCCGGGGCAGTTTATCAGGGTATGCTGGTTCTCGCATTGATGTATGCTCGAGGAACCACGCCTGAACATGATATTTTTTGGATATTAAATAATGTAATATTACAAAAAAATTATACTAAGAACACTACTTATGCGTCTCAATAATCCTTACCACCAGTGCTGCCGAGCATCCGAACAGGGTAGGCTGCCTCCTAACTTTTTTTGCATTCTTTGAGTGCACCGGCTCCTCGGAACGCAAGCAAGCAGCTATTTCTGGGAGAGCCAGAACAATCAACTCCTTCAGTGCCGAAGCCCAGTCGATGCTATCCAGTTGACTTAAGTCATCCAAGTGCTGGATGAGATACCGTGGACATCTCTGATTAGACTTTGGAGCCAAAAACATGGCCAACATGTATGCGATCCAAAGTCGGACGGTGTCCTCGACATCCTCCTGTACCTTAGATGATTGGAGTTGAAATATTAACTTCTCCAAACCTTCTTGGCGAAGATCTAAACCCTGGCCAAACCGTCTGAACAACCTTCCGTTGAACAATTGGCTGGACGTGTCGATCTTCTTCCCATGAGCTGAAAGTCCCAGAATGAGTGCGACTTCGTCGGCACTGAATAGAACTGGCTTTCCGCAGAAAATGAACTCGTCGCCTCCATTGTGACATCTTATATGTCTGCTAGCAGTCGCCGTCGACTGTGAACGTCTGCATGTCGACGAAGGCACCAAATGGGGTCCTTCGAATAAGTTTTGTATGCCGTCTAGTGAACCCCATCTTCCAAACCTTCTGAACGTATACAGCAAGCCTGCAACTATTCTTAAACAGCTGGGAAGCCTTCACTGGGGGGACTGGAATAATTTTCATGTCAACTGAAATAGAGGGTAAGACATAAGACATACTTGTCATGAAATTTTAAGAGAGGATATCATAATATTTTAACATAATGATAAACATACCTGAAGGAGCCACATCCTCATTCGAACGAAGAACCATGTCCTTGCATTGTTCCGCCATTTTCTCCGTCTGCTTCTTCTTTGTTCGCGGTCTTCGTCCACAAATGAAAGCACTCATCTCCATGAATGAAGTATACGAAAGAATGAACTATGGAAGAAATTTAGGAGACCAGTGGCTTCTCGAGCAAGAGACGAAGGATGGCTTCTCGAGCAAAAGGATGGCTTCTCGAGCAAAAGACGAATGACCTCTAGGGTTTATGCCGACCTTAGAGAAATACGAAAGGACACTAGGATCGCCATGATTACATCACACTGACCCGCAAACCCATAGGAACTGCCCATGTTTTGCAACTTTTCTCGAAAAGATGGCATGGCTGAGTTACTAGGGTGTCGTCGAATTAGTACTAGGGTGACGTCAAAATTCCGCCTTGTTCAAGCATGGGTGTCGTCGCCTTAAAGCTAGGGTGTCGTGAGATTTCAACTGGGGTGTCGCAAAGGATTTATGGCCGAATTCGAACTAGGGTGTCACGGGGATTCTCTATGTGGTCAGTTTTAAGTAAGGGTGTCGTCGCCTTAACGCTAGGGTATCGTGAGATTTCAACTGGGGTGTCGCGAAGGATTTACGGTCCAATTCGAACTAGGGTGTCGCGGGGATTCTCTATGTGGTCAGTTTTAAGTAAGGGTGTCGTCGCCTTAAAGCTAGGGTGTCGTGAGATTTCAATTGGGGTGTCGCGAAGGATTTACGGCCGAATTCGAACTAGGGTGTCGCGGGGACTCTCTATGTGGTCAGTTTTAAGTAAGGGTGTCGTTTCCTTAAAGCTAGGGTGTCGTGATATTTCAACTGGGGTGTCGCAAAGGATTTTCGGCCGAACTCGAACTAGGGTGTCGCTGGGATTCTCTCCGTGGTTAGTTTTAAGCACGGGTGTCGTCTCCTTAGAGCTAGGGTGTCGTGAGATTACATATAGGGTGTCGCGAAGGATTTTCGGCCGAATTCGAACTAGGGTGTCGCGGGGATTCTCTCCGTGGTCAGTTCTAAGCACGGGTGTCATCTCTTTAAAGCTAGGGTATCGTGAGATTTCAACTGGGGTGTCGCGAAGGATTTCCGGCCGAATTCCACCAGGGGGTGTCGCGGGGATTCTCTCCATAGTCGGTTTTAGGCACGGGTGTCGTCGCCTTAAAGCTAGGGTATCGTGAGATTTCAACTGGGATGTCATGAAGGATTTTCGGCCGAATTCCACAAGGGTATCGCGGGGATTCTCTCCGTGGTCATTTGTAAGCATGGGTGTCGTCGCCCTAAAGCTAGGGTATCGTGAGATTTCAACTGGGGTGTCGCGAATGATTTTCGGCTGAATTCCATAGGGGTGTCACTGGGATTCTCTCCGTGGTCATTTGTAAGCACGGGTGTCGTCGCCCTAAAGCTAGGGTGTCGTGAGATTTCAACTGGGGTGTCGCGAATGATTTTCGGCCGAATTCCACAGGGGTGTCGCGGGGATTCTCTCCGTGGTCATTTGTAAGCACGGGTGTCATCGCCCTAAAGCTAGGGTATCGTGAGATTTCAACTGGGGTGTCGCGAATGATTTTTGGTCGAATTTCGCAAGGGTTTCGCGGGGATTCTCTCCGTGGTCATTTGTAAGCACGGGTGTCATCACCCTAAAGCTAGGGTGTCGTGAGATTTCAACTGGGGTGTCGCGAATGATTTTCGGCCGAATTCCATAGGGGTGTCACTGGGATTCTCTCCGTGGTCATTTGTAAGAACGGGTGTCGTCGCCCTAAAGCTAGGGTGTCGTCGCCCTAAAGCTAGGGGTGTCGCGGGGATTCTCTCCGTTGTCAGTTTTAAGCATGGGTATCACAGCATTGGTACTAGGGTGTCGCAGTATTTGGCTTCCCCACACTCTCTTCATTGATGGTTTCTGTTCACGAGGGGGCAAGGTACTCTTGGGGTGTTTGCTGCCATTCGCTCTTATCTTGTTGAAACCCACGACACCCTAGTTCAAAACCACGACACCCGTGCTCAAAACCCACGACACCCTAATAAAATCCCACGACACCCGTGCTCAAAACACACGACACCCGTGCTCAAAACCCACGACACCCTAGTTCAAAATCACGACACCCTAGTTCAAAACCCACGACACCCTAGTTCAAAACGTTAAGACAAGCAGCATTAGTTCAAAACCCACGACACCCTTGCAGAAAAAACCACTACACCCTAGTTGGAAACTCGCCACGACACTATAGTTCAAAACATTAAGACAAAGCATTAGTTGAAAACCCACGACACCCTAGTAGAAAACCCTATCGTCAAGATCATAAACCACAACAACCTCATAACGAAAGAATGTTTTGTGCTGCGGACGACATTTCCTCCAGAAGTTTTTGTACAAAGACTCCAGTAGCCAGGTTTTTCAGCCTCGAAGCTGAAATATTTTCTTTCAACCGAACTCTCAGAGCGAGGGCGACGGTTCGTGCTCAACTGATTCCGGTGATGCATCCGAAATCCAGAGCGAGGGGGAAGAAAGGGGAAGAAAGAGAGTTCTTCTTGCACAGATGAAATCCAACGTAAAATGACACTAAGATGGAGGGAAAGGGCATTTTCATCCGCACGCTAATTTTAAAAAAAAACGAACTGCTTTAAATGCCCGTCACGTTCAGAACGTTACATCGTAGTAGGGCCATACCGCTCGGTACCGTCATCCACGTAGGCTCCACGTGGACCAATCAAAGAGGCGGTGCAGCCCACGTAGGCCTTGCTACACCGGGGGCGATGTACAAAGACTTTTCCTAACCTTTTTGTTTTCCCAATCTTAAGCAGTCAAGTGCACCAAGCCCTAATCCTTATTAGCCTGGCTAAACTGGCCCTCATTTTGGCTCCAAACTTGTTAAGAAAAGTATTTAAGAGAAAAAATGAAAGCAATGAGAAAATAGACCGGAGATGGTGAACGACGGAGGATGCTCGCCAATCCATTTATCAACCCGTGATGGTGAAAGCTCTCCAAGTGCCGGATTTGATGCTGGTTGTGGTCTGAACTTTCTACAAAGATAACTCACAGAGATAACTAGCATGCTCGTCACCCAAGTAGCAGGGAAAACCCTTCCCACAAATAAACTTGCCTGATATTGGCCGTTAATTTTAACAAACTCGATGATGAACAAAGGATGATCCTCACCAATTAATAATAGTTTAAAGACTAGTCCTGATCTTCTACCATCCAGAACCACATCCACACACATAGCACACTCACCGCCCTAGCTTATGGAGTGAAATGCTTTTAATGATTTCAAAACATGTCCGGAAAGCTGCATGATAATTTATATTAATCATCATGTCGATTAGAGAATCATACAACCCATGAGCTGAGGAAAATTGACAAAAATTGTGCCGTTGTGCTTCTAATATTACAAGGGAGATTACAAAATTTCGGATGTCCCTCATAAAATTCATGTATATCAATGAGATCAGCAAGTAAAATGGATGTAGCTTACGGTGGCCTCATTTGTACCATCCAGCAAGGAAATGCCTCAACCCGAAGCATAGAAGGCATGATAAAGCCTGTGTAGTGCCATTTAGATAACATGTTAGCATCACCAAAAACGGCAGATGGGGGGAGAACAAAAGAGAAAAGACTAGAATGCAATGGAGGTGCTTTCCACCTTCAATAATTACAAATACATGAGGGCAACATAAATACAGAAGGTTGTGTTTAGCATCGCTGCCACTTCTTTCAAAAAATTAAAAATAAAGTTTTTGTTGCATTTATAATAATAAAATATATTTGATCATCATTATATGATGGCAAAGTTATTTTTTAAAAATTACTTTTCCAAAAATTTGTCTTACTTTTAAATAAAGTGGAAGTTTAAAAAAAAAAATTCACTTCCACTTTTTTCATATATAATGAAAATTACTTTTAAAAATAAAAAATAAAAATAATGCAATGAAACACATCTTTTACGTTTCTACTTTTAAAAATAAAAGTGATACCATGCAGGCAATAGGTAAATGAATGAATAATTAATTGAATGAAGGTAGAAATGATATGAAGGCTAGAATATGACTGCCCAGTGCAATAAAAAGACAAACGAGCAGAGGGCATATATCATTCATGAAGCTGAAATCCAACAACGGCGAGTTATCAAAGGAGTGAGATGGAGAAAAGTATTAACAAAGTGGATAGCAGTATCCCCAGTAAATGATGGCAAGTTTGTCTTGCCACAATAAGAGGGTTCTGTATGACCATCAAGTGGTTCTGACTGAGAATTGCCAGGCTACGTGATGGCACAGTGCAATAATAGAATTGTTGCAAGTCATCTCACTATGATTAGAGGGTTCTATAACAACAAATAATGGTTTTTGGATTAGTATTGCCCGGATATGGGAGGATTAGAAATGCTACAAGGTAAGTTAGATCTTTTTGGATTGGGAAAACCCACAAGGAGAGTTAGCCATCTACCTCACTATCTACATGTTAGAATGGATCGATTCATGCAATTTTAAAGTTATCATCCATCCAAATGGTGACCTTGGTTACTGAATGGTGCTTGCAGATCATTACTCCAACATATACACAGTCATGTCGGCTTGGAAGCAATGCTATTACAGTCGCACCTAAATATGAAATCATATGCTGTACAAAGTTACCTGAAAAATAAGAAGTCTAATGCAAAGAGACTTCTCTGTGCACCGGCCAAACAATCTGAGGAAGAGGTTTACCAGTGTGCCATCCTTCGTCCCAGTCAAAAGTCCTGTCTGGGGATCAAATCTGTAGAACCAGGGCTTTTTGTCACGGAATAAGCACATAAATGCTTGAGACTTGAATTTAAACAAAAACTACCTTGGCAGGCGATGCCTTGGACAAGGAATGATCTTGAAAAGCTGCAGTGAAAGGAGATTAGAAAGAATGAGAGACCTGAGGAGTAGAAATAAACAAATTTATGGTAAGCAAAGAACATTTAGATTTATACGACTTGAGGGCATGAGTACAGGAAATTCAGAACTTGAGGCAAGAAGAAAAGCAAGAGCGTCTCACTGCAAGTAGAAATATAATACTGGTCAGTATATACTGAAATTAAAAATATCACTGGAATATGGAATATAAATAAATAGTAGAAACACTCATGCAAGAAATATAAAAGGAAAAGACTTGTGGGATTGATATCACAGAAATACTAAAGCATATTGGCAGGCACATACATTTTTACTCCTACAGACACATGTATTCGGTCAGCCATATAAGTCTAACTCACCAATCACTTCCAAAGAACTGCAGAAAACTCTTCCATCAAATTTTAGTAGTTTCTTTTCCAAACAGGAACGTTCTTTAGCCATGCATTCAGAGCTTGCATGTTGTTACAGGTAACCCTTATACAACTATAAAGGCAATAATTCAATTATCCAAAGAAGAACAAAAGTACTTTTCCATATACTTGAGGTGATTTCTAAGAATCCACACCCCATAGATGGCATAAATGTCATCCAAATATGAAGATTCAGTTGCAGACGGAACACGAATAAACATATACACTGCAAATACAGACATATTTATGTGCATGTAGATACATATGCATATGTATGAAGAGAGTTAAGATAGAATTCTACCAATAGGATTAAAACAGCAATTCTATCAGGGTAAAATTTATGACAGGCCCTAAACCTGAGAATTTGTGTTATTGATCATGATCTAAGACTTTAAGACACAAAAAGCTATTTGTTCTAAGTTTTCTTTCCAAATATTAAAAGACCTCAAAAAAATGTACAGTACCAACAAAAGATAGTGCGATGAAATATATTGTAGATCAAATAAAATAAAAATAAAATCATTAAGCATAATATAGAAATCTTAAAACATATTCAACTGATTTTAATGCCTCTAAACCATATATCAAATCAAAAAATTGTAACATTTCTTTAAAAATTCCATATCATGACCACCTGATACATAAGGAATCTTAAACATGATTGATTTTTCATACATGGAGTAGATTATCAAGTTGACATTCCATCATTAATTTTGCACTTAAAGGATTGAGCCTTCAACCTGCCTTGGTGGGAAGAGACCAGAGAGGCCAAATTTCTGCAGGAATATCATAATTTATTGCATGGGTCATTCAAAAAATCAACATCATTAATCACAAACTACAATATTAGAAGGCCTAGGGGTGTGAGGCAATCACCTAATCTTTCACTCAAATGTATTATGTCCTCCCCTAGACTATTGACAGCTAAGCATGAAAAAGGAAAAAAGGACCCTCTTCTGTTCATTCAAGAAACTAAAACATCATTCCAAAAATACCTCAGGAACCTTCTTTCTAGTTCTCATACAAGCTCCACCAAACCCCATTTCTCTCTATCTACAGCCATTTTCCTCTCTCTCTCTCTCTCTCTCTCTCTGAGACACAAAGACAGAAACCAAAAGGTGGATTTACCATAGAGGAGGAAAATAGCACAAGCATGGGTTGCCATCTCCCAAACCGAAGAATGTCAATGATTGTTGTGGTTGTCATTATGGCATGAATATGGTAAATAATTGAATAAAAATCAGAATCAAGATGAACCAAAGACCAAAAAAGAAAAAAAAAATGAAACCAGAGTATAAAGAAACCTGAGGAAAGGATTGGTGCTTGAGACAGCAGTAGGCAAGGAGGGGGTTCTATGAGGGCTCACCCATGAAGGGGCATATGGTGGATACCTGAGGGATTATGAATCCATATGATATGAGGTAGCAATACTGAGGGAAAGGAGAGAGAAGGGGTGGACTGGACAAGGTAAGAAGAGGAACAAGATAAAGAAGAGATAGGTGGAAAATCAAAGGAAAGAAGTGAAAGTTATAGGCATGGCTCTCAAAGTTTCCCTATCTTGGCTGTTCTCTTTTTTTAAGAATCACCTAAAGTTACTATAGAAGAAGAGAATGTGATGATTAGGAAGTAAGGAAACAAGAGAGGCAAAGGAGAAAAAGATTGACTTTACAATTTAAATGGGTTTTCTGAATCCTCTTCCTAGAGAAGAGGATGGGATTGGATGAGACAGAGACCACCTAGCTGTTGACGACTGCCAATATTCATTAAAGGCCGATTCAAGGAGGGATGACCAGAGGAGGAGAGGAACATGGATTTTACAAGAGCCTCCTTTCCTTCAATCAAAATATCAAATAGGACCCAAGTAAATGATATACTATATATTATAATCAAAGTTTGCCATATAAAGAACCGGTATTGTTATGATACCAAACCGATATGGTTCGGTATGGAGTTTATCATACTGAACTGACGGCATATTGATCAGGTGAATCAGGAGACCCCAACCTATAAACCGCCCCTTATATAGTCAAACCAAGTGATTTAGCATGACACGGAGTGGTTTAGTAAGGTTCAAGACCGGTACTAGATGATTCAAGACAGTTCAACCCCACTGAACTAAACCATCGAACTATAACAATCTGCAATTGTTCGATATAATTCATCCCAAAATGCTAGTTCGGTATGATTCGGCTATCCTTGATTATAATTATATTTTATAATATATTATCTATCATTTATTACATACTATATATTATATATTATACACATTATATAGAGCTTGACTTGGCTATGATTGAGTGGATCTCAACTTAAATCTGATTCAATCTAAATTCAATGATGTAGGTTTCACATCAATGATCCAAGCTATTGGATGTAATCTGCCATCTATAAAATACTTAAAACATCAAAATTCATATGACTTAAATAATCCTCCCCTCTGCATCAAGGAGTCAAAAAAAAAAATTGTTGTTTCGTGGAAATCTAAACCGTCCAAAATACTTGGTGAATGGGCAAGGGATCTCAACTTTTAGCATTTAAAAACTTCAGAGGTAGTAGGCCACATCTAATAACTTAGGTTATTGATGTGGGACCTCCCATCATCCAGCCTAGACAAGGTTGAATTTGAATGGAAATCTGCTCAAGCTTAGCTGGGTCAAGTTCCACTATAATATTATATACCATGTATTGTAATTATGCGTTATATATTACATTACATATCATACTCGAGCCTGATTTGATTATTGAGTTTCGATCATAATATGGAAGGTGGATTAAAATTCCTACACAGCATATCAAATTCAGATCAAAACTTGTTGACAAAAGTGCATGCTACAATGGAAACTTAAATTACACTAGAACCAGCGCTCGGCACACGTGATGCACATTTGAAAAAGACAGAAGGCATGTGCAGTAATCAAGAGGAAAAAAATAAAAACCTATGATCCAATCTCATAAAAAGTTTGTGATCAATAGCCAAATCAATATATACGCTAGAAAAGAACAAGATTTAACTAAGATGGGTATTCTAATTATGAGTTTGCATATAAGTGACAACATATGAAAGCACAGTCAAGCTACTAGAGGTTGCGGTAGAATAATAGAATACTAGAAACATAGAATAATGAATATGGATAATGCTTAAGTTGGATCGCTGATTTTAAAACAATTACAAAAGTCATGCTATCTCCTATTAAGCAAATTGTAAGGAATAAGCAATTCTTCATACATGTTAAATGGCATTTCTTCAGATATTAACAGAAATCTACACTGCCTTCAGCAATTTCCCTTGTTTGATTTTAAATTTAGGTTTTGTATTTCTATAAATTTTTTAAAATCATGTGGTTTAATGAGTACAATCATCCTTCAATGATCTATTTCTCATGTCATTCTTGACAAATTAGATTGCAAGAATAAAGCATTTTGCATTTATTACAAGGGATGCATTAATCTAACTAGTGGAAGTCATGGTGACACGGTACCAACTTTTCAAGGCTTTAAATGATAGCTTGAGTTAAATAAAATAACAAACAAGAGGGGCATTCACAGAAATAGAAAGCAATGCCAACAATTTCTGAATTTACCATTTTATTAATTTTGGAACACCTTTACACACTGTTATACATCTTCCAGTATTTCATATGTATTGGTCACTGTAAATCATAGTGTTGGTACAGAGCATTTACTGACTAAAAATTAATAGTGCAAAGCCAGTTTTATAGATAACAAACTTAAAAGCATATGATGGAAAGAAATTTACCTAAAATGGCCAAGTATTCCTACTACAGCCATAGCCATTCCAGCAAATAAGTGTAGGTGTCACCAACAAAAACTGATGATGGGTACCTGATATATAGGTGAACAAATGACATTCAGCTTTATCACAACAAACCTTTTGAACCAGGTTATGCAAATATGAATAATAAGCTTACAATGAATATTCCCTTGTTAGTCATTACCAGTTATAGGAAAGTAAAGCTAATGAAGTAGTCAGCAGAGGCAGAACAAGGTAATAGAGAATGCATGGGCCTGTTTTATATCAGGGTCCACAGATGCACCAATTTGCATTATATTGTGTGTCAAAATCTGCAATTGAAGCTATAGGTTATTCTTTGACACTTTAGATATAGGATGGCAAAAGTAGCATAGTTAGAATCGAAAGATTGACAGAATCTAAGTTTTGTATTCAGCTTTGTTCTTACTGCAGCTGATATAACGACCGTCTGCCCAGTTTCAAGTCCATTTAGCCCTGCATGTATATTTATAGAGTTTGTACAGAAGACTGCTAGCATGCCCATATATAGCTTGTATATCCAACCTGTCCTTCCAAACAATAGCAAAACCGTCACACCAAAGGATGTTGCATCTCTACCAAGAAAAATAAGGATGCTGTACATGATTAAAATAAAATTCTAATAATTCAATATTGGAGTGGTGTGGATAAGAAAAACAGAGAAACACGCTTCAAGTTTAAACAGCTGGCTTTAAACCTATCCTATCATGTTAAAATACATCATTTATACTTTCAAGTCAGAGGACACATTCTTGGAATAGCTTTGCATAACAAGTCATGAATATCTAAATACCAAGCCATGAAAATACTCATTATGTGGCATATATTTAAATGGATCAAAATGCTAAAAAGTTATAATAAACAACAGATAAACTCCATCAAAAGAATAAAATATTTTTTTAATTTCATGAGAAAACAGCAGCCCAAATGTAATTTCAACATGTCAAGGCATTAGGAAACAAACCACCATGCCTAAATAACATTTTTCTTTGTTTCTCCTGAGTATCTCTCATAAGTCATTGCTAGTCATTAAGATATCCTAGTGAAGTCCTTTCTCAAGGGAATTAACACCTGATCCTTTATGTATGATCTGCATTTTGCCTGATGTCTGCTTATCAGATATTTTCTGCATTCATTACTTATTTCCTCTGTGTTGTCTCAAATGAATGCTTGCCTACCTATATCTTCCAATACCCTCTATACACAGTTTTATCTTTTCTCGATTCTGATTGTCACAGAATCCAGTGGGGTTGAAAGCTGAAACGAATCAGTTCTGGAGTACACCAACAAAACATGTGTTGACATGCATTAGAGATGCCCACCTAGTTACTTCACCGAACAAACACAAAGGCAGCCAATATCTTTACCAATATCAACACTCCCAAGGGAATTCAAATTCCACCTACTTAAACTCCATCCTATCACTCTTTTCCTCCATGTCACATATATCTGGATTTCAAATCTATACTCCCATATATTCATGAGTCAACATTACTCTTTTCTTATTACATTAGCCTTGCCAATAAACATGTGCCTTCCTTGTCTAAACCCCTCTATTCCGCAGATGGAAAATTGTGGATATCCTGTGGGATATTTCACTGCATATATCAACTTTAATTTCAGAGGTTCTCCCAGCTCTCCACGTGGCTAGACTACAGGAGCACGTTTAAAATCAAAGACATGTCAAGACTCAATGAGTCAATGGAGAACCCATTCTTGAATATCAAGTGGATCCTTCAGAAAATATAGGTTGTATATGATAGGTGGGGTGTGTTTTAGGTTGGGACCATAACAATTAAATAATTAGTTAGCAATGGTAAACAAAATGAAGCTAATCTAAGTTTTTATCCGGTGTCATCACTGGCTTTATTTTTCTATTGGGATCCACCAAGTTGCTTGATAGCTTCAGGAGTAGCATGTTCAAAGTGTGAACTAGATTATAATATAGGCCTACTTATTTCCAGTGTGTTCCAAAGAACCCTTCAAGTCAATCTTAACCACAACATAATTACGGCATTTCCAGCTGACCCATTCTCAACTCACTCATTTAAGCCTTTTTCCCAACTACATGGGGTCAGCTACATAAATCTGCTTCCTCCACTTTGCTCTATTCAGGACTAAGTCGATATTCAAATTATAAATAGTTATATCTTTTTATTATTTTTGTTCATGTTAGTTTAGGTCTACCTCTACCTCTATCCTTACCATGGATTGTTAAAAGATCGCTCTTTTTAACTAGAGTATCTAAAGATCTTCGTTGTATATGTCCAAACCACCGTAATCGATTTTCTCATTTTATCTTCAATTGAGGCTACTCCTATCATTTCTCTTATGTGTTATTTCTAATTCTATCTTTAAAGTTTTACCATATATCCATCTTACCATACGCATTTCTGTTACACTTAATTTATTCACATAGTTTGTATTGCCCAACACTCTGTTCTATATAGTATAGCTGACCTAATAGCGGTTTTATAAAATTTTTCTTTTAATTTTAATGGGATACACCGATAATATAATACTCCCGAAGCACTCCTCCACTTAATCCATCCTGCTTTAACTCTAGGATTCACATCTTCACCTAATTCACCTTCTTGCAGGATAATTGATCTCACGTACCTAAATTTCACTTCTTGGTATTTCTTAGCTTGCAATCTTCACTGTTTCTTTATTTTTATTACTACTCCCACTAAAATTACATTTCATGTATTTAGTTTTAATTCTACTAATCTTAAAACATTTAGATTCTAAAGTTTCTCTCCAAATCTCTAGCTTAGCATTTATTCCAAATTTAGTTTCATCAATCAACATTATATCATCTACAAATAACATACACCATAAAATATCATTTGAATATGTTTGGTTAATTTATCCATAACTAATACAAAAAGATACGGACTTAAGACAGATCCTTAATGTAAACCTACGGTAATTGAAAACCTACTAGTTTCTCCTATTGTTATTTTAACAATAGTTATTGCTCTATTATATATCTTTTATAAGATAGATCCTTGATGTAACCTACAGTATTTCAAAACTCACTAATAGTTATTGCTCTATCATATATCTTTTATCAATTTTATATAACTTTGGTAACTCCTTTTTTCTCTAAAACCCACCATATTATTTCTCTAGGTACTTTATCATATGCTTTCTCTAAATCAATAAAAATCATATGAAGGTCTTTTTTTTCTTTTCTCTATACTCCATCAATCTTCTTAATAAATAAATAGCTTCCATGGTCGATCTTTCAGGCATAAATCCAAATTGATTATTTGACACCAAAGTTTAAGCTCTTATTCAATTTTCTATTACTCTCCATAATTTCATTGTATGACTCATCGTTAATCCCTCTATAATTTGCACTGTTTTGAATATCTTCTTTATTTTTATATGAGTATTAATATGCTTTTTCTTCAATCATCCGGTAATCTTTAGTTGCTACAATCCTGTTAAATAAATTGACTAACCACATGACTCTAATTTCTTCTAAGCCTTTTCAAACCTCAATAAGGATCGCAACTGGTCCTAATAATGCCTTTACACTTTTTATTTTACTCAAAGCCTTTTTAACCTCAAGCATGCTAAATCTACGAAAAAAATTATGTTCATTGTTACTCCTAAGTTATCACATTCTTCTACCTTTAAATTTACTAAATTATTTTATTAATAATTTTTTAAAATAACTTTTTCATCATTCTTTATCCTTCTTCTTTTACTAAAACTCTTTCATCTTCATCATTAATACATTTAATATAGTCCAAATCTTTTGTTTTCTTTTCTCTTAGTTTTGCTAGTTTATATATACCTTCTTTCGTATCTAGTCTATTATATAAATCATCACAGACTTTAAGTTTGGCATTACTTACCCCTTTAGCTTCTTTCTTGTATCCCTTACTTTTTAAAACTTTCTTCATCCCTAGCCTCTTAACAAATTTTATAGTTTGTCCTTTTAATCTTGATAGCAGCTTAAACTTCCTCGATCCACCATCAAGTTTCCTTTCCTACTAGTCCTACTCTTTTTAATTCTCCTAGAACTTCTTTTTCTATCTATATTCATAATCATTACTCTTACTAACTTTTCTTTAAATATTTTTAGTTTTCTTTCTTTCAAATTTTACCATTTAATTTTTGGATTAATAATTTTAGTTTTACTCTAAATTTATTTGTATCCATATGTCTGCTACCATTATCCTATATTATAAAGTTAAACTTTCTTCTGAAATAACTTTACAATTTTTGCATATATTTTATATAACTTTTGGTAATTCCTTTTTTCTCTAAAATCCACCATATTATTTCACTAGGTACTTTATCATATGCTTTCTCTAAATCAATAAAAACCATATAAAGGTCTTTTTTTTTTCTTTTCCTTATACTCTCCATCAATCTTCTTAATAAATAAATAGCTTCCATGGTCGATCTTTCAGCATAAATCCAAATTGATTATTTGACACCAAAGTTTAAGCTCTTATTCGATTTTCTATTACTCTTCCATAATTTTATTGTATGACTCATCAGTTTAATCCCTCTATAATTTGCACGATTTTGAATATCTTCTTTATTTTTATATAAGTATTAATATATTTTTCTTCAATCATCCGATAATCTTTAGTTGCTACAATCCTGTTAAATAAATTGGCTAACCACATGACTCTAATTTCTTCTAAGCCTTTTCAAACCTCAATAAGGATTGCATCTGATCCTAATAATGCCTTTACACTTTTCATTTTACTCAAAGCCTTTTTAACCTCAAGCATGCTAAATCTACGAAAAAAATTATGCTCATTTGTTACTCCTAAGTTATTACATTCTTCTACCTTTAAATTTACTAAATTATTTTTATTTAATAATTTTTTTAAAATAACTTTTTCATCGTTCTTTTATCTCTTCTTTTACTAAAACCGTTCATCTTCATCCTTAATACATTAATATAGTCCAGATCTTTTATTTTCTTTCTCTTAGTTTTGCTAGTTTATATAGTCTTTTCACCTTCTTTCGTATCTAGTCTATTATATAAATCATAACAGACTTTAAGTTTGGCATTACTTACCCTTTTTTTAGCTTTTTTCTTTGCATCCCTATGCTTTTTAAGACTTTCTTCATCCCTAGCCTCTTGACAAATTTTATAGTTTGTCCTTTTAATCTTGATGGCAGCTTGAACTTCCTCGATCCACCATCAAGTTTCATTTTCCTACTAATCCTACTCCTTTTGATCCTCCTAAAACTTCTTTTGCTATCTATATTCATAATCATTACTCTTACTAACTTTTCTTTAAATATTTCTAGTTTTCCTCCTTTCAAATTTTACCATTTAATTTTGGATTAATAATTTTTAGTTTTACTCTAAATTTTATTTTTATCTATATGTCTGCTACCATTATCTTATATTGTGAAGTTAAACTTTCTTCTGAAATAACTTTACAGTTTTTGCATGTTATTTTATCTACCTTCCTAGTTAAGAAAAAGTCTATTTAACTTTTATTAGATCCATTTTTAATGTTATTAAATGTTCATCTCACTTTTTGAAATAAGTGTTTGCCATTGCAAAATCTAATAAACCCACACATGCTTCATTCCTATCTTCAAATCCATATCCTCAATGTACCATTTCATATCCATCCCTCTGTTTTTCTACATATCCATTAAAATCCTCCCATATATATCTTCTCCTTGTGGTATTTCTTGCATTACTTTATTTATGTCGTCCCAAATTGTGTCTTAGTTTATTGGTCTAATCCTACTTATGGTGCATATGCACTAATTATGTTAATTATATTATCTCAATTATAAGCTTTAGTGATATAATCTGGTCTCCTTTCCTGGTTACCTTAACAATATATTCCGTAAATTTCATGTCTACAATTATTCCTACTCCATTTCTATTTTTATATTTTCAATGTAATATAATTTATATCCTATATTCTCTATTTCTCTAAATCTTTCACCTACCCATTTAGTTTCTTATAAGCATATTATATTTACTTGTCTCCTAATCATAATGTCAACTATTTTCATAGCTTTACCTGTTAGTGTTCCTATATTCTAAGTTGCTACTCTAAGCTGACTATCATGGACTAACTTCTTTACCTATACTCATCCATAGTATAGGAACCCTTGCTCACTTATCACCGCACCCGGGCACCGGTGTAGTACCCCTTGCCTATTTTTTGAAATTCGGAGGCAGATGCAATGCGTCTCTTAGCGGAAATGTCCTAGCCCTTCGCATAGTTTAATTTAGTAGATTCATTTTTAAAGAATATCACAGAGTTTTACGCTGGCTATCAACTACCTAACGCAACCCTTCTTTGGGGGCTTGGGATTGGCCTTGGCGGAGTTTTTCCAACTGACCTATTCTAGCCTGAAAAGGAAAGCAATGCTAAAAGCTTAATTCTTCTTACCTTCCATCTACCTTTTGTCCTATTGTGCTATATTGTAATCCTCCATGATGCATTTATTCTAAACACAACATCTATGATAAACAACAGTGAAGCTAATATTTATTGAATAACATAGGAACCAAACTATAAATGAATATAAACAGAAGGCAAAACTTATTATCACAAGCTTGCTTGTTGCAAAGAAATCGCAACATGACACTTAGGTTTCGTAGATAAAGTTTTCTTGATAAGTGTCATATCTTGACTTTAGGTACAAATATTCTTTCCAATTTTACAATCAAATTGAAGGGCGTAATGTCTAAGTGGAATTCAGTATAATCGCACTTCATGACAACATTCAATTCTCCTATAAGTTTATCTTATGCAAAGGGGGGGAAAAGATTACCAAACATCAGTGTTCTCAACCAGAAAATTCACAGGAAATAAAATAGAAATATTTTAACAAACAAAAGCCTGTATTCTTTATCATTTGCAAATTTGTAACTGCAATTGATAGGTTAAAATGATGATGATGACGATAATGATAAAACTTAGCAGATTATGAGCTCACCTAAATCAAGAACTGCTACTCCAACATATGGAACAAGAGGCTTTGGTATGATTATAGTAGTATGTCCAGCATATGCCATCAAAAGTGGAAGTGCTGCAAATGAGGGCAAAACCAATTTTCTGTTCTTCATAGTAAAATTAAAATCAGTCTTGCAATAACAAACCAACTTTCCAAATAGAAATAGTTGAACTACACAAGCAGATGTGGGAAACTTGTGTAACTACCAAAGATAACAAGGACTTACACTCTCCATGGAACATCAAGAACATCATCAACAAATCCAAGAAGAATCATGAAGCAGATAGATGCTAGTGCTGCATTGTATTCAACAAGCCACTGTATTAAATGCACAATGCTTAGTCAAAGTCCAACACGATATCCAGTAGGGATTAGAACATCAAGATATTTCAGACAAAAAGAATTAATAAAAAATAGATGGTGTTCATATCTTAGAGAACATTTGAACCAGGGCCCTTTATAATTCAATACAGATGTTTCCACTTTTAAACATGAGAAATCTATATATATTGGATATTAAGCAAACAGGTGAGAAATATTGGATGGGGAGAATTTCTCTCATATTTCCCCCCCAAAAAAAAAGTTGAAGAAGAAAATCTGTTGCTCTTTCCCTACTTTCTAAACCGCCACATCATCCCACTTTAGGTGGATGATAAGAATTACTGATAAGGACTCCCAATTGGCTCCAACTTCCACTTTTCCCCAAAATTCCCAAGATCCTGTGGATTGCCACACAGGAGATATGCTAGTATTATCTACCTAAGCTCATATTTAACTTTAAATAATTGAAATTGTTGAGCAAAACAATGCATGAAACCAGAATGGATACAAGAATTCATTGGCATGTGATCCAAATGTTAAGCTAACAAAACAAGTGATAAGTGAATTATAAATTGTCATCATATTATCAAGCATATACCTTCCATTATGCTGATTCTTTGTCAATATCAAAGACATTAAATGTAAAGTTTATAAAACTGTCCTCATTTCACTCCAAAAATGCACCATTCTGTTGGATCAACAATATCCCAATTAAACAGCTTAAGTAGTGTCTGCAAAAAAATCATTACCATAATCTCTAAGAAGTGTGATGTTTCAAAATTTTACCAACAGCTAAGGTGGCCATATTAAAGGACTATTGTCACTAAAAGTAGTTCACAAGCTGCCCACAAATGTTGTTTCACTCTAAAGAGCAATCAAAATTGAGTACAAAGAATAAAGAATAAACCCATTTTCCAACAAGGACTCATCTTCAACTTCAAATTAGATAGGCTACTGTATTTTGATAGCACAAAGTCAACACACACAGGTCTTTGCCAAAATATGCCTTTAAAACAAAGCATGAAGTCATAATTAACACCTGAGGTTGCATCTATAAAATAGGAACTGAACCGTATACAAACTACTTCACTTGGTTGATTTAAATTTTACTAGCAAACTAGATATATGTTGCCCATAGAGTAAAGAACAGGTTAGCATACACTGGAGTCTGATTTGAAGTTGAAATGCTGAAACATAATTGCAATAAGCAAGTAGACAATCCCAATCACAATTCCCAATGATTCAGGCCTGAAAATTCGAAGAAAGAAATATTAAGATTAATTCAGCTGAATTGGATACTGAAAGGGAAAGAACAAGTTAATTCATTAAAGTATGTGTTCAACATTGCAAATTGCACAATTATTAATGAGCTCATGTAGCATATTTTAGCAAACTCATTCCATGCCAATATTTATGTTACCTTAATCACCACACAATCTTCCTGAGAAACTGAAATGCAGGGATTATATGGGAAATTAATTAACAAAACAGTTGCATTACAAGGAAAATATATGCAATGGCGTAGTTCACCAAGATTATGAAAAAGGCATCAATCAACTTGATTGACCTACAAAACTCTTGCAAGGTTTCAGTGCAATGCATAAATTGTACTGTTATATATTGCACTTTCTAATCGACAAAAGAATAACCAATTGCGTCAACAGTACTGATGACGCTCGATCACCGCTTCTGGACGTCGGGAACGGAGGTGCTTCTCGAATCCTCGCTTCGCCAGGGTGCCTGCAAAGAAGTCCCGGGACTGGAGGGGGTCTCCGGCGGGACCTCCGACGGCCAAGTTAGTGACTAAGGTCACAGCTGAAGAAGAGCTCGAGTGAGCCCTGTTTGTGTGGAAAAGAGGGCTCTCAGGGAGGAGGAATTCCTTTGAGAGTTGAGATAGCGATTTTGGGGGTTATCGCGCATACATGTTTGGTGAGTGGGTTCACCTTTTTATAGGGGTTGACCCTGGCATGACCACGTGGGATGGCGTGAAGTCAGAACGTCTGCTGAGCCCTTGCGTGAATCTGGACTGATTAGTAAGCTACGTCCCATCAGCCGTCGGGGCTGTCGGGCGGTGCGCGTCAGAGAGCGGTTTCTTGAGCCGCTGGGGCTGATCTGGCGGGAACCGGGGAGTCCCGTCTTATCAGGGCCGAGCCGGATCGACCCGAGATGGCTGAGGCCCATCCCGCTGGCAAGGCAGTGCCGGGACGGGGCCGACTTGCTTGGAGACGTAGAGGAAGTGTCGGGGGTGACCTGCTTGGAGACGCCGTGGCCGGCTGGGAACCGAGGCCGCCTGGGAAGGTGTCGGAGCCGGCTAGGAAGCGCCAGGCCGCCTGGCTTGGAGAGGCCGGGGCCGGCTGGGAATGTGCCGGGGCCGGCTGGCTTGGAAAGGCCGGGCCGGCTGGGAATGTGCGGGGCCGCCTGGCTTGGAGAGGCCGAGGCCGGCTAGGAATGTGCCGGGGCCGCCTAGCTTGGACACGCCGAGACCGGCTGGAAAGTGTCGGGGCCGCCTGGGAGGTGTTGGCCTTTGGGGCCGACTGTCTTCGAGGTGCCGGCCTTTGAGGTGTCGGCCTTTTGGGCCGACTGCCTTGGGGTGCCGACCTTGGAGGCGCCGGTCTTGGTAGGTGTCGGCCTTTAGGGCAGACTGTCTTCGAGGTACCGGCCTTGGAGGCACCGGTCTTGGTAGATGTCGGCCTTTGGGGCCGACTGTCTTCGAGGTGCCGGCCTTGGAGGCATCGGTCTTAGTAGGTATCGGCCTTTGGGGCCGACTGTCTTCGAGGTGCCGGCCTTGGAGGCATCGGTCTTGGTAGGTGTCGACCTTTGGGGCCGACTGTCTTCGAGGTGCCGGCCTTGGAGGCGCCGGTCTTGGTAGGTGTCGGCCTTTGGGGCCGACTGTCTTCGAGGTGCCGGCCTTGGAGGCGCCGGTCTTGGAGATGCGGCCTTGGAGGTGCCGATCTTGAAGGCGCCGACTTTTGGGGCCGACTGTCTTGGAGGTGCCGGCCTTTGGGGCCGGTCTAGGAGGTGTCGGCCTTTGGGGCCGACTGGAGGCCGACGCTGGAGGCCGACGCCGGAGGCCGGCGCTGAAGGCCGGAGCCAAAAAAACTTATTTTTCATGGGGTCAACTGGCCCATCAAATGCCCCACACTCCTTGAGCTTGCGTGCCCCGCATCAGCTAAGCGAAAGGAGTGTAGAACTTCAAAAAAAATTTGGAGGCAAAGTTGAGACCGTCGAGAACCTTTTGAACCCCGGAGGGTGACCAGAGGGTGTTCGGGCCAGGCTCAGGTGCCTTTTTCTTTAAAGAAATTGGTTTCCTTCTGCAGGGTTGATCTGCCCCCCAGAAAACTCCGTTGATTGGAATCCGCATGTCTTGAGCTTGAGGGTGCCGACACGGAGCCGGTCTTTGGTGCCGACGCGGAGCCGATCTTTGGTGCCGATGCGGAGCCGGTCTTTCCAACACGGAGTCGGTCTTTGGTGCCAACGCGGAGCCGATCTTTGGTGCCGACGCGGAGCCGATCTTTGTCTAAGAAATATACTCATCCCAAGAGCGTGATAAAACAAGGATATTCTGAATAATACTTTATTGAAGAATCAGCAAGCTACTGATAATACTGTCCGCATTCCGAATGCGGGGGAGAAGCTTCCCCCTTTGATGCCAGCTTGCCTCCTTCCGTTGGGCATTGTTGAGGCAAATCTGAGGCGCTGGAGGTGCCGACGCACCTGGGGCAGCGAGGTTTCTCGAACGAACCTGCCCAAGTGGCCCTGCTGGACAAACTTTTCATGGTCTTCTTCAACTGGCGGCAATCTTCGTGTCATGCCCATAGTCTTGGTGATACAGGCAGTAAAGCTCTTTGTTGTGGGGGTTTACTGACTTTAGGGGACGGGGGCATTGAAAGTAAGGCTCCTCCTCAATCTCTAGCAGGATGTGGGAGATCGGAGCCGTGAGAGGAGTAAACCGCCCCTTAAGAACCAGTGCCTGGGGCCGGTGGTCAAAGCGACGGGTGGTTCGGGCTGCCTGAATTGTTCCTCAGCTGGTTCCGTGGGTGTTGGCTTCTTATTGGAGCTCCTGCCGGCTTCCCTTCTGGACGAGTCAGCCTCGTTGGCGCGGATGTACTTCTGGGCCCGGAGGAGGAGGTCAGAATAAGAGCTTGAGGCTTCTTATCCAGGAAGAAGGTGAAGCGGGACGGAAGGAGTCCCCGCTTCAGCGCTAGGGAGGCCACCGTATCGTCGAGGTGATAGACCTCGAGGGCGGCGGTTTTGAATCGGACACAAAGTCCCGCAGTGACTCTCCTTCCTTCTGACGGACGGAGAAGAGGCTCGCCACCCTTGGGATCCGGCGGCAGGCGTCAAAGTGGGCCAAAAATGCCCTCTCCAACTCCAGGAAGGAGTCGATGCTGTGAGGGGAGGCGTGAGTGTCATGCACGGGCGGCCTTCC
>UESW01004074.1:227140-351750 GCA_900491605.1 Calamus simplicifolius
ATTTCCTCTGTGTTGTCTCAAATGAATGCTTGCCTACCTATATCTTCCAATACCCTCTATACACAGTTTTATCTTTTCTCGATTCTGATTGTCACAGAAATCCAGTGGGGTTGAAAGCTGAAACGAATCAGTTCTGGAGTACACCAACAAAACATGTGTTGACATGCATTAGAGATGCCCACCTAGTTACTTCACCGAACAAACACAAAGGCAGCCAATATCTTTACCAATATCAACACTCCCAAGGGAATTCAAATTCCACCTACTTAAAACTCCATCCTATCACTCTTTTCCTCCATGTCACATATATCTGGATTTCAAATCTATACTCCCATATATTCATGAGTCAACATTACTCTTTTCTTATTACATTAGCCCTTGCCAATAAACATGTGCCTTCCTTGTCTAAACCCATCTATTCCGCAGATGGAAAATTGTGGATATCCTGCTGGATATTTCACTGCATATATCAACTTTAATTTCAGAGGTTCTCCCAGCTCTCCACATGGCTCAGACTACAGGAGCACGTTTAAAATCAAATACATGTCAAGACTCAATGAGTCAATCATGGAGAACCCATTCTTGAATATCAAGTGGATCCTTCAGAAAATATAGGTTGTATGTGATAGGTGGGGTGTGTTTTAGGTTGGGACCATAACAATTAAATAATTAGTTAAGCAATGGTAAACAAAATGAAGCTAATCTAAGTTTTTATCCGGTGTCATCACTGGCTTTATTTTTCTATTGGGATCCACCAAGTTGCTTGATAGCTTCAGGAGTAGCATGTTCAAAGTGTGAACTAGATATAGGCCTACTTATTTCCAGTGTGTTCCAAAGAACCCTTCAAGTCCTAACCACAACATAATTACGGCATTTCCAGCGACCCATTCTCAACTCAACTCATTTAAGCCTTTTCCCAACTACATGGGGTGCTTCCTCCACTTGCTCTATTCAGGACTAGTCTCAAATTATAAATAGATTCATGATTGTACCATGGATTGTTAAAAGATCCTAAAGTGGGGTTGAAAGCTGAAACGAATCAGTTCTGGAGTACACCAAAAAAAACGTGTGTTGACATGCATTAGATGCCCACCTAGTTACTTCACCGAACAAACACAAAGGCAGCCAATATCTTTACCAATATCAACACTCCCAAGGGAATTCAAATCATCCACCTACTTAAACTCCATGGCACTGTTAACGGCGAGGGAGCTTGGCACTTGGAGGTGTCGGCCTTGGAGGTGTCGGCCATGGAGCTGTCGGCCTTGGAGGTGTCGGCCATGGAGCTGTCGGCCTTGGAGCTGTCGGTCATGGAGCTGTCGGCCTTGGGGGTGTCGGCCATGGGGTGTCGGCCTTGGAGGTGTCGGCCATGGAGGTGTCGGCCATGGAGCTGTCAGCCATGGAGCTGTCGGCCTTGGAGTGTCGGCCATGGAGGTGTCGGCCATCGGGGTTCGGCCTTGAAGGCTTCAGCCTTGGAGGTGAGCAATGTGGCAGCCATAAATGCCTTTACAAGGCAATAAATACTTTTAAGCAATCGGGTGTGCGTGGCTTTATGAGACCATAAACGCTACCGTGGCCGAAGGGCCCTTTGGAGGCCAAAGGGGGGCTCCGTTAGTTTCCTTCCTTCACGATTCTCTAATGGCATTGGATCAGCCACATCAGATGCCCCCTCGCCCCTGAGACGAAGCGGGCCCACCCAGCAAGGCGAAAGGGGCGTCACCTCCCTAGTGGCTGATCCTTATCCGACTTTGGGGTCTTTAACTCTTGACATGAAGTTTAGATGTGGGTCACTGCCCATATGCCATTGAGGCAGAGAGCCAATGAAGCCGCAATGATGCTCCTAAGACAGAGGGAGCCGCTGAGACTGCAATAATGTTAGTTCTTTGTTGGAGGAATTTGTCTTCTTCTGCTTCGTTTGGGAGGCTCCACGTTTGTGGCATTTTGGTGAGCTTGATGGGGCTCTTTACTTTTGGCGTGAAGTTTAGGTGGGTGCCCGTCAACTGTGAGCTGAGGAGTTGGCCTCTCCCAGCTGTGAGCTGTCTTGGGGCCTCTTGATAGCTGAAAGTAACCAGCGATATGTTGCAAGTGTACAATTTAAACGAAGGTATTACTCGATTGGCCGTTGGCCGTTGATATAGAATTGAAGCCGCTGCTGTAATGAAGCCGCTGAGGCTGCAGGAATGCCGCTGAGGCTGCAAGAATGCCGCTGAGGCTGAGATAAAGCCGCTGAGGTTGCAAGAATGCCGCTGAGACAAAGTTAAGGCCGTCGAGAGCCTTTTTAACCCGAAGGATGACCTGAGAGTTGAGAGTCGTCAGGAGCCTCTTTAACCCCGAAGGGTGACCTGAGAGTGAGAGTCGTCAGGAGCCTTTTTAACCCCGAAGGATGACCTGAGAGTTGAGAGTCGTCAGGAGCCTTTTTAACCCCGAAGGGTGACCTGAGAGTTGAAAGTCGTCAGAAGCCTTTTTAACTCCGAAGGATGACCTGAGAGTTGAGAGTTGTCATGAGCCTTTTTAACCCCGAAGGGTGACATGAGAGTTGAGAGTCGTCAGGAGCCTTTTGTGCCGAGCTGGCCTCGGGCTTAGTGCCGATGGTACATCGGGCTTTGAGCGCCGACCGAAGTCGGGCTTTTTAGATCCGGTGGTACATCGGTCTTCGTGCCAATGGTATGTTGGGCTTTTGAGACGCTAACGTGAGGTTGGTCTTCCCTGCATGCCATTTTAAGTATTAATGAATGAAACTGTCTTTAAGTGCAGCGTACTTAGCTCTTATAGCACCCCTGTTTTTCTTCTGCGGATTTGAGCACTTTCGCCCGCTGGTGGTCTACCCCTCAGGAAATCTAGTTGGGACGGAGCCTGGAGTCGGTTGATGACCAGCTCCTCTCCGAAATGAAGCTAGGGACCCATCTTTGGAGTGCAGTGAAGAGAGAGATGGGATCCAGAGCCGGGGACGCTGGAGCGGAGCCACGGACGAGGGTCGGAGTTGGACTCGGGAGCTAGAGGTCGCCGAGGGAAGCCCGGGCAGCTAGCGGCCGTTGAAGACGAGCGGCCGGAGAGTCCGCTGAAGATGGACGGCTAGAAGAGAGGATGTTGCTGGGAGTTACAGGATTCGGGCAGCCTCCACATTGGTCCAAGGCGAGGGGCCTCTAGCTTCCACGGTCTCTCTCTCCTTCCGCTGAGTTGACGACCTACCCCCAGATAACTATGTTTGATTGAAGGCGGAGGGTACCAGTGCTGAAATCCGAAAGCAGCTGGAATGGAATCCGCAGGAGGTCTTGGGTTCGGTTTGGCTTTTGGGTGTAACAGAGAGAAGGAGAGAGGGCCTTTTTGTCCTCATCTTCCTTCTCGCATTAATTACAAAACCTCTCGGCTTGCTACCATCAAAATTAAAGTGTCTATAAATGTTTGAGGTGACGGATAATGTCTCAAGTCCATCCCTTTTGGAAACTATTTTGCTACCCATATTGCAGTCCACCTCTGGCCGATTGTTGAGCCTTTGAGTGAGCTCTTCCAGCCGCCGGTGTTGTTCATCCAGATGCTTCCTCATCTTATGATTAAGGTCCTTCCTAGATGACTCGAAAGACTAACAGAAGGCAGGAGATCGGTGGTGCTCAGGTGAAGCTTGATGGTGATAAGCTTCTCTGTGAGGAGATTTTCCACGAACGGATCACTAGCCAACTGGTGCAGCTATCATGGGCGACGTGAGAGGCTTGGGGTGCTGCTTAGTGGCCCCCGAGCATTGCTTCTGCAGTTCATGAACTACTGCTTTCAAGCTTGATCTTGTTGATTGAGGATGGCCAGCTGGTTAATCAGAGCAGCTAAAGTTGGTGGTGAAGAAGGGCAGGGAGAGAGAGACTGGTCTTTTATCGCTCAGTGCGATGTGGATGCCCTCCAGCACGATTAGCAAGAAACTCTGGCAGTGCATCACCATCATGGCTATCTTAGAGGGGACGGAGACTTATAGCTCAAGGAGATAGAGCTTTCTTTCCTTCAGTGCGTGCCCCCCTTCCTGGTGCGCCAATCTGTTAACGCCAGATCACCGCCCTCGAGCGTCTGGTCGCCTCCTCCAGCGAGCTCCTCGCGCCTGCAAATAAGTCCCGGAGGCCGAAAATTCTGGTGGGGGCCCTCCGACGCTCAAGTCAGTGCTCTGAGCAACTGCCGTGAGCTTGAGGAAGCTCGAAGAGAAAGAGAAAGAGGCTCAGAGAGAGGAGCTCTCCCTGTGAGCGTTTAGGAGCGTTATGAGTATGTTACCTGGTCGGGGTCTCTCTTACCCTTGTTATAGATGCCTGGAGTCCGTGGGCTTGGGACATGATCACTTGTCAGAATATTTAATTGATGGCAGCACAATGGAGCTTACCTCCGTATGACGTGTCAAGTTGTAGACCGTATCCTGTCAGAGTAGGTGGTCGCAGGGCATGGCCGATCATTACGGCGCTTGCCAAACATGTCCCCTATGTCACCTTTTTGATTGTCCTATGCGAACAGTGATGGGTGACAAAGTTAGTCGTGTGGGTCCTAAGGTACAGCCGTTGGGGAAGAAGGATGATGTTGAGTTAAAGCCAACTGTCCCTCGTAGAGTGTTGAGTATGGAGTGCTTGCGTGGCCCTGCTCATGCCCTTGGATGAGCTTGCATGGCACTGTTCACGTACAAGGCTCTGTTCACTTGCATGGAGGTGTCGGCCTTGGGGTGTCGGCCTTGAAGCTGTCGGCCTTGGAGGTGTCGGCCTTAGAGCTGTCGGCCATGAAGCTGTCGGCCTTGGAGCTGTCGGCCATTGGAGTTCGGCCTTGGAGGATTCAGCCTTGGAGGTGAGCAACGTGGCAGCCATAAATGCCTTTAATAAGGCAATAAATATCATTGAGCAATCGGGTGTGCATGGCTTTATGAGGCCATAAACGCTACCGTGGCCGAAGGGCCCTTTGGAGGCCAAAGGGGGGCTCCGTCAGTTTCCTTCCTTCACGATTCTCTAATGGCGTTGGATCAGCCACATCAGTGTTTATTTCTAATTCTATCTTTAAAGTTTTACCATATATCCATCTTACCATACGCATTTCTGTTACACTTAATTTATTCACATAGTTCGTATTGCCCAACCTCTGTTCTATATAGTATAGCTGACCTAATAACGGTTTTATAGAATTTTTCTTTTAATTTTAATGGGATACACCGATAATATAATACTCCCGAAGCACTCCACTTAATCCATCCTGCTTGAACTCTAGGATTCACATCTTCACCTAATTCACCTTCTTGCAGGATAATTGATCTCACGTACCTAAATTTTTCACTTAGTATTTCTTAGCTTGCAATCTTCACTGTTTCTTTATTTTTATTACTACTCCCACTAAAATTACATTTCATGTATTTAGTTTTAATTCTACTAATCTTAAAACATTTAGATTCTAAAGTTTCTCTCCAAATCTCTAGCTTAGCATTTATTCCAAATTTAGTTTCATCAATCAACATTATATCATCTACAAATAACATACACCATAAAATATCATTTGAATATGTTTGGTTAATTTATCCATAACTAATACAAAAAGATACGGACTTAAGACAGATCCTTAATGTAAACCTACGGTAATTGAAAACCCATTAGTTTCTCCTATTGTTATTTTAACAATAGTTATTGCTCTATCATACATATCTTTATAAGATAGATCCTTGATGTAAACATACAGTAATTGAAAACTCACTAGTTTCTCCTATTATTATTTTAACAATAGTTATTGCTCTATCATATATCTTTATCAATTTTATAAAACTTTTGGTAACTCCTTTTTTCTCTAAAACCCACCATTATTTCTCTAGGTACTTTATCATATGCTTTCTCTAAATCAATAAAAACCATATAAAGGTCTTTTTTTTCTTTTCCCTATACTTATCCATCAATCTTCTTAATAAATAAATAGCTTCCATGATCGATCTTTCAGGCATAAATCCAAATTGATTATTTGACACCAAAGTTTAAGCTCTTATTCAATTTTCTATTACTCTCTCATAATTTCATTGTATGACTCATCGTTTAATCCCTTTATAATTTGCACGGTTTTGAATATCTTCTTTATTTTTATATAAGTATTAATATGCTTTTTCTTCAATCATCCGGTAATCTTTTAGTTGCTACAATCCTGTTAAATAAATTGACTAACCACATGACTCTAATTTCTTCTAAGCCTTTTCAAACCTCAATAAGGATTGCATCTGGTCCTAATAATGCCTTTACACTTTTCATTTTACTCAAAGCCTTTTTAACCTCAAGCATATTAAATCTACGAAAAAAATTATGTTCATTTGTTACTCCTAAGTTATCACATTCTTCTACCTTTAAATTTACTAAATTTTTATTTAATAATTTTTTAAAATAACTTTTTCATCATTCTTTTATCTCTTCTTCTTTTACTAAAACTCTTTCATCTTCATCCTTAATACATTTAATATAGTCCAGATCTTTTATTTTCTTTTCTCTTAGTTTTGTTAGTTTATATATAGTCTTTTTACCTTCTTTCGTATCTAGTCTATTATATAAATCATCACAGACTTTAAGTTTGGCATTACTTACCCCCTTTTTAGCTTCTTTCTTTGCATCCCTTACTTTTTAAAACTTTCTTCATCCCTAGCCTCTTGACAAATTTTATAGTTTGTCCTTTTAATCTTGATGGCAGCTTAAACTTCCTCGATCCATCATCAAGTTTCCTTTTCTACTAGTCCTACTCTTTTTAATTCTCCTAGAACTTCTTTTGCTATCTATATTCATAATCATTACTCTTACTAACTTTTCTTTAAATATTTTTAGTTTTCCTCCTTTCAAATTTTACCAATTAATTTTTGGATTAATAATTTTTAGTTTTACTCTAAATTTTATTTTTATCCATATGTCTGCTACCATTATCCTATATTGTGAAGTTAAACTTTCTTCTGAAATAACTTTACAGTTTTTGCATGTTATTTTATCTACCTTCCTAGTTAAAAAAAGTCTATTTAACTTTTGTTAGATCCATTTTTAAATGTTATTAAATGTTCATCTCACTTTTTGAAACAAATGTTTGCATTGTTAGGTTCCTATCTTCAAATCCATATCCTCAATGTACCATTTCATATCCATCCCTCTGTTTTTCTACATATCCATTAAAATCTCCTCACATATATATCTTCTCCTTGTGGTATTTCTTGCATTACTTCATTTATGTCGTCCCAAAATTATATCTTAGTTTGTTGGTCTAATCCTACTTGTAGTGCATATGCACTAATTATGTTAATTATATTATTCTCAATTATAAACTTAGTGATATAATCCGGTCTCCTTTCCTGATTACCTTAACAATATATTCCGTAAATTTTAAGTCTACATTATTCCTACTCTAGTTCTATTTTTATATTTTCAATGTAATATAATTTATATCCTATATTCTCTATTTCTCTAAATCTTTCACCTACCCATTTAGTTTCTTATAAGCATATTATATTTACTTGCCTCCTAATCATAATGTCAACTATCTTCATAGCTTTACCTGTTAGTGTTCCTATATTCTAATGTTGCTACTCTAAGCTGACTATCATGGACTAACTTCTTTACCTGTACTCATCCATAGTATAGAAACCCTTGCTCACTTATCACCGCATCCGGGCATCGGTGTAGCACCCCTTGCCCATTTTTCGAAACATTCAGAGGCAAATGCAATGCGTTTCTTAACGGAAATGTCCTAGCCCTTCGCATAGTTTAATTTAGTAGATTCATTTTTAAAGAATATCATAGAGTTTTACGCTGGCTATCAACTACCTAACGCAACCCTTCTTTGGGGGCTTGGGACCGGCCTTGGCGGAGTTTTTCCAACTGACCTATTCTAGCCTGAAAAGGAAAGCAATGCTAAAAGCTTAATTCTTCTTACCTTCCATCTACCTTTTGTCCTATTGTGCTATATTGTAATCCTCCATGATGCATCTTATTCTAAACACAACATCTATGATAAACAACAGTGAAGCTAATATTTATTGAATAACATAGGAACCAAACTGTAAATGAATGTAAACAGAAGGCAAAACTTATTATCACAAGCTTGCTTGTTGCAAAGAAATCGCAACATGACACTTAGGTTTCGTAGATAAAGTTTTCTTGATAAGTGTCATATCTTGACTTTAGGTACAAATATTCTTTCCAATTTTACAATCAAATTGGAGGGCGTAATGTCTAAGTGGAATTCAGTATAATTGCCCTTCATGACAACATTCAATTCTCCTATAAGTTTATCTTATGCAAAGGAGGGGAAAAGATTACCAAATATCAGTGTTCTCAACCAGAAAATTCACAGGAAATAAAATAGAAATATTTTAACAAACAAAAGCCTGTATTCTTTATCATTTGCAAATTTGTAACTGTAATTGATAGGTTAAAATGATGATGATGACGATAATGATAAAACTTAGCAGATTATGAGCTCACCTAAATCAAGAACTGCTACTCCAACATATGGAACAAGAGGCTTTGGTATGATTATAGTAGTATGTCCAGCATATGCCATCAAAAGTGGAAGTGCTGCAAATGAGGGCAAAACCAATTTTCTGTTCTTCATAGTAAAATTAAAATCAGTCTTGCAATAACAAACCAACTTTCCAAATAGAAATAGTTGAACTACACAAGCAGATGTGGGAAACTGGTGTAACTACCAAAGATAACAAGGACTTACACTCTCCATGGAACATCAAGAACATCATCACAAATCCAAGAAGAATCATGAAGCAGATAGATGCTAGTGCTGCATTGTATTCAACAAGCCACTGTATTAAATGCACAATGCTTAGTCAAAGTCCAACATGATATCCAGTATGGATCAGAACATCAAGATATTTCAGACAAAAAGAATTAATAAAAACTAGATGGTGTTCATATCTTAGAGAACATTTGAACCAGGGCCCTTTATAATTCAATACAGATGTTTCCACTTTTAAACATGAGAAATCTATATATATTGGATATTAAGCAAACAGGTGAGAAATATTGGATGGGGAGAATTTCTCTCATATTTCCCCCCCAAAAAAAAGTTAAAGAAGAAAATCTGTTGCTCTTTCCCTACTTTCTAAACCGCCACATCATCCCACTTTAGGTGGATGATAAGAGTTACTGATAAGGACTCCCAATTGGCTCCAACTTCCACTTTTCCCCAAAATTCCCAAGATCCCACACAGGAGATATGCTAGTATTATCTACCTAAGCTCATATTTAACTTTAAATAATTGAAATTGTTGAGCAAAACAATGCATGAAACCAGAATGGATACAAGAATTCATTGGCATGTGATCCAAATGTTAAGCTAACAAAACAAGTGATAAGTGAATTATAAATTGTCATCATATTATCAAGCATATACCTTCCATTATGCTGATTCTTTGTCAATATCAAAGACATTAAATGTAAAGTTATAAAACTGTCCTCATTTCACTCCAAAAATGCACCATTCTGTTGGATCAACAATATCCCAATTAAACAGCTTAAGTAGTGTCTGCAAAAAAATCATTACCATAATCTCTAAGAAGTGTGATGTTTCAAAATTTTACCAACAGCTAAGGTGGCCATATTAAAGGACTATTATCACTAAAAGTAGTTCACAAGCTGCCCACAAATGTTGTTTCACTCTAAAGAGCAATCAAAATTGAGTACAAAGAATAAAGAATAAACCCATTTTCCAACAAGGACTCATCTTCAACTTCAAATTAGATAGGCTACTGTATTTTGATAGCACAAAGTCAACACACACAGGTCTTTGCCAAAATATGCCTTTAAAACAAAGCATGAAGTCATAATTAACACCTGAGGTTGCATCTATAAAATAGGAACTGAACCGTATACAAACTACTTCACTTGGTTGATTTAAATTTTACTAGCAAACTAGATATATTATGGACCATTATGTGCCCATAGAGTAAAGAACAGGTTAGCATACACTGGAGTCTGATTTGAAGTTGAAATGCTGAAACATAATAGCAATAAGCAAGTAGACAATCCCAATCACAATTCCCAATGATTCAGGCCTGAAAAAATCGAAGAAAGAAATATTAAGATTAATTCAGCTGAATTGGATACTGAAAGGGAAAGAACAAGGTTAATTCATTAAAGTCTGTTCAAAATTGCAAATTGCACAATTATTAATGAGCTCATGTAGCATATTTTAGCAAACTCATTCCATGCCAATAGTTATGTTACCTTAATCACCACACAATCTTCCTGAGAAACTGAAATGTAGGGATTATATGGGAAAATAATTAACAAAACAGTTGCATTACAAGAAATATATGCAATGGCGTAGTTCACCAAGATTATGAAAAAGGCATCAATCAACTTGATTGACCTACAAAACTCTTGCAAGGCTCCAGTGCAATGCATAAATTGTACTGTTATACATTGCACTTTCTAATCGACAAAAGAATAACCAAATTGCGCCAACAGTACTAAATAATTTCGTATCCCTGCTCAAATTTGAACTTGGTAAAGATGCAAATATTGGTGAGGTTACGCAACTGAAACACTAATTATCATATTAACGGTATAATGCAGCTCAAAAGCAAGCAATTTGCATAATAAAACATAGAAGAATCAAACTATACCGAAGCATAAACTAAAAACTGGAACTCTATTAGGAAACTCTATCATAAAACTGACACTTTGATGGCGCCCTGAGGTGTGCCCTTCTTGTTGATGTCATAGCCGAAAAGATTCCTCCTCAACACGTAGCGGGCGGCCACCGGGATCACCCTGACGGCCACGAAGAAGCCTCCGAAGCTCATGGCGGCATTGATGGCGATGGACCGACGCAGCTCGGCCTCGATCTGGTAGTGATAGAAGAGGAGGTAGAAGAAAGGGACGAAGAAGAGGGCGGAGACGGAAAGAATGAGCCCCAGCTTCGGAGGGGCCAGCGGAGTGTCATCCGGAGAGGTCTTCCGGTCTTCGGACCGAATCTCCTCTGGTTTTCCGGCGGTCGAAGAGGATTTCCGGCGAGTCGCCATGGCGGCGGAGACGGGAAACTAAAACCGCTCGCGTCCGATAACCAGAGGGCGCGCGTTCCGCAGGAGCAAGTTTGGACCCAAAAGGGCAGTTATGCTGACGTGTCAAGTGAGTATTCGACTCGAGTGCTTCAGGACGTGTCTTGATGACGTGTTTGACTCTGATTGGTTGTGTGATGTGTCAAAAGTCTGCCGCAGGACCAGGATTTGTGGCCGGTGCAAGGGCCCACTTCTTCCACGAGATCCCAGAAAGAAAAAGACTTCCAGCCGTATGTACACACGTGCCAAAATATAAAATAATAATTTTATTTTTAACATACACGCATTAATCATCAAAATTGATACATGCTTACTATACCACTTCTAATACCGCAAGACTTTTCCTTCTAAAATTTCATATCTCAACTCTGACAATTCTCTTCCTTCCCCGCAATGTTAATCTTCGAATTGATTCCTAATTTTGATTATACCTGTAAAAAAAAATATGGATTCAATTCATAAGATACATAATATCAAATAATTACTTGCGATCCTGTAAAAATATTTTGTTAAATTGTTTGGTAAGGTATGCATTGATTTATAATTAATTTTTTTAATAATTATTTTTTATATTTTTCTTTCTTTTTTTTTTGTTATTACAAGGTTAAACATTATTGAGATATTTCTAAATAACTATTGATCAATAGTTAAGATCACTAAATAATTCAAACAGATTGTAAACTAGACTAAGATCCTGTTTAGGATCATTTTTAAAAAAAAAATTCAAAAGGCAATAGTGGTAATGTCTTATCAGCTATTTTAGGGGGCTGGCTCCAACGGCTAAATAGGATTTACATATTTCGATTCTTAAACAAACAGTTTTAATTTCAGTCCTTTGAGTTTAAAGAGAATTTCATTAGTTATCCTTTATTTACAACCCTCGTCCACAATATGTTAATGCAAAATATGCTATAATATATTAAGGTTTGGATCAACCAATAATAAAACTTATGAGACCATGCATGGGTGAAACGATGGACTAAACTTGTATGGTACCAAGAGACTGATAAATTTAGATGGCCTATTATACTCTACTTATGATACTTCAATGCAATGTCCAAATTGTGCTTTAAAATTACAAAAAAAAAAGTGTTCAATTACCTACCTTTGTATCAATATGCAAGTAAATTGGCAATATCACATTATTTCATTGCAAGCAATCCCTCTACCTAGTCATACAGTCAACACAATAGACTATTCAAAACAAAACTTTGCCCTACATCAATCAACCAATTTAATTTTTAAATTATAAATTAGCATCTAAAACCTAGCAAAACTTCTCCTTTCTCACCCTCAATACCTTTCCCACTCCACCCTCCCTAACTTCACCATGGACCCTTCCTCCATTATTTTTGTTATTATTCTCAAATGTTAATGCCAATGCTTGAGATATCACCAAACAATAGTTTTAAATTTGAATTGTATATAATTATGCTAGCATGTCTTCACTTTAGTTTCAATATTACTTGGTTGAAAATATTAAAAGAAAGAGTCTATATTTATGGCGTGTTGGCTATTACTTTTTTATTTTATAGGACAAAAAGAAAACTAAAGTCTAAAAAATCGCTAGGTACTTTTTTTTTTTTTTTTTTAATGAATATATGGAGATCAATAAAGAAAGTATAATTGGCTAGCTTATTTTTTAAAAAAAAAATCAAATGTTATATTTAAAAAAAAACAGAAGTAAGAAATTTTTACTTTTAACTAACTTTTATACCTTAGCTGACTTCTTTCATACCTAACTTTCTAATCAATTCGATCTTCTCCATCTCATCCCTCCTTTAGCTCATTAGCTTCTCAAGTGATAAAAATCTAATATGTCATTTTAATGAGACGTAGCATCGTAGCAAAATTAAGGTAAGAACATACTTTTCTTCCCTCTTTCTAGCCTTGACTTCTCATTTTCCTCAAGTATTTTAGGAAGAAAATTAGTGATAACATTGTGTGTTAAATATTATTAAGAATAATGGATTAGTTGATTGATCCAATGTGGCTTTAACCGTGTTAGAAAGTTGAAGAGAGATACAGGAGCCACCTAAGCCTTCTTTTCATTTGGACTAGAAGCACATCCTCTTTCTTTTATTAGGTTATCATGATTCAAAGGAAACCATACCCAACTAACACCATCTAAAAGTCATAGTATAGGTCAGTCTCCAAATTATATGGAGTTGTGATTGGTGACAACTATAGATTTACCGATAGATAGCTTATCCAAAGTCTTTAAACAATTCGCTTTTAGGCCACCCTAAAAGCAAAGAAATAGAGGATGTGATGGCGATCATATAAGAAGACCACTAAAAAGTTTGGACTTCTATGGCATTCATGGCACATCTCTCCCTTCAATAAATAAATTGGATGCTCTTTGCTGATTTTTGGAAGTCTCGACTATATATATTATCCTCTATAGCTACCAAGCTAATGAAACTTTGCTAAGTGGCTGTTCCTTTCCTTAAAATAAACCATCAATAGAACCCAACTGAGAGGTGCTTTCTTTTTAATGCAATGCAGATTAGATGGAACCAATAGCATCTCGAAAATCAGTAATAACAATAGTATTTTAAATGTTCAATCTTATTTTATAATGCTCTGACATAGTTAGTGAAATTATTTCATCCGGCTGAGAAGCCTAGCTTGACATGGGTATATTTCAAATGTTTTAAAACTTGATAGAATATATAAAATAATTTTGGTAAAGTTGTTTTATTTTTATATTAATTATCTCAATAATGATTGTTTATATGGATTAAAAATGACTTTAGAGCCCATGAGGAACATGGATTAGTAACTTGTTGCCTCACTAGGTTATTTGGGGGTGCCATTTCAATACTAATTTCTTATATAATTTATTGTAATATTTATGTAGTAAAATCTTTCATCCCATATGCTAGAATAAAAATGAGAATACATGATGACTCTAAATTGGTTACCATGAATAGAATTGCAATGCACGCTGAAAACTAATACTCCTTCACAATGAATAATCTTACATGCTTCTAGCATTAACATTTCTTAAAGATAAATATATATTCACACAAATACTTTGATTATGCCTTTCCATTTTCTATAAAAATTTTTCTACAAAGTTTCTCTTTAACTATGATGGTGTTGTGATTTATCTTTTTTTTTCCTTAGCAAATCACGTAATGTGAACATGAATGAATTTGACAATAAAAATGATATAATTGAGATTGATGTTAGTGGTGTTTGGAGGAGTTTAAAAAAAGAGAGGAAATAAACATTTTCCTCGGAACAAGTTATTAAAGGGATTAGATCAATAATACCTACATGGTATCATATTTATAAAATCTTAAATTCTAGAAGCTTAAAAAGAAGAAAGAAAAAAACTATATTGGCAAATAACTTAGAAATAAATTCAATCAATTGAAGATGCAACAAAGAGATTTTGCTATGTTGATTAAGGAGACAGGAATTAAATATAACTCATTTATAAAAGAAGTGGCTACAAATAAAGAAGTTTGACAAAGTCATTAGGTAAACCAAAAATGAGTTGGATATTATTTATTGGTTCTAATTTTTGAATACTTAAAATATTTTGTGGCATGACTTATTCTATGTACGATGCATGGCGATTTTTTGCTTAGATATTTAAATCTAAAAAAAATTGAAAGAAGGGATGTCCTATGTTTGACAAATTATATATAATATTTGAAGAAATTGTAGCTTACATAAATATGATACATTCTTTTGCTAATAATCTATTATACAGTAATAATAAAGAGAAAATATGAGAGTATAATTTAGAAGAGCAAACAGATGATTAAAGTACTCTATAGAACATTGTCAAAGCCATTCCATTATACCATCTTAACGAAATAGAAAAAAAAAGAGCCTACTTTTCCTTTAGCTTTAGTTACAACCTTAAACACCTTCAACAAACAAGAAAAAATAAGAAAACATGAGCTCATCTTAAACGTGAAGCTTTCAAAGTGGTACATATAAAATATGAGGCTACAATCTAGCAACCATTAGTTAAATGTAAGTATATAATAAAGGCATGGAAAGAGATGAATGGGAGAGATAGGAAGTCCAATATTCCTCTCGGCATATTTAAAAAAAAAAACAAGAAGAAGAAGAAATGAAGACATGCTACAAGTAATGCTAAGCTCGAAATTAGCTTTAGACTTCAACAACTAAAGGGCATGCCTAAAATTGAATAAGAAACATACAAAAGTCTTGAGTTATAGAGGGATCCTTCAATGCTTAAGTTAGTGATAGAATTAAAAAAAAAAATAGAGAATGAAAATAGAGAAGGCTTTAAGAGGTTCTATGTACTTTTTTTTTCTTTTGCTTTTATTTAAAGGAGAATCAAGTTTTTCCTAAAGTTTAGGAAACCGTGGATGGATCTCAATAGGATTTAAAGACTTTAGAGCTAGGGGTTGACAAAATCGAACATGATATACAAGCATGACTTGAATCTAATATGAATAAGTGGAATTGGATTGATCTATAAGTGAGTTTATATCATAATTATGTCAACATGATTATGATATAAAATAATCGTACTATGTCACATGTTAATTCATCAACTCGAAAATAACATGGCCATGACTTAATTAATTTAAAGTTAGTAATGTTTTCATTTATTTATATAATCAGGTCTTTTATAAATGATGAAACTCAAATTATTTAGTTTAAATAATTATGATGAATTTATAATATAATTATGTTGGAAAATATATGTTTTTATATTACAAAAAATAATAATAAGTTAGTATTATGTATTTGTGTTAAGTAAGTTATGTCTATTTGTATTAAGTTATGAAGTAAGCATGTCTATCTATATTAAGTGAGCTGTTAAGCGATCATATTATGTTGATCCATCATGATATGCTTATTAAACGAGTTACACATATCATGCCATATAACATATTTAATTTTAATTAACTCATATTAGTATTAAAACTTTTAATATAATCAATTAACTATGTCATATGCATGTCAAAATTTTGATATAATTAATTAATTATGCCATATTTGTATTGACCTATATAGTATTGTATTATAACTTTAACACAATATGAACACAATAAATCAACATGAATTGCCAACTTTACCTAAAGTTCTTATTTGAGAAGAATTATGGATGCCTGATGTTTTTTTTCTAATCCTTAATTAGAATAGATGACTTTTAGGAGAATATCATCCTTGCAATGAGTCACCCAATGATCAAGAGGATTTTGAGACACTAGAGTCATTATTTAAGTAGAGTCATGAGTGCCCAATGTTCATCCCTAATCTTTAACCAGAATAGAGTTAACCTGTAAGAGAATATTATATGTGCCACGTGTCACTCAATGATGATGGGCCACCCGACCATGACTCTTTAATTAGTGTTTAGTATATATAGAGAAATAGAAACTTATTTATATTTCTTGCTAATGAGATATTATCAACGGATCATACAAAAGTTAGTACTTAATAGAATGACAATAGTGATTTAATCAATGAATGACAATCTTCCTAAAATGGGACGCGTTCATGCATGACATAAGTAGATGGTTAGCAAGGTCTTAAAAAGGAGCAGGTTCTAGTTCTGTGTTTAGGTTTAAGAATGCTATTTTATTACATGCAGGTACTGCAATAGGTCTATAAGTAACTATTAATATAAAAATTAATGATTAGAAACAAACTCTCTTATCCCTAGATGATCAAGCTATGCTTGTTTAGAATATTTTGCTTTTTTAGATAATTTTGAATTTCATCTCATAGTTCCTACTTATTGAAAAACTAATTTGACTATAATTTGTTTAGCTGCTAAAGAAGCAAAAGAAGAGGTTACCATAGCTCGGCATTCTTTTCATCTTCTAAGATTTTATATATTTTGAATTTTAATTTTTCAAGAGTTAGCTAATGAAATAAAAAGGTACATTCATGCATACTTGTAAAAAAAATAAAATAGAAAAAGAAAAGGATAGAAGGAAGGCTTAACAAACCTATATTCTCTCTCTAGATTTTTCTACATTAAAGAATTTTAAATCTTAATTTCTAGAATTTTTAATTTATTTAAGGGTTGATTTGATGTTATTTCTATATGATAAGAAGAATTGAACCACATGATGTTATTATTTTTACAAATAATTATAAGTTTAGATCTTTTGGCAATAAATTTGATTTTTAAAGAAAAATAAAATTAAAAACAAGGAGTAGCACACGGTAAAAATCACAGCAACACCAAGGATCCGAAATAATTAATTTTTTTTTTTAACTTTTCTCTTCCTCCATAGGAACGTAGAAAGATAAATCAAGATTATAGATGTAATACATTAATAACATATAAAATTTTGATAAAATTTATAACAAACCTAACCTATTACAACATTTGGAGCATATTGGCTTAATTAACTCTTTTTAGCAAGTCAAAATTATATGGCTTAAAATTTTAAAGTAAAATTTAATAACTAATAAATAAATTTAAATTATAAATATATAATACTTGTTGCCACGGAAATTCGTTCTTCAATTCGGGTGTACTCTGGCTCCGGGTTCGGATGCTGGTCTCGTCGCCTAGGATGGAACCTGCAAGATAGTCCGCACGCAGAGGGTGTTTCGGGGGTTGCCCTCTGCGGAGGACCCTTAAATGCCCAAGTCAGTGAAGATTCACAGCAAGCATATATGAGAAGAAGACTCTCGCAGAAGAGTTCTCCTATATGGGCTTTCTTCTGAGAGCTTCGAGCTCTGTTGGAGCTTCAATTGAGTTTTTCAGTATGAGAGTGGGTGAATGTGTGTGTACCTAAGAGATTTAAGGACTGTGGTATTTATAGGCGATTACCTGATTCCTTAGACGCGTTGCGGGGGGGTCTGAAAGCTGTTGAGATTCGAAACGAATTCGAATCAAGTTTGTTACGAGGCCAGTATGATCCGTATCTTGTCGGTTAGAGGATCGATGGCCATGAGAGCTGATTGATGCCTTGAGATTCAGCTATTATGTAGGTTCTAGGCCATTCCTATGGCCCCTAGGCCACTTCTGGCATGATTCTCCGTTTGGAATCTTATTCAGTTATCGTGAATTTGAACTCTCCCGCGCTGAATTCCGCAGAGGTGTTCGAGTGTCTCGGTCCGGCCGAGGCATAAGACAATTTGGTTATCCGATGTACAAGATGGCTTGGCTTGCCGAAGTATGAGGATAGCTCAGGTTGCCGAGGTATGAAGGTAGCTCGGGCTGCCGAGGTATAAGGATAGCTCGGGCTGCCAAGGTATGAGAATTGCTTGGGTTGCCAAGGTATGAAGGTGGCTCGGTTCGTTGAGGCAACCCGACTCCGCTGAGGGCGATTTGGCTTCGCTGCCTTTTGGATGTGACAGCTGGCCGACAGGATATTGGGATTAGACTCGACCAATTGTCGATGTGCACGGGCATTAATGCAATGATAATTTCACCCCTCATCACATGCCTCCCACTCCCTAGTCCGAAGTGTAAATTCGGATGTGGGGAGTAGAGTTCTGGAATAATCTCATTCAGGGTGATCCGAAGGGACAGGCAATGATAATCTCGTAAATGACAGGCCGCTGTTTTGTCATCATTTTTTGCCACAACATGAGGAGGGAATGCCTCGTTTCCAGCAGGCCGCGATTGTGGGAGTCCCACGTGGTGGGGCTCCTACATTTTTGGCATCCATATCGGAAGTTTTAGTGTCTTGGGCTTTCCTTCTGAAGCGCTATTTAAAGAGGGCTAGGGCAGCGTCCCTTCTCCAACGCCTTCTCGTCCCCTCCATAGAGATCTTTCATTCCTCCCCAAACCCTTGCCAGCTTATTCGTGTTTCGCCTCTCAATCTATCAACATGAAGGGTCTGAGTGATGTTGCCTCAGAGATAACCCTTGAGGACCTGGACAGAATCTGTCATCGTTACAGGGTCCCCTGGGACGTGTCCCTATGGGTTCTGAAAGCAGAGCATAGGGTTTCAACGGAGTTAAGCCATGGGGTTTTCTTCTACGAGGAGAGCCTGAGGGCAGGTCTACGGTTCCCTCTTCACCCGCTGGTGTAAGAGGTAATAAGGTTCTACAATATATGCCCGACAATGGTGGCCCCAAATAGCTGGCGCAATCTCATAGGGTTCATCTCGTTATGCAGTTGTGTTGGGGTGACTACGACCTTCTCTATATTCTGAGTCTGTTACAACCTGGTTTCTGGGAGGAGCTCTGAGTGGCCTTATATTGGTCCCTGGAAGTCCTTCAAAATGATTTCAGATAATCCATCTTCAATAAAGGAGTGGAAGTCCCAATTTTTCATTGTCGAGGGGAACGTTGGTTCAGATTTCCCGGGGATATGGGCGAGTTACGTGAAAGATCTGGAGGCGCGCCCGGAGTTGTCCGAGCAGGAGAATAGGGATTTGGTAACCTTTCGCAGTGGCCGGGTGCTATCAGCCAGCGCCCTATTATCAAAGGATGCCCTTTTTGCCACCGGGCTTAGTTTCATTGACCCCCAAGGTGAGTCTTTTTTTCCCCCTTGCTCTGTTCGGTCGATATGCCCATGCAACTCTATTACCATTCGACTGAATGTCTGCTGTGTTTTCAGTCGAGAGGTCGGCATTCATGGGCCAAATGAAGAAGGAGCTAAGCAAGCGCCACAGGGGCTCCAGCTCTGGGACCAGCATATGTCCGAAAAGAGATCCCGTCCTTCTAGGTCTCGTCCGAAGGAGTCAAAGAAAGATAGCGTTGGCCACCATTCCTCCATCCCAAAGAGGGGGGAAGTGGGAGCGTCGGCTGCGGTTGATAAGCCCTCCCCGCCGGAGGGGGGCATGGTAGTGGAGAAGGAGAGAGCCGTTGGGGGGAGCTCGGAGGGAGCTATTGAAGTTTCCCCCTTCAATTAGTGGTCGTATCAGATGATGTCAAGGAGATGTCACCGGTTCATCCGGCAATCCTCTCGCCCGAGGCTAATCGGCCTCATTCGCTAGAGGTTGGCAGCCCCGTAGTGCTGCGTGCTGATGGGGAAGAGGCCCCTACTTTGGTCAAGGGGTCAGAAGAGGCAGTTGTAGCTGTCAAGTTTGCGTGGAGCCGCCTGTCGAAGGGTCAGTGGAGGCTGAGGGACCTCCTGCCGGAGGGCTTTCCCCCATGGCATCAGGGGGTGCCGTGGAGGGAAACAAGGCTTGGGTGGAGTCCGCTAGGGACGAAGCAATGCTTGGAGAAGAGGAGGAAGAAGAAGAAGAACCACCGAGCGGAGGGGATGCTCGGACCGAGGTTACTTCAGCCGGGGCTGAGGCATCCGAGGCCCTGTAGGCTAAAACTCTAGTGGAGGAGGTCAAACGGATAGCGGTTCCTTAGGTCGAAGTTCCTCAGGCTGATTCTTCGGCCGTGAGTTCTCTTATTCATAGCCTAGAAGTGGAAGACATGTTCGCCGCCTTGATGCGGTCTGTATTGCGCGCGGGAGAGGGTTCCTCGGTGGATGAGTCTGCCATAGAGGATATCGTTGAGGTGGCTTTCGGGCGGTTCAGGGCGCCGAAGGACGTCTACCTTCTCCCCGATATCAGTAGCTCTGCTCTTATGAAGATTGCCTCAAACTACGCCTTCCGACTAAGTCATTGTGTCAAGATAACAAATTTTAGTTGGTTGGCTTGGCCGCATTTTCTTACTTGTGCTTTTCCCGCAGAATGCTTTAATTACAAGGGCGTTGAGTTGGTGTCTGAACTTGGCCATGGAGGCCTGTGCTCAGGCCAGGAGGGAGGCAGCTGGCCTACGGGTAAGGGTGGACTCGACCAGTAGACTCTCTAGAGCCTTGTCATCTGTCCAGGGGGATCTTGAGAAGATGAGCAAGTATTACCAAGCTACCACCGAGAGAGCCTCTCGGCTCGAGACTCAAGTCAAAGAGCTCCAGGGCTTTCGTGAGCAATCGGACAAGGCCTGTTTGGAGTTATCACATATCAAGTCCAAGCACACCGATGAAGTCAATGCTATGCGGCAGCGTTTTGACGAGAGGTGGGGCGAGCTGAAGAATAGCTATGCCGAGGAAAAAGATAACTGGAGCAAAAGGCTCGATAAGGAGGAGCGCAGGCATCGGCGACAGCAAGATCAGCTCGCCGGCCTGAACAGGAGGCTCGCCGATAGGGAAGATCGGCTAAAATGGCAGCACGATCGAATTGCCAAGCTCACTGTTGATCTTGATCAATCTCGGTGGGAGATTGAGGATAAACAATCCCAGATTAATGACCTCAAGGAGGGTCTCTAGCATAATAAAGCAGCCAAATTGAAGGCCCTTGAAAAGGTTCATAAGTTGAACGATAAAATGGCTCGGCGAGAGGAAGAGGTATTGTGTCCTCTTATTTGCTTATTTCTAGTGTCTTTTCTTTCGGCTATGATCTCACATGTGAAAGAGTAGTGCCCTAAAAGCCAATCATGTAAGGGAATTTTTATAATTTCTTTCAACTCATGTATGATATTTTATCAATTAAAAGGCATTTTTTTCGATTCATCATATGTTGTTTCATATATTTATTAAGATTATGATGAACCCCATAAGGTTAGGGCAATAGAATTAGGGTTATGATGAAGTTCATAATGATGAGATCTAAGTTCCTAAAACTCTAATCTAAAATGTTCTCAGTCAAAGGATCATCGAGTCGGGGATCGATGATACCGGTAAGCCTGGCACATTCTATGTATGCTCAATAAAAAGGGTGGTTGGTCTCATAGCCACTTGTGTAGAGACACTAATACAATGATGTGGGTGCTCATTAAGGTATGAGTTCACTGAATTGATCCACATTGAGAACATCTTATGGAGATCTTACTTACTTGTCAAAAGATAGTTCTCTTAGTGGGAGTTGTGCAAGTGATCCTTAGACCTGAGATTACCATAGAATCTTATGCACATGAATCTATGTTTTAGTTCATACTCATTCATGGCTAAGTCATGTACGGGGTGTTCATGGATATGAAGGATTGTGTATGAAGGTTATGAGTAGGTCAACAAGGAATCGATCATTCCTAATAAGAGGAATAGTAATCCCATATAATCTCATCATATGATGACTCAAGAAGTCTTTGATCAAAGCAAATGAAATTAGAATAGGTTTCTAATTTTTCATTTGTTGAGTCTTTATTATTTATTTGAGATTCAAATAAATAAAATTTTAGGGTTTAACATTTTTCCATACCCATCACTTATTCGGGATAAAGAAAGATCGAAGGATTGAATTGCACACTAACTTGCCACTGAAGGGTATTTTGGTAATTTTATCAAATTTCTTATCTTCTAGATAGGCATGATACATTGCTAGATGTCAATCATGTCTTATAGGTTTTCATGAATTAAATTTATTTAATTTATGAGTCTATTTGAAAGATGGTTCAAATTGGCAACTAGGGTTAGCATGATTTGATCTAATTCAGTTAGTCAGTTTCTAATCAAACTAAATCGACTTAAACCTAGACCTACTGCTGGCTAGATGAGGAACCCAATGGGTCACACACTTAAGAAAATTGGTCAAAGAATCATTTTAATAAGATTAATTAATTCAATTTGTTAGCCAATCAACATGCTAGCACATGTGGCTAACTATCGCTCCAATTTGGGTCGAAATTGATTTGAACCAGCTTAATTAATTGATCCAAATTAATTTTAGAATTAATTTGGGATAACTTCTGACCTGATCAACCATTTATTGGATTGGATAAGGTTGAATTAATAGAGTCCAAGAAATATAGGACTCTCGAAAGGAAAACTAATGCGCGTGCAGAATTTTCAAGAGGCGCCTAAGAGTCCTTCTGATTTAAGGTACTAAGAGGTGCATTTTTTTTGGGGATTTATAGGTCCATTGAACATATAGAACCTTATCTAGATGTTATTGTATTGGATAAGGTTGAATTAATAGAGTCCAAGAGACATGGGACTCTCGAAAGAAAAACTGTGCATGTGCAGAATTTTCAAGAGGCGTCTAAAAGTCCTTCTGATTTAAGGCACTAGATGGCGTATCTTTTGAGGATTTAAGAGTCCATATAAACATGGAGAACCTTATCTTGACACATGGTAAAATCAGAGGCTATCTGATTTAAGATGGGATGCCAAAAGCATCCAATCAGGTGTGGCGCGCGTAGGAAGAAAGGTGCAAAAAATTATAACGATGTGTCCCTTGATTCAAATTGAAATGAATTTAAAAATTTATATCCTTTCAGAAGGACGTGGAATGGGTTGTATCCCTTCATTTGACGTCTCCCCATACACTATTTAAAGAGGGTGGCACATATGGGATAGCATCAGATAATTTTTAGTAATCCTTGTTAAGACAAGAGTCTTCTCTCTCCCTCTCCCCTTCCTACAAGCCTTAATCAATTTATAGGACAACTCTTTTCTTAGCCTATACAAGTTTTATTAGGCTTAAGAAAAGCGTAAAAGGGTCCTAAGAGCCAAGCTAAGAAGTCAAGATGCCAAAAAGAGGTTTAAGTCAAGTTCGTGAGCATATCTTTGATCCAATTCTCGTGTGGATCACCATTGGAGGGCGAACACTTGGGCGCCTAGTGGAAAAGATTGGATAACCGGCTTCCTTCTTTCTTCACCAAGTACTAAGGTATATTTCTCTACATATATGTTACATTTTATGACTAATTAATTGTCATAATCAAGGGGTCTTGGGTCTAAGGTTTCGGTTGATTAGGGTTTCAAGGTTAATTTTTTTTTGAAATTCAGTCTTCCGCTGCATGACCGGAACCCAACAACATGATCCGGTGTTTGCAGATAGGCAGAATCGGGCTCGAGGTTCAGGACCAATTCAAGGCTTTGAGAGCGGAGTTGGCCTCAAGCCGCCAGATGAATTCTGAACTTGGGAGTCCGTTGGCCGAAGCTAACAAATGAATCTCTTCGGCTGTGAATAAGTATAAGAGTTCTGCTCAATTTTTTGAGGAGCACAAGGTGGCTTGTGCCGATGCATTTCGATTTGGTGAAGAGGAGACTTGGTCGAAGATCTACCATGTATACCCCGAGTTAGATCTATCTTTTTTAGAGGCCGAGTTTTACGATACTCGTACCCCATGGGCTGAAGAAGCTAAGTATGAGGACATTTCAGGCATTAACCTTGAGACTATCCTGGGCACTGATGAGGCTGCAAGCTCTGGAAGGGTGTCCCCAGCCTGCTACCGAGGATCTTGAGGTCCCCCTCCAACTATGTTCGAAGCGGGTGAACCCAATCAAATTCCTCCAGATGTTACCGAGGGGGCCCTCGGAACTGATTCAAACCCTGATTCTTAAGGGTTGTTCATGTATCTTTTGCCTTTTCGGCTTGTAATTTGATCAAAACTCAATGAATGAATCTTTTGTCTTCTTATGCCTGTCTTATTGCTTTGGTCATCGTTTTTCGGATGATCTTTTTGTCAGAAGTTCTTCTCGATGGCAAACGAATCGTAAGCGAATCATGCTTTAATGTTGGATTGCTCTTAGGAGTTCCGAATCGAAGCCAGACTAACTAGTTCCGCCGATGTATGAAACTGTTCAGTTTTGCCATGGAGTATTCTTCCGGCTACACTCGAAGTAAAACGAACAGTTCAAAATGTGCAAGTTAACTCGGTTTGTCGAGACATAGGATAGTTCGGCTCGAAATGACCGAAACCTATGGAAATACCTCGGTTGGGGTCGAGGTTAGGCAGATGGTTCGGTATATCTAAAGCAAGAAGTTGGCTCGCTTTCTGCCAAGGTAGATGAAATGGATTGCGGTTTGCCAAAAGACACCTCGTTTTTTCCTTAGGGCATTTATCTCGTTGGCCTTTTCCAACGCAAGTCCCTTTAGCATATGTGTTAAGTATTCGATCATCATTGACGACGTCACTTTCAAAGGGGGATCTACCAGGTATGTTCATATCTCAAGGACTCACACGATTTTCTACATTTAAGGCTCTTGATTCGAGATCAGAAGGAAATCTTTCGTCTTTCGTCACGGCCTGGGAGGCGTGCTCGGCGCGCTTTGAGATGTGCCCCTTTTTCTTAGTGCGCCACACGGCAGCATGACCATGGAATTTCGAATTGTGGGGCTCCCTTCTTTAATAGTTGCTCCCGATTTGCTTGCCTATAAAAAGGGGAGAGCGGACTATGCTTGGGCATCTCCCGAAACCTTATAGAGGTTTTTATGGCGCCTGTTTCATTGAAGTCGAGAGTGGAGAGATCGAGCTTCCCTTTTGAAAGCTGGTTCATCCCAGATAGCTGGGGTGATGGAGGAGCTGCTGAAGAGCAAGTGGTCCCCAAGGGAGAAGTCTCGGGGGTCATACGGAGAGCGCATGGGGGCGGTTATAGGGATCATACCAGGAGCGCATGCTCCTTGTATGGCCTCTTTGATATGCCATGGGGCCTCACAAACCACTGGAAATGCAAACATCCAGGGCCCTATGGCTTATGTGGATTTCCCTCCCCCCTCAATTTGGATATCTTAGTTCATCCGCCTGAGGGATCCTTCTCAACAAAGAAGGAGGTGGGTAGTGCCGGTCTCCTATCTATGTTGTTCGGCAGCGGCTAGCAGCCCAGCATCCCACTCAGGGGTAGGAATCCTCAACATCAACATCCATAGGTCTTCGGCCTGGTTAGGATCCCTTAATTCATCCATCCAAGGGATCCGTGGATGGCCTGCTTTGCTATCAACCAGTGACTCAACGGAGCTGTCTGGTTTCTCTGATTTCTTGGGTCGGATGCAGAAACGTCGTTATCGACCGAAGCCGCTCGATTGAGCTTTTATTTTATTTGTCTTTATTTCTATGCTATGATGCACTTGTAATGCCTCTCGGGAGGTTATAATTTTTGTCAATAAAGAAAGTTTTAACCTTTCTTTTTTGAATACTTATTTCTTTTCCAATGTGGTTGCGTTGAGAGTTGTTTTACTTGCATTACGCTTTCTAGATCGTAGCGTAGTTTACAAGTCTCCGGCAACGCTTTTGCTACTTCACTTTTGTTAGGCATTTTGATGATATTTAGTCCTCTGCGGAGGAAGCGTTCATCTCTGTTTAGGTCAGAGGGAGGCCTGGGCGGCCTTGTTAACTTATGATGTAGACATGATCCTACTCAAGGGACGGAGTAGGTATTTCTTTGAAGAGAAATAACTCGCATAATCTTACTAGTGAGTAGAGAAAAGTTACTTACCTCCGCTGAAGTATGATAGGACGTCTTAGCCATGCTAGAACATCTGAGAAATCACCCGATTCGACCGAGGCTTCAGATATTATTCAGAAACATATCACTCGGTTCGGCCGAGGCTTCATATATTATTCAGAGACATATCACTCGGTTCAGTCGAGGCTTCAGATGTTATTCAAAGATATCACTCGGTTCAATCGAGGCTTCAAATATTATTTAGAGATATCACTTGGTTCAGCCAAGGCTTCAGATATTATTCAGAGATATATCACTCGGTTTGGCCGAGGCTTCAGATATTATTCAGAGATACCACTCAGTTCAGCCGAGGCTTCAGATATTATTCAGAGATATCACTCAGTTCAGTCGAGGCTTCAAATATTATTCAGAGATATTACTCGGTTCGGCCAAGGCTTTAGATATTATTCAGAGACATATCACTTGGTTCGGCCGAGGCTTCAGATATTATTCAAAGATATCACTCAGTTCGGTCGAGGCTTCATATATTATTCAGAGATATCATTCGGTTCAGTCGAAGCTTTAAGATTATATTTTACTTGGCGCTGCCAAGATACGGAGATATCACTCGGCTCGACCAAGGCTTCAAAGATTATATTTTACTTAGCATTGCCAAGGTACAAAGATCGCTCGGTCCGACCGAGGATTTAAAAAGATTATATTTTACTTGGCATTGCTAAGGTATGAAGATCGCTCGGTCCGATCGAGGATTTAAAAAGATTATATTTTACTTAGCGCTACCAAGGTAAGGTACAGAGATCGCTCGGCCCAGCCGAGGATTTAAAAAGATTATATTTTACTTGGCGCTGCCAAGGTATGGAGATTCACTCGGCTCGGTCGAGGCTTCAAATATTATATTTTACTTGGCACTGCCAAGGTATGGAGATCGTTCGGCCCAGCCAAGGATTTAAAAAGATTATATTTTACTTGGCGCTGCCAAGGTACGGAGATCGCTCGGCCCGATTGAGGATTTAAAAAGATTATATTTTACTTGGCGCTGCTAAGGTATGGAGATATCACTCGGCTCGCCGAGGCTTCAAAGATTATATTTTACTTGGCACTGCCAAGGTACGAAGATCGCTCGGCCCGATCAAGGATTTAAAAAGATTATATTTTACTTGGCACTGCCAAGGTACAGAGATCGCTCGGCCCGACCAAGGATTTAAAAAGATTATATTTTACTTGGCGCTGCCAAGATACGGAGATATCACTCGGCTCGGCCGAGGCTTCAAAGATTATATTTTACTTGGCGCTGCCAAGGTACGGAGATCACTCAGCCCGATCGATGATTTAAAAAGATTATATTTTACTTAGCGCTGCCAAGATATGAAGATCGCTCGGCCCGACCGAGGATTTAAAAAGATTATATTTTACTTGGCGCTGTCAAGGTACGAAAATATAACTCGGCTCGGCTGAGGCTTTAAAGATTATATTTTACTTGGCGCTGCCAAGGTATGGAGATCGCTCGGCCTGGCCGAGGATTTAAAAAGATTATATTTTACTTGGCGCTGCCAAGGTACGGAGATCGCTCGGCCCGGTCGAGGATTTAAAAAGATTATATTTTACTTAGTGCTGCCAAGGTACGAAGATATCACTCGGCTCGGTCGAGGCTTCAAAGATTATATTTTACTTGGCGCTGCCAAGGTACGGAGATCACTCAGCCCGGTCGAGGATTTAATATGTGGCAAAATCTGCTTCTCATTGCAGCTTTCAAGGAAAGTAATCAAAATAGAAATTTTGCAAATCTTTGAAAGTTAAATTTAACTAAATGGATAGAGTAAGTTTAGTGAGGGTGTACTCTTATTGATGATAGGCGTGGAGATTATCCAAGTTCCACGTCCGAAGAATAGATTTTCTATTTAGATCTTGGAGTTTATAGGTGCCGGGTCTGATTACCTCCGTAACTTGGTAGGGACCCTCCCAATTCGGGAACAGCTTCCCTTGCTCCAGTGGCTTTGACACGGATGCCTTCCGAAGCACCATATCACCTGGGAGGAAAGACTTCCCTTTGACTCTGGTGGAGTGATAGCGGGCTACTCTCTTTTGGTAGGTGGCCATTCGGATTCGGGCTTTCTCCCTGACTTCTTCTATTAAATCAAGATTAGTTCGGAGTTGCTCATCATTGGATTCCTCCGAATAGCCTTCCATGCAAGGGGAGGGGAGCCCGACCTCCACATGGATGACGGCTTCTGTACCAAAAGCCATCTTAAATGGAGTTTGGCCTGTGGGTATCCTTTCAGTAGTTCAGTATGCCCACAACACATGGTGGAGCTTTTCTGCCCATCTACCTCGCGCTCGGTTGAGCAGAGCTTTAATTCCTTGCAGGAGAGTTTGATTGGTTACCTCGGCCTCTCCATTGGCTTGAGGATGTCGACTGATGTCAGGCGATGAAGAATGTCATGATCCTCGCAGAATTTCCAGAACTTAGGATTATTGAATTGCTTCCCATTGTCGGTGATGACGTGTGGGAAAGGCCAAAACGGCAGATGATAGACCTCCATACGAAGTTCTTAGCCCAAGCTTCGGTTATCTGGGCGACTGCTTTGGCTTCCACCCACTTGGTGAAATAATCAATTGCAACAAACAAGAACTTCCTTTGCCCCATTGCAAGGGGAAAAGGGCCGAGGATATCCATTCCCCATTTGGCGAAAGGCTAGGGGGATGATATGGAAGTCAGGTAAGCAAAGGGGAGCCTTTGGACATTTGAGTGTTGTTGGCACGAATCGCAGGCTCGAATAAGATCATCGGCATCTTTCTACATCGTTGGCCAATAATACCCTTAGCGCAGCACTTTATGGCACAGGGCCCGACCGCCAAGATGATTGTCGCAGATGCCTTCATGAACTTCCCGAAGAGCATAATCAGCTTCCGACGATCGGAGGCATTTGAGCAATGGCATAGATAGAGAAGGACCACTTGTATAGCCGATCATCAATTAAAACATAATGAGATGATTGCATTTTTAGCTTTCTTGCTTCTTTTTTGTAAGTGGGTAGCAACCCCTCTTTGAGATACTTGTGCAAGGGATCTATTCAAGATGGTTCGGTGTCAACCTACATCATCTGACCAGCATTGGCAATGCTGGATTTCTTCAGGACTTCCAAGTGGAACCTTCGTTCAAGGTCCATCGAGTTCGTAGTTGCCAGGCGGGACAAAGGTCGGCGCGTGCATTCTCAGCCCTTAGGACCTGAATAATCTTAAATTCAGCAAAATAGGAAGATATATCGTGCACCTTTTGGAGATACCGAATCATGTTCGGCTCTCGAGCCTCGAATTCTCCTTGCACCTGGCCCGCCACTAATTGAGAGTCAGTGTAGGCATTTAGTTTTTCAACTTTAAGCTTATGGGCGATGCGGAGTTTGGCGAGCAGGGCTTCATACTCTGCTTCATTGTTTGAGGCCGGAAAGGAGAAACGGATGCCATATTCGAAAGTTGCACCCTTCGGACTGGTGAGGACCAGACCAGCACCATAACCGCTCGCGCTGGAGGATCCATCGTGTGAAGCAACCACGGGGCGCTGGGCTTTGGTTGTCCAGAGGTGTCCGAAGTAGAGCCATCTTCGGATATGGTGCATTCGAGAAGGAAATCCACCAGGACCTAGGCTTTGATGGCCAAACGAGGCTGATACTGAATGTCATGTTCACTCAGCTCAACAACCCATTTGGTCATTCTCCTCGATGCTTCTGGATGATGGATAATTGCCTTGATGGGTTGGTCGGTCAGGACTGTGACAATGTGCGCTTGGAAATACGGCCGCAGCTTTCGGACCGATGTTACCAGGGTTAGAATCATCTTCTCGACCCGAGTGTACCTTGTTTCAGCATCTTTGAGCAATTTGTTGACATAATAAACAAGCTTTTGGACTTTGTTCTCTTCTCTGATCAGCACCGAGCCAACAGCGTTTTCAGAGACCATCAAGTATAGACTCAAGGTTTCCCCTGGTTTTGGGCTGCTGAGGAGAGGTGGTGAGCCGAAGTATTTCTTGAGATCTTCAAAAGACTTCTGGCAATCTGGGGTCTATTGAAAATTTTTGGCCGACCGAAGTGCTTTGAAGAAGGGAAGGCACTTTTTGGCTGACCAAGCAATGAAGCGGCTGAGGGCCGCTATTCTTCCGGTAAGGCATTGCACGTCTTTGATCGGCCCCGAAGGGGCCATCTGCCGTAGGGCTTGGATCTTCTGGGGATTTGCTTCGATGCCTCGCTGAGAGACCATGAAGCTTAGGAATTTTTCGAGTTAACCCCGAAAGCACATTTGGTAGGGTTGAGCTTCATTTGATACTTTTGAAGCTTTGCAAGGCTCTCCGCGAGGTCCTCAACATGTTGGGATGCCTCCTTGCTCTTCACCAGCATATCATCAACATATACCTCCATGTTCTGGCCGATTTGCTCTTTAAAGTCTTTATTGACCAGCCTTTGGTAGGTGGCACCTGCATTTTTTAAACCAGAGGGCATGACTCGGTAATAATAAATACCTCGGTCGATGATGAAGGTAGTTTTTTTCCTCATCCTTAGGCGCCATCTGGATCTGGTTGTAGTCTGAATAGGCATCCATAAAGGCTAGCATTTGGTGGCCCAAAGTCAAATATACAAGCTGGTCGATCCTAGGAAGAGGGAAGCTGTCTTTTGGGCAAGCCTTGTTGAGGTCGGTGAAGTCGATGCAGATCCTCCATTTGTCATTCGATTTTTTCACCATAACTACATTCGCCAGCCAATCGGGATAATTGACTTCCCGGATGAAGTTGGCTTTGATGAGCTTGTCTACCTCCTCTTCGATGGCCTTTTGGCACTCGGGGGCGAAGCTCCTTTTCTTTGCTTAATTGGCCGAAATGTCTCGTCCACATGAGGCAGTGGACCAGGACATCTGGGCTGATCCCGGGCATCTCTAACGCAGACCATGCGAAGACATCAGCATTCTTCCAAAGGAATTCAATCAAATCTTGCCGAAGCTTTCCCTCCAACTGTGATCCGACCTTTACGGTTCGGTCAGGCTGAGCTTCGTCGAGTGGCACTTCCTTCAATTCTTCAGCTGGCTCCTCTCGTTGCTCGATAAAATCTTCTCGAGCGTCTAGCCCATCCACCTCGGGCTTCCTGGATTGAAGGTCGGCGACAAAGCAATGTCGAGCTATAATTTGACTTCCCCGAATAACCCCCACTCCCCATTCAATGGGAAACTTCATGGCGAGGTGGGGAATGGAAATGATGGCTTTGAGAGATACTTGCCCTGGCCTGCCGAGGATGGCATTGTAAGGAGACCGAAGCTTGGTCACAAGGAAATCCATGAGCGCAGTGGCCACACGGGGCCAAGTGCCGGCTCAAACTGTCAGAGTGATGACCCCTTCAGGGATTATGGAGTCACCTGTGAAACCTACTAAGGTGGATTCCACGGCCCGAAGGCTTTCTACCCTGAATTTCAATCTCTCAAAGGCATCAAAATATAAAACATTAACAGAGCTTCCACTATCAATTAAAATATGGTGTATATCATAATTGTTTATGTTCAAGGATACAACCAGAGCATTGTCATGGGGGTACTGTACCTCCCGAAGATCTTCATCAGAGAAAGTGAGCTCATCGACCCGAGCCTTCTTTGGCGGGTTTTCTTCCTCGCCTGGCCAAGAGGATGGGGAGTCGGTCGCCGTTATCATATTAACATTGCCGATAACCAGAGGATTCTGTGGCGGGAGCTGGCGAGGTTCAGGCTGGCGATCCCCTTCATTGTTTGGCTCAGGGGGTCCTTTGAATCGGTCCAGTCTGCCCCGTCGGATCAACCGCTCAATCTCGTTCTGGAGCTTCCAACAGTCCTCGGTGTCATGCCCATAATCCCAATGGAAGCGGCAGTACTTGGTCACGTCGCTTCGAGTTGCATTGCCTCGAAGAGGAGGAGGCCAAGGAATCTAACGCTCGATCTCCATCAGGATTTGCGCTCTTGGCGCGGTGAGAGGGGTGTAGCGGTCGAACCTTCGAGCTGGACTCGGGTTTGGTCTCGAGGCGGCGATGGAGGAGCTCTCTAGTGGCAAGGCGGGCTTGCACGGCGGTAGGCTCGTTGCTTATTTGAGCCCTTTGCCTCCTTCTTCTTCAACTTCTTGGCTCAAGCTGACCTCCTTGATTCTTCAACCCTGGCGTACTTATCCGCCAGGGACATCATGTCTGAGAGGCTCTTCGGGTAGTTAAACTTCAGAGCCAAGTAGAAGTCTCCCTCCTTCGACACTCCTCCAGCCAAGGCAGACATGGCTACCTCATGGTTGAGATGGTCGACTTTCAGGAGGACCGTGTTAAAATGGCCAAGGTAATTATTCAAGGATTCCCCTTCTCTCTGCTTGACCTCAGAGAGGGAATCGGATCTCCGTCGCTGGCGACGACTGCTGACGAACTGGCTGATAAGCAAACAACTCAGCTCGTTGAAAGAATCAATGGAACCTGGCTTCAAGCTATTAAACCAGGTTCGGGCAGATCCCCTTAGAGTGGAGGGGAAGGCTCGGCATAGGATCGCATCCGATGCTCCGTGGAACATCATGATGGATCTGAAGCTGCTCAAGTGGTCGTCGAGATCAGTGGATCCATGGTATGGCTCGATGATGGGAAGCTTGACATGAGGGGGAATCACTTCCCTCATGATCCTTTCAGAGAAGGGAATGCCCTGCTCCGCTTTTGGTTGGGACGAAGGGGCTTGTCTGGCAGCATCTAACTCCTGACGCCATTCTCGACGCATCTCCTGTATCTGTTGCCTGATCCCTTCATCCAGAGTGGTAAGAGGGATCAGGCGATGAGAAGACGACAGCGGTGTTAAGTCTTGGAAAGACACCGGGGAAGGAGAACGAACCCGTCTAGATCTGAGCGGGCTCTTCCCTCAGCCCGCTGCGGCTGGCTTTGCCTTCGCGGGCCGGTGATGATAATCCGCTGCTTCAGGCGGATTGGAAGAAGAGATTGCCAGTGGAACAGGGGCAGTGGCCTCTTCATGAAGCTGGGGAGCGGGAACGACTGGGCAAGGAACCGCTTGGAGTCCTTGGACCAGCTGGGTCAATGTCTGGACCTACTGGATCAGAGTGGCGAACTGGTCCAGTGTTACCACCGTTACAGGTGGCGAAGGAGTCTCAGCTGGCGAAGGCACCACACCGCTGATTGGATTGGGCCTTTGAGAGGACGACCTGATCTTGAGCCTCGGATATGGCTCTCTTTCGATTGGCCATTAGAGGATGCTTCTTCTGATTTTGAGTCTTGTCTCCTGGATTACAAGTTTACGGGACTTGAAGGCCTTCCTCTAGCGCCAATCTGTTGCCGCGGAAATCTATTCTCCAACTCGGGTGTGCTCTGGCTCTGGGCCCGAACGCCAGTCTCATCGCCCAGGGTGGAACCTGCAAGACGACTGCATGCAGAGGGTGTTTCGATGGTTGCCCTCTGTGGAGGACCCTCCGACGCCCAAGTTAGTGGAGATTCACAGCAAGCAGATATGAGAAGAAGACTCTCGCAGAAGAGTTTCCCTATATGGGCTTTCTTCTGAGAGCTTCGAGCTCTGTTGGAGCTTCAATGGAGTTTTTCAGTATGAGAGCGGGTGAATGTATGCGTACCTGAGAGATTTGAGGGTTGTGGTATTTATAGGCGGTCACCTGATTCCTTGGGCGCGTTGCGGGGGGTCTGAAAGCTGTTGAGATTCAAAACGGATTCGAATCAAGTTTGTTACGAGGCCAGTAGGATCCGTATCTTATCGGTTAGAGGATCAACGGCCAGGAGAGCTGGTTGATGCCTTGAGATTCAGCGATTATGTAGGTTCTAGGCCACTCTTATGGCCCTTAGGCCACTTTTGGCATGATTCTCCATTTAGAATCTTATTCAGTTATTATTAATTTGAACTCTCTCGCGCCAGATTCCGCAGAGGTGTTTAAGTGTCTCGTCCTGCCGAGGCATGGGACAATTTGTTTATCCAAGGTACAAGATGGCTCGGCTTACCGAGGTATGAAGATAGCTTGGGTTGCCGAGGTATGAGGATAGCTCGGGTTGCCGAGGTACGAGAATTGCTCGAGCTGTCGAGGTATGAAGGTGGCTTGGTCGTCGGGACGACCTGACTCTGCTGAGGGCGATTCGGCTTTGCCACCTTGTAGATGTGACAGCTGAATGTTGGGATTGGACTCGACCCAATTGTCGATGTGCACGATATTAATGCAACGATAATTTACCACTCATCAATACTTAAGTTATAATTAAAATTTAAAAATTTTATAACATTTTAAAAATAATGCTACGTTGAATGAAAAATATTTTATTATAATTTTATTGTAATTTTATTATAACTCAAGTGTCACATGCTCGTGTGACGTCATGCTAGCACATCAAGAAAGCATTGTAACGTTTTAAAAATAACTTAAATAGAAGTATATATATATTTATAGCTTAAATTTATGTATTATTTATTAATTTATATTTAAGCTTTTAGAGCACGTGATTTCAGTTGAAGCGTTTAGAGCCATTCACTTCGTATAATCAATCGTTCGTGGGAAACCAGCGGAAGCCGGTGGAAATTCCTGACCGACCCCACCCAAAGCTCTGCTCTCTCAGTCCCTCTCCAGTCTCCACCCGAACTGAAATTTTAGCAGCTCACACCTCCCAAACCCCTCCTTGTCTCTCTCTCTCTCTCTCTCATTATCTCTCTTTCCCCTTGCGGAAGCCTCCGTTCCTTCGTGCCATCCATCAGTTCTCTTGCGGTCGATGCTCCGATTGGGCGGCGGTGATCTGCTCCAGGCGGGCCGGAGAGACGAAGACCCCCCTCTTAAATGGTATTCGCCCTCCTACCCTCTGGCCCTCTCCTCCCCTGGCCTCCTTTCATGTCTTTCCTCCGCATCCCCTTCTCTGCTCGCGTCCACGGGACTGGGTTCCAAACCCTAGTATCCTCTCTTGATCCGTCTTTCCCCATACGGCTCCCTTCCTGCTCCGATCGCCAGAAGAAAGAGGCTTTTTTGACGCTTTTCCGCTCTTTGGTGGTGGTTTTTTCCTCTACAATCAGAATGAGTGATCACAAGGTACTCTTTTGCGAGACCCTAGTCCATTTAATCTTGCCTCTGTTTGGTTTCTATGGATCACTGGGAGTGATAAAGGTGTCACCTTTGGACTGTTTAGGGTTTTGTATTTGATTTTGTGATTTGGATATTCCTTGGTTTGTTGAGAAAGAAAGGATTTCCATAACATTATCACGTAGATTGAAACCTGTTGTGTTGATTTCATGGAGATTTTATTGCATTTTGAAAAATTAAGCATGTAAAAAATTTGGTTTTGTGTTTCCTTATAACAATGTGGCTTATGTATTGCTGCGTTACTTTCTTTTTACTGAGCAACAATGTGGCTTTCTTTTCGTGTTCCCTGTTAACTGGGCACTTTCAGAGCTGCTCTATTGATTCATTGTGCTTGTTTTGGCGGATGCATATGAATCGACAAATTCCTAATAGATTTTGTTTTTTTCTTATCTATGTATGAAATCCAATATTGACCATCAAATTCCATGTATCAGATTGTGTTTATGACAGCAGGATGCAATGCAATGATCTATTATTGCATGTAGAGGACTATTCAGATTGGAATTTATCCTTGTAATGGTTCAGTAAAACATAGGATATTGGATTTCTCTCATCTGTCTGTCATAAATTCAGATGGGTTTTTGGGATGTCTCTTGTTACAAATTTCGTTAACTAGACAGCATAGCATTATCAATTCGGCAATTGATATGGCTACATTGATTAATTATCTTTATTCATTATCATTGGGTGGTTTGCTTTATTACTGATTATATCACCTATTTATTCTCCTTGTAAATTGGATAGGTATCAGTCCCACATGTTCCATATTGATGGTGTCTGGCATTTGCATGCATCAATATTGATGGCATTTGATGCATTTTCAAGTTCCAACCATAAGCATGAAGAAGTTAGGTATAGGCTAGGTGATGAGTGTGGCAATGGCATGGAGAGTTGGACCAAGGTGGCGATGTTTGTTTAGGCTGATTAATGTGGTTCGAATTTACGCTGTAGGCTGTATTAGTTTAAGTCAATTTTGCACTGCTATTTTTGTTAATGCTTGCAGAGATGGTGCAGATCTGTTGTGCAAATAAAAGCTTCTGGTAGATTAGACCTTTACTAAGTTAATTGCGGCAAAAATTTTATACTCTCCAGATATTTTGCTTTCATGTGATTGTTGCAGATCATGTTATTTCATGCTGTCAACATTTAATATGTTCATTTTACTATGTGGTGTTACTTTATTGTGATATTTATTGTTATTTTCATCTTTTATTTTTCCATTGATTACAGCTTTTTCCTGCCTGCAAGAGACCATACGTGTATCTTACTAGAATATGATGCTTTCAAAAATCTTTACTTTTAATGCTTACAATAGTGCATTATAGTATTTGTTCCCCCTTTAATCTTGCCTTCATTTGCTTTGGCAGGTCCTAATATTTGGGTCATTCACTGAAGATGAGACCAGGTTAATCCTAAGACAGTTAATCGAAAGCAATGTGTCTCCTTGGGAAAAGACAGGACCGCAGTTCAAATCTTTATACTTTGCTTCTCTAAATCAAAATGTCCAACTGTTGAACCCAAACAAACTGATTCATTCTTAATATCAAAGGATTTCCAACGTTCAAAGCTGGTTGCAAAGGACAAAAGGAGTAAGAATGAGAAGGCCAAAACAAGTAATATTTCTGAAGAAGATACGGTGGCCCAAGCAAATGGGGGCCTTAACCTTTGTTTTTCTCATGATGATGGGTTTACTGAAAATGTGAACGATGCTTTAGATTTAGCTTCTTTGAAAGTTTTTGAAAATGAGGCTGCTGGTAGAGAGTTGTTACCAACCATAAAGTTGCATGAGGATGGATCTCAAACACCTGAACACAAGAGCATGCTAGTTGATTCCTCAGCAGTTCTGAATCCTGTGGTGGAGGTTCCAAAAACGTCAAGTGAGAAAGCATCATTGACTCAATGGACACTTCCACGAGGCTTAATAAATTCAGGAAATCTGTGCTTTCTTAATGCAACACTGCAGGCACTTCTCTCCTGTTCACCATTTCTCCAACTTTTGCAGGACCTAAGAAATCGAGATATTCCTGAGGTTTTAATAATTGACAACACTACTTACATGATTCTTTTTCTTTCTTTTTTTGTATGTTCTCTTTGATCCTTACTCAGATTACTTGTTTCTATTTTAGATTGGCTATCCAACATTAAATGCATTTGCGGAGTTTATTTCTGAGTTTGGCATGCTTGATGATTCAAGCCCAAAGAGTAATGATCGAGAAGTTCTTGAAACCAGGGAGCCTTTCAGTCCCATCATGTTTTATCCTGTTCTAAAGAAGTTCGCTCCAGACTTGCCAACTGGAATATCAGGCTGGCCAAGGTGTGTGCTTGTATAATGCTCTTGTTCTGATTTCCTTCCATAGCACGGAGTGCTAACAATCTACTTATGTGAATCATGTTTATGTCTTGGTTTTTAGTATCAGACCATTTTGGAATGTACCAGGCATGCTGATTCGTACTGATATTTAAAGGAAATTTAGTCTAGAGGTGGCTATTTTTGACCTAAGCCATTTACCTGACCTAGACCCAACCCATCAGGTCCACAAGTTACATAGAGGTCAGCCAATCCTAACCTGCCAGCAGGTTAGGTTGGTTTTAGTTGAGGGCCTCTTAACCTGTCAATTCATAAAGGTAAGATTATATATTTGTATTTTAAATATATTTATATTGACTTTTATATGCACTTTATAAATTATGTAATATATCTATTTGATTGTTCAATAACTTGAAATAAAAAGAGAGATATATGGTCCAAAAACTATGAACAAGATGGCCTATTTATTAATATAAAATAATGTTGTCAAAGGCCCGCCTTAGGCACACTTAAGGCACAAGACGCGAAGCATTAAGGGTTAGGCACATCTTATATCCTAGGGTGTACTTAAGGCGTAAGGCGTGCTTAAGGTGGGTTAGACACTTTTTACCTTAGGCGAGATATCTTTATCTTGGTGCACATAAGGTAAAAAACCATAAACTTTTAATCTGATTTGAGACATAAAGAAGGTGTGCCTTTCTTCATAAGCTATATTTTTATTTTTTTTATAAATCTATTATATTCATTAGATTATGTTGACTTTATGATGTACCATTCCATATACAATTATTTTTCTTGCCATATAAAAAAAATTAAAAATTGGAAGACAAAGAGATGGAACATCAAAAATTATGCTATTAACTAAGAAATATGAGAAAAAATATTAATAGATTATAAATTTTAGCTAAGAAAAAGGAGGCTTTCCGTTGATAGGCTAAATTATTATTATGATTTTTTTAAGTTTTTTTTCTATTGTGTTGCAAATCTTACTTATAAATTATTTTGATTATTTCAAGAATACGCGCTTTTACTTCACTCAGATGTATACCTTCTGCTTTATACCTTGCGCTTAAGCTCTAAGAGCCCTTTGTGCTTACGTGTACCTAACATGCTGATATAAAGTCTAAGTGAATTATTCTTGGCTTTAAATGACTTAGTGGGTCTGTTGCAGGTTGGCTGGTTGGTTACAGGTCTAGTTTGGGTCAGAGGATCCTGACCTGCTCGTGACATGGGTCATGTTTGGGTCAGGTCTTATAGGCCTTGAAGTATGAGATCAGACTGACCCGAATGCAACCCAATTCACTGATTGCCACCTCTAATCAATCAAGTGCCGGTACCAAGAACTGGATCTTATTGGCACTGTACCAATTGGGTCTTGGTACAAGCACTGAAACTGGTACCACAAACATTGGTTTATGAATTATGTAGTTGGTAGAGTCCATAAAATTTTAAAGGCTTACTGAAAAATTGATGAAGGGCAATTAATCTTGATACTATGAACTTATCTCATTGATCATAAATCTTTGTTCTTTTCTTGTTTTAGGTTTTGTGACTAAAAGGTATGCAAAATAAATAGTTTCTGTTAATGGAAGAACATATCATAAACATTGGATCTTTATTCATTTAATCTAATAGATAATTGACAAATAGGGTCAAACCTGATTTACAATAACTTTCTTCTAACCTTCTAGTTATATTTGCCGTACAGAATTCACAATCTTTGGGAATTAAGGCTGGAACTAGGTCAGGCTAGATGCCTGCCCAAGCATGATGTGAAAATATTTTTGGGCTTATAGTCAAGCTTAGGCCCAAAATTTTTTCCCAAATCCTAGCCTAAGCATAGTCCCAGGCCTGGCCTGAAGTCCAATCGGACCTGACCTGAATAACTCCATTTGGGCCGAAGGTTCAGGGCTGATCTGAATCAGCATGATTGACCTGAAATTATTGTCTTGATTGGTCCGAATGCTTGGGCCTGACCTAAAATATTCTTGGCGAAAGATTGTCATAATAAATTAATCCTGGGATTAGGCTAGGTTCTGGGCTCAGGCTTTGGGCCAGCTCAGGGCAAGCCAAGCATCAACCAGTTCATGGTCATAAAGTTATTCAGGCCCTTTATTTGGCCCAAGCCTGGCCAAGGCTTGACCTGAACCTGGCCTGGCCTGACAGGCCACATACCAGCCTAGAGCTATTTCCAGCCCTAGCACGAATGTGTCAGCTTCTTTAATTCCATTCTTTTCTTTTCTTTTCTTTTTTGGTTGCACAGGAATGAGTGTTAAATTGCATAGCTGTACATTACATTAAAGTTGGTGGGTCATTTATGCCAACTATCTAGAAATTTGATGGTTTAAAGGTTCATTTCCAGACAGCCAGTAAAATGGCGACCTGTTTAGATGTGTGTCTTGTTCGAATCCTTATCTTTTACACTACCATTAGGATTTCTTTGTCACACAATTTATGGCTTTGTGAAATTGCCAACTCATGCACTATGGCAATGGTAGCATTTTAGTATTATTCATTATCTTGTGTGGCTCCATCTCATATTAATCTGATATCTGCTGAGCTTTTAACATACATGTGCAATTGTATGGTGTATCTGTTATTGTTAAGGAGACCACTGACTTATGCCAAACAAGCTTCAATTCCAATGATCTAAATTATCAGGTGGATGGTGTATAAGTGAACTGTAACCCTATTACCATTGTGAAACATCATTGCTCCTGCAAACTTTTGCAACTTTGAGAAGGCCCAAATGAAGATTTTTGTAAGCATCATGCATTCTTTATGATAAAGAACTTTAGCATTTGTTTTCTTTTCTTTTAACTAGTTAATATGAAAATGATTGCACAGAAAGCCAGTGGCATATCATTTAATTGTTGGGATCACCTGTATGTATGCATACCTATGAGAGGTAATCAGGTGGGGGGGTCGGTGTGCATGTGCATGCAAGTGTTTGTGCATGTCTGTGCCCATGTATGCTGCACTCTGTTAGTTCCAAGCCTGTAATTCTTCCTCAAGGTTTTTGATTTATTCTTTGTATAGAGCCAAGAAGAGCTAAGATCCATCTAGACAGATGTTACTGTACCATATGTATTGGTATTCTAATTATGTATCCAATGCATGCAGATCTAAAGAATGAATTATCTCATTTGCTAGAATATTTCTCAAGGATTCATTCATTTTTACGTGGTGTGTTTTTTCTTCAACAACAGCAGCAGCAGTAGCAACAACAACAAATTCTTAACCCCAAATGATGTGTTTTCTCTTCAGATCCATATAATAATGTTTTCCTCTGGAAAAAGACAATAGAAATAGCCTTTAACACTTTGTTTAAGATGTTCTTAGGCTTCTACCTGTTATCTAATCATCAATTCTTTTTCAGGCAGGAAGATGCCCAGGAGTTTTTGAGTTTTACTATGGATCAAATGCATGATGAACTATTGAAGCTTAATGGCCAACTTTCTAGTTCAAATGAAGGAAAATTGCCTTTGATTTCTTCTTCTGATGATGATGGTTGGGAAACTGTTGGGCCAAAAAACAAGTCTGCAGTGATCAGAACTCAGAACTTTGTGCCGTCTGAGTTAAATGCAATTTTTGGGGGTCAATTAAGAAGTGTTGTGAAGGCCACAGGTAGGTTGATTCTGTTGCATTATAGTTATTAGAGTGCAAGTAGTGCTAAATATTCGTATATATTCTTTTCTTCTAATTAGTAACATATCCAAATATGTCAGGTTCTTAATTATATGGTTCTCTGTTTGTAAGCATGAATATCCAATTCTCTATCACCTTGGCCAGCTCTTTTTTTTTTTTTTTCGGTAGTGCTATCATAGGTTCTTGCTTGTTTTAATTTTTTTTTTTTCGGTAGTGCTATCGTAGGTTCTTGCATCTTTTAATTTTTTTTTTTCGGTAGTGCTATCATAGGTTCTTGCATTTCTATCCATTAAGATGATCCCGAATGATACAGCTTTTGAGTTGGTGGAGAATGTTATGTTGACCATAGACACTTGTTGTCACCATAGACAGTGGTTACCTTGGCAAATTAATTTTCAGTTGTCTTAATATTTGCTATTACTTGATATTCTTATAATGCTTCTTTGCTTTGGTTACAGAATAAGATTTCTAATGTGTTAACAATGTTGGTTATTTTTTCCAAAAATGACTATTTGCATTCAGGGTGCCTTGAAGAATATAGTTTATGTATTGATTGTGTTTTCAATGAAACTTAGGTGCAGTTTGTTAAATGTTTGCCATCAAGTTCTTCACTTAACAAGTGACATGTGTACAACCATCATACTCAACAAGTGACATGCATTTGCCATCGTTTTTCTAATGGAGTGTAAGTTTGTTGGCATTTCATTGTTAAGTCAAGAACTTGACGGCAAACACCAAACGAACTGCATCTAAATTTTGTCATTGTATTTTTCTTCCTTAATCTCTGCCAACTAAGGGAAGTGCACAAGGGTTCATATGCACAGAGTAATTCTCAATGATCAATAGAACAACATCAATTGGGTCAATAGTAAATTCACTAAAAACATGCAAATTTGTTTTTCATAATATTACTTCTCTTCAGTTGAATGATTCTTGTTAAAAAAGTATTATTTGGCGGTGGCTGAGTTACATTATGTTTGTATCTAATTTGAAATTGTTTTTTGTTTTAACCTGGGTGCCTAAAGAAATTTTCTGAATTTAACATTGAAGCTGGTAAAAATACTTAATGATGATGCAATTATTTAAAACAATGTTTTGTGTCCAGTATGATCAAATTTATTTATTAGCTTGGTATCTTGCTTTCTTGATGCGCTTCTCATGTGAATAATACCATAAGGGCTTGTACTAGTTTCTTTGAGTAAGATGATGTTGCTTACCAATATATTTGATAAAAAGCTCAGACATTATTTGTCTTAACTTTTGACTAAAGCTTTGCTTGTTTTCCTATTGAGTGCCATGCTAAGCATTTATGCTAACTTCAAAAGCCAGCCTTCAAAGAAATGCATTAGGGCATCTTAGACTGTTTGTTATATTAACAAATATTGAATATGTACTTTTTTAATCCGATGTCAATCTTGATACTAATACTAAAATCCTAATTTCATAACCTAAAGTTAACTAACCAGTGCCATCTATATAATATATCCCACAGCTACCTTGTCAAAAACACCCTGGCATGCAAGCGTCATCTCAGTTATTTGGAACCACTCATATGGGTCTTTACCAGTTTTCTTTTATTCTGCTATTTGCTCATAGGTTCCCTTCATCACTTGGAGTCTGCATGACCATGAATACCATCTGTAGCCACTCTTGAAATTTGTAGTATTTGCTTTCTTTCTGTTTGAAATATTAGGTCCTTCTTGTATGTATTTCCTCTACTGCTTTTATGCTTCATTACACTTGGTTTATGTCTGCTCTTTTAAATTTTCTTCTTGGAGTGAAACTGGTCTTGTAGTTTGGTTTGCAGCCATGCTCTCAAATCCTCCAGTTTGAGAAACAGACTTGATATATTATGTTGGCATGTTTCTGTGTAGTTGTGTCCTTAATCCCCGGTTATTGAGATACTGTGACCTGGTGCTGCATTATATCCAGCAATGGATGAGACAGTTTAGTCAGCACTGATACTCTGATATCAATGCAACAATGACATCCGATGAATAATTCCACTTGGATCTCTTTTAATTGCAACTAATGTAGTTGGATTAATTGTAATGTTTTGTGATGCAGGGAACAAGGCTTCAGCTACAATTCAACCCTTCCTTTTGCTCCATCTTGATATTTTTCCTGAAACTGTTCATACTATTGAAGATGCACTTCATTTGTTTTCTACTCCAGAAACTCTCGAAGGATATAGAACTTCATCTGGCAAGGTATGCACCCATTGCTTTATTATCTGATATAATTCATAATGAAGAATCATATGGAAGACATCTTATTTTCAAATCCGTATTCCTCCATGACCCTTGACCAGAATAGGCGAACCAAGAATATATGTACCATACTGTGTTCTTGCATGCCTTATGGCATGTTTTATGCCACACAATTACAGGAATGGTACAAGGGGACATGACTGGTAGGGTACAATGCTGCACCTTGCCAGCCCACAAATGGTACATGATAGTCCTTTGGGGAAACCTATAAATAGTGCATGCCTAGAATGTGCATTCACATATGAGACTTGTACCAACAATCATGTAAGCATCGTTGATAAAATTGTACAATTTACAATCTGGATCTTTTCAGCATAGAAAAGTCTTAAATGATCTAGGTCTCATTCTTGGATTAGGATCAGTTGGGAACATGGTACACCATGCTACCTCTCATACATATTTGTATGAGATATACCATATTGTACCAGTATGTCTTAGGCCCAAGGCAATCCCGAGTTTTTGGGGGGGGGGGGGGGGGGGATGATAAATTGGGTTTTTCAGAAGTTAATCTTAAAATAATGGTCAAAAGCAAGTCTGATAATTTAAAACAAAGCACAAGTAAATATAAAGCTATACTCGAGATGTATCAAGATGGCAAGAGAGAACTAATGCATGAAAGTTCATGTATAAAAAAAATAAAGGAGGCATACATATTTATAGTGGTTCGCCACCTCTTGCCTATAAACACTCAGAGCACTCTCATAATGAAAGTAAATTTGCAATTGTGGTACTAAAGTTGGGAAGGTAGAGTATAAACACACTAGCTCAAACCTTGTTTACAAAGATTTTCTAATGGATTTCAATTCATTTTTTCATGTCCAAACCGGCTCACAAGTCCTCATTTTATAAGGATGAAAAAATGTGACCATTGAGACTCAAGGGCAGCTTCAACGATCAAATAAAAATATGACCATTGGAGCTCTCAAGACCCCTACAGTCGACCACTCAGGTTAGGGCCAGTCGACTGCCCTAGCAGGCAATTGCCAAACCAGACCAAAGCTACCTTTTAAGCAGTTCTCTACCTTGGTCAAATTCGGTCGACCGTTCTTAGGTCCGATCAGCCGTCAACTCCCAGTTTTGATTCTCAAGATTTGTTTTCATTAATTTTTAATCCAAAAGCTAATATAATTCATTTTTAAGGGGTTTGAGCCTTGTGCACATGATCTCCTACCAAGTTTTATAATGAATCCTTAAGAAAAATAAAGTTACAATATGCAAACCATTCTTGATTCGGATGGTTCTTGATCTTCTATTGTTCTTTTCTGGCTTGAACTTCTTGCATACATCTTAAGGTCAAAGATATACGAGATGATCTTTTGCTCATATCTTAATTTATTTCGATCATGGTACCTATCTCATCACCATAAACTCAAGTTTTACATTAGTCCTTCAATCAGTATTTTTGTTATTATCAAAATATGTATCATTGTCAAGTCTCAGTATGCTGAAGCAACCCACCCTATACAGGGTATACTGAGATTGTATAAAGATGGTATTATTATGGGGCCTGGTATGAGATTGTGAACTTTGGTTAGGAACATGAGGCATAGATCTATATGATGAATTATGGTCCCTTAGTTCATAAGATCCAACTTGAATATGCTAGCACTTATTAAATCATGTATGTTTTCTATGATTTATTTGACTTTATAACTTTTAAATTACTTTTCACTAATAGGTCTCAAGTTATCAAACCAGCAAACTTGGTATTGGAGTTTCTTTAATCAAAATAAGATGCAAAATTTTTACTGTTTAACAAGCACATGTTAATATCTTGCCTTTTTTATTTTCTAAAAACATTCATGTAAAAGGATAATTGAGTTTATTGTCATATATCAAATAGCCAAACAAATTTTTTGTTTCATCGAACATGCTATATATAGACATAAATTGGAGGAAACTAGTTTCTTATATGTGTGGACTTTTATTCTCCATTCATCTACCACATAGTTGGCTCATATTTTAATATCTATATTTGTTTTATATTTTAAAATTTTGTAACAAATCAGGAAAAAACTTAAAATCTATGATCTGGTACATGATCCAATCCAATCCATCCTCTACGATTTGGGACTCATTCCCAATCTTATAAACATTGCACATAAGCACTCTAGATATGAACTAATTAAGCTGCTCTTCTTGTTTCAGTTCTTATGAAATAAAGATAGCTCAAGCTTTTGTTTTAAAATGTCAGCTATCTCATGAAGTTACCAGCCAATGTAATCTTCTTGCTTGAGGAGCATTCTTAATGATCTCAACAGCATCACTTACAGCTGACATGTCTCTTGCAATAACAAGCATTTGACTATCCTTAAATACATTTGATTGATGAGCCTGGAGGATAAAAATAAATTTTTGACAGTGTTACCTCAACATCAGGGACTGTTGCCTAATGTTGGATGTCGCAAAGTTGATGTCACTTGAAACATATCCTAAGAAACTGAGACAATGATAGTTGAATGCAATAAAAATAGATAAGTTGTATAAAAGTATATTATTATGTTGGCTACTTAGTGATACAACTTGTTAAATATATATATATATATATATATATGTTACCAATCATGGAAGAAAAAGAATAAAGGTCAGAAGCACTCAAACACACTATCTTAATAAAGTTTTGCAATTTAATGGTTGAGTGTGAACTACATCTTCAGTTGCATTGAAGTGTCAAACACCCATGGCAAATGCTGACACTGGAGGTTAATGTAAGTAGGAAGTATGCAGCGTACCAGGACCGTTCTCCATTAATGTTTGAAAGTGTTCATACTCTAAAAGTAGCCATGAAAAAACCTGATATTCTAAAAATTATTGTGTTTGGGCAACATAGTTGAGAGGTATGGACAATTCATACAGCAGTCTGATGTTCCTCGAAACCTGCCTCATATTGAGGCTCCTTTCCCAACAGATTGGCATATGTCATGAAGCACAAATCTTTAGCTAAGAATGCTCCAAAATAAAATCAACCAGATCTTTTCAATCAACAGCCAACCTCAGATTCAACTCTTTCACAAATTGTGCCAGCTTTTTTGGCTTACGCTACTAGGTTCTCCCACAAATTAGTTAATGTTTCTAGCTTCTGCCACTAGGCTTGTGGGAGGTGTGCAACTACTTTAAAAATCAAAATGCTAGGTTATTGGCTAAACTTGGTTAGTAGGAGCTAGGAAGATATACATTAGTTGGAGCAGAAAGTTGCACACGTGAACATGCTTATGTGTCCATGCAACACCTTTTTGTGGGTGGGGGTGGGTGCGGGTGAGATGCCAATTGAACCCTAGACTATTGGCAAGTATAATTCAAGAGAGCAGAAGGCATAAATCTGCTATCTCTCGATCCTACATGAGTTCATATTGCTACCCTAGTTCTTGCATGTGCTTCTCCCATTACTGTTAATTTCAAGCAACAGGTAAGTACACTGCCATTGGCAAGCATCTAAAGATTCTTCCATCTTGCCTTTGTTCATGTCTTCTTCGGTGTGCCTCCATCAATTCCTGTATACCTCTCAGCATTTTCCAACATCACTATGTTGGACTTAATTATTTCAGTATGCTCACTATAAATGCAACTTCAGAGCTTCAATTTAAAATCCTTCACCCTAACATTCCCCATCATGTGTTTGTGTGTGTTTGTCTGGCTAATCATCCATTAAATTTTTTTTCTGCAAAATTATTGCCATCTTTTTCTTGTAGCCTCTTATGATTCAAGACCATGCTCTGCAAATCCTTCTACAAATTGCTTAAGAGGATATATATATATATATATATATTCCTTTTTAAATATGAATTATCTTATGCTTTTTAAAGACCAGGAATGTAAAAGTAGCATGCTTAGTTTCAGTAGCATTCAGTGAAGAAACTAGCAAAGCAAACTTGTCTCCTTCAAACTTAAATGTCCGTGCAGGTTTTTTGAGAATAACAGTCAAGGCAAAAATATAAAATATTTTAAACTATTTTACCTACACTTTGTGCTGAGTTGAAGTCCAGACCATTATCACTGCTGGTCATACTACCAGTTAAATTCATTGAACTCACCTTCACATATTAGAGCATGAGCATCATTGAAGATTTGAAATTCATGCTATGCACAGGCATTCTTCTATAGAAATATATTTGTTAGCTAATTCTTGTGTTCTCTTTTATGTCTGTTGATATTGACCCGTTAATAGAAAGAAAGGATGGAAAAGGTCCTTAACCATTACGTCCCTTCCCATGTCAAATTATTTCTTGGTTCTTATGGATAGGAACAATTGTGTGCAGGCTGGGGTTAGTGCTAGCAAGTCAATAAAAATAGAGACACTTTCCAAGATAATGATACTTCATTTGATGAGGTTTAGCTATGGAAGCGATGGAAGCGCAAAATTGCATAAGCCTGTCCGCTTCCCCCTTGAGCTGGTACTCAGCCGTGATTTACTTGTCTCTCCATCATCAGTGGTGAGATTTTTTTTTTTTTTTTGGATTCTTTTGTTTCTGTTTGTGCTATTCCAGACTTCTTTCCCTGATGTTTCATAATTATGATGCTAGATCTTGCCTCTTAAACTTCTGCTTTTTTTTCCTCCTTTATTCAATTTTTTAAGTCCTTGCGGTTGTATTTATATCACATCCGACCTCTACTGTCATGTCAGTTGAATTCCTTCTATGTGAAATTTACACCTGGGAGGAAATGAAAAAAGACAAGGAAAGTAAAAGTCCACACATTTGGAATTCAGACATAATGATTTGGTTTTTTATTAGTGACCATTCTGGATGCCTGAATTTCCGACATGATCATCAACATTTTTCGCATGTTCCAACTTTGTTCATGTAGGGTCGGAAATATGAGCTCGTGGCATCCATCACTCACCATGGTAGAGAGCCCTCCATGGGTCATTATACTGCTGATGCAAGATATTGTGATGGTCACTGGCTTCGGTTTAATGATGATACTGTCAGTGTTGTGGGTACAAACAGGGTCCTGCATGACCAGGCATATGTTCTCTTTTACAGACAAGTATAGGTGGATGACGTTCTTCTTCTAGTCATGCTGGTGTTTATCTTTACCTATAATTCAGCTGATCTATATGTCAATATGATTGCTGAGCTTGTGGGATGCAAGAGAGAATGTTGAGAATGTATGTAAGCCAATTGAGCTGGATTTTCCTGGTGTACCTCCTATTTTTTCTTAACTTACTGGATTGGGAAAATGCACCTTTTGGAACACTTTTAAGACCTTGTTTATATGTATGCATGTAGGGTGCATCCTTCTATCCTCCCTGCAAAGCCAATAGTCAACCATTTCCAAATTATATTTCTAGGACTTGGATGGATGATTCTTATGTTTCTTCTTGGCCTGTCCCAATTTCTTTTCCTTGTAAGGCCTGTCCCCAAGTGTTGCCATGCCCAACAGTGTACCAGAAAACTGATTAAACTAAAAAATCAATTTAAACCGTGATTTTAGTTTTAGTTTAGTCTGAATCAATTTTTCTTGTCTTTTGGTTTGGTCTGAAACTTTGATTTTCATTTGTGCTACAGTCAAAATTGAACTGCTGCAAGCATATATGAAGTAAATTGTGCAAGAGCTAGCGTGTGCAAGGAAATTGATCAAATTTTAAAACTGATATGAACCTAAAGCTGACATGAACCATGTTTTTGGGTTAGTTTGAATTGATTCTTTTTTCTTTTTTCTTTTTTTTTTTCCCTTTTGGTTTGGTTTCTATTTAAAAAATTTTGAAACAAAAAAAAAAAAGATAGTTTAGAATAGTTATAAACCAAATCGGGCTATGTACAAATATTATATAGAATTTTGTTCGTATAATAGTTAACATCGAGTTAAATAGATGTGTGAAAAATTATGCTATATGAAAGCTATATTTTTTTAATTACAAGTAATTAGGTTGCTATTTGACTATATAAAATTTATTATAATAATTAATTTTAACATATAAACAGATAAATCAAATCAAAATTAAATTGAATTTCTTAATTTAGTTCAATTTATTGGAACAATAAGTTTGATTTTAATTTTAAAAAAATTAATTCAAGTTAATTTCATTCTAAAAATATTTTTAAATTAATTTGGTCCGACTCATGTGCATCGTTAATGAAAGCTGAGTTTATTTTATTATGAGTAATTAGATTGCCATTTAGTCCTATAAATTTTGTTGTAAGAATTGATCTCGTAACTATGTAAAACAGTCATATAGATAAATCAATAAATCAAACTAAATTTCTTAGTTCAGTTGCGTTTATTGGAACATTAGCTCCAAAAAAAAAAAAAAAACTTTAAATTAAACAAAATTTCTTAGCTCAGTTTGGCTCATTGAAGCATTGGTTCCAAAAGAAAAAAAAAAAAACCTTTAAACCATAGTTATCATAATCGAATTGAACCGACCGGTTGAACTAGAATCCAACTAAAATAACCCGATCAACCTATTCAATTCATTCGTGAGTCAACGCAGTCCAAACCGAATGGAGTCACGGATTTTAATATTATATTAACTTTAAATTTTTTTTATTAAAAATTAATTTATATTAATATAAATATATTTTTATATTAAAATAATTGATTAATGGTTCAATCAGTAATCCAACGGTTGAATCAGTGACCCAAGTCCTTGGCCGATCAATGTTTAGGTCAGATCTGATAACTATGCTTTAAACCACTCCAACACGATCGGGAGTTGTGGTTATTGGGTTGGAGAAGTGTGATACGAAGGTGCTCTTATTGAAAGGCTCCTCCTCTAATGCGAGAGGAACCAAACTTGGGCCTCGGCCAATTTAAATATAGCAATCGCCAGCATATAAATTGGCAACCCAACGGCAACCCACTTGAAGCCAATCATTAGTGAGTTCTTAGACAAAGAATCGGATGGGTTGAACTCCAACTTATTGGATCCTGTGAGATTGCTTGAGAGATCTTCTCATGCGACAAGAAGAAAACGTTGCATGAGATCGGATAAATAAAGGTGGGAGAATATGCCGTCGTTTGGCTTAAGCTTCCTATCTCCACAAATAAAGCTTAAAAAGAGCTGAGCAGCGAACCAAATCTTTTAACAGATTATTTAGTCTTGAACAACACGTTTCTTAAATTTTAAACTCTTCCATGTCCAACTCTGAAAGTTTGCCGTGGAATTTGTCTGGAGAACTTGCCACCAACTGCCATGATTCTTTTGAGTGGAGTAAAATAATGGATGGATGGATGGATGGATGCTTTCCCCTTTGTTTCTGATTCTCAAAAGAATAATGCTTTTCTATTACAATTGTTGATATTTTTCCATTGTTTAAAATATATGAAGCTTAGCATGAAATTTCTATACACTTGGAAGGCCCATGTCATGATCACTACTACATGGTCTCAATTTAGATTTTTTAGATGATTTTATTCTCTCATAAAATTATTCATGCTGATCAGCTTTGTTTGAGGATCAGGAGTATATGAACTTAAATCAAACATGACCTTACTACGATTGATGTTGCTGATGAACAGCGGAAGGAAACAGAAAAAAAAAAAAATGAAAAATAAAGTCTTGTGAGTTGTGATGAAGAAAGGTTGGACCCATCTTGGTCCCTTAAATGTATGCCACCTTTGGTGCGGTGTAGGTCCATGGATTTGATTGGTGCCGAAAACCATCGCAACAAGCCACGTAAGGCTCGTTAATAGAGACAAAGTGGTTCTTGTTTGGTTCACATAGGCGCCAAAGCACTGCCATCGTATTGCGAGCTAACAAATCATTGAGAGAGAGAGAAAAAAGAGAGGTGAGGGAATATCCAATGGCGCCCTCTGAAGGTGCGGGCGGGCATCCGACCAATCCCAATCTTAGATTTATCTCATTGGTCGTGCGAAACCTACTAAACCCCGGTGTGCATGCGATGATGAGTCTTATCGCATATTATACATATGTTTGCATGCATAAATGATCAATTTATATGATTAATATATATTTACTATATTAAAAATAAAGGTAATGTTTAGATCAAATTTAATTTAAATCTAACCCATCGAACCCAATTTACAATAGTGTTTAAACTCATGTTTGCGCAATCCGAACCCGAAAAACCCAGGTTTAATTCGATACGATTTGTAATTGATTCGGGTTCGGATTGATCGCAATCCGAATTCGAGATAATCCGAACCCGAGGGTTAATTATCCAAACAAAGAGTAGCTTATCGGCATCAGATTTTTGAGAATATTGAAGGTACCAATTAGGTCAGACGAGATGGCCAACTTAAGATCGAGGAGAGCAAGGCCATCGGTCGTAAGTGAGGAAAAGAAGGACAAACATAAAGGCGAACCATCCGCACATATCGTTTCACTTTCTGCCTTCTCTTCTTTGTTTATAGTACCTCCTTCTCTTTTTTGTTTCGAGTAAGACTTTTTTTTAATATAGTGTTAAAGTCTCGAGTCTGGTGTTTATGTACTTTGAAAAAAAATATATATATATTTTTTCATCAACCTAAATTTCAATCCGAAATTCAATTCGAACTCAATTTTTAAAAATAGGATTAAAATTGAGGTTTTACAAATAGGATTAGGATTAGGATTAAGGTTGTTATTTTATAAATAGAATTAGGATTAGAATTAAGGTTGTTATTTTATTTTTTATCTTTGATATTTATGAACTGAATCCAAAAGTAAAAGAGAAATACGTATTGCATGCACGAAATACTAAGTAAGAAGTAAATTCATGCCCATTGGAGGGTAAATTCTAAAATATTTTATAAATATAAATTTATTACAAATCTAAGCCTTTAAAAATATAAAAAAATTAAGGGATAAAAAATTAATGTTGTGGCTTCGCCACTAGCTGAAATGTTCCATTTGATTTAGAGAAATGGCTTTATGTCATGATCAATTTAAAGTACTAAAAGAATATAAAACGTATTTTTTAGCACGAAGTCGATGCTGCCATCATCATTTGATTGCGCCCCTTCCCAAGTCAAGCCAACTCCAAGTTGGTGCTTTTCCCTTCTTTTATTATTATTATATTTTTTTAACGTAAGAAAAGAAACGTAGGCATCTCACAAAGCCAGGCACTGCACCCTTCGAGTACTCATGGATTAAGACTCATCGCAAACAGAGGCGTTAAAAAAAACTATAAAGAGGGTGTGAATTTTGGCCTAAAAACTGCGTGCATTGGTTGAAGTTTTTGTGTTATTATAATAATAAACAAGACAACATCAAAGTCTAAATAAGCTCCAAAGTAAAGAGGAAAAAAAAAAAGCCTATAAGTTAGGGCGTATCTGTTGAGATTTAATCAATCGGATACACGCATCAATCCAATGAGAGCGACTGCTATCTCATGCACCAAAAGATTGAAATCCACAAGAAAAACTAACTCGTATTGGTTGACATTTTCCTATTTAAAAGGAGAATGGATTACCATGCGAAAGCTTCTTGCATTATTAAATTCATGGCACTGTATATTAATTTATATAGGCTCTAAATTTTGTCCCAGCTTAATTTCATCAAGAAGAAGTTTGAATTCAAATTTTGAATTCGATTTGACCAACTAAGAAGCTGATTTTGGGAAGGATTTATTGTAACTTCCAAATCTGATATTGGAAAGGATTTGTTGGAGCAAAGCAAAAAAAAAGAAGGCTCTATAAGGACGTCCTCCGTATGATGTAGATCCTGATTCAACTCTCTGGATCATAAAAGTTTCTGAGAGAGAGTATTTTGAGGGCTTATACCTGATTCAACTCTTAGTGAAGCCTTGCAGATCCTGTGCCGCCGTAGACATAGCTCAGTTTGGGTAACCACGTAAATCCTCGTCTCTCATTATTTTCTTTTGGATTTTGGTTCCTATTATTATTCTATATTTTTTGTTGATTTTATCGCAACTGCGTGCTTGGCCGTACTAATAGCAATCTTATTAGAGGAATATTTGTTGTATTCCCTATCAAATTGGTATCAGAGCTTGGTTTTCTTCATATTATTACGGTCGAACAAATCAACAAAGAAATGGCAGAAGACAAGATCAAAATTGAGAAATTCAATGGTCACAATTTCGGATGGTGAAGGATGCAAATTGAGGACTACCTATATCAGAAGGATCTTTACCTTCCATTAGAGGGAAAGAAGCCGGATTCAATGAGCGACTCAGATTGGATGATTTTGGATAGGAAAGTCCTGGCCACAATCAGATTGTCGTTGACACCTTAAGTAGCGTATAATATTGCAAAGGAAAAGACCACCGTGGATAGGGTTGAAAACGAATCGAATACGGATCGGATAGTAGTATATCCATATTTGTATCCATATTTTTTACGGGATACGAATACGGATATGAATACTAAATGGATATTAAAATTTATGTCCATATTTATTCTAAACGGATAAGGATACGAATCGGATATCAAGCATATCCATATTTGTTATATACGGATACGAATCGGATATCAACCATATCCATATTTGTTATATATGGATACAGATATGAATCAGATATTAAGGTAGTATTTGATACAAAAATGCTGTCCTATACCACCTGGTATCGATCTATATTATCCAATTTTGAATGGCACTATGCCTAGAATGAGAAAAGATATAGAGAGCCTATCTTCATATTTGGTAGGTACTTTACTACATCACTTATAATATATTAATATATTAAACCACCGATAATTTTAGGTACTAGTTTTGCACACCTTGATTTTTAGGTTTACCTAATTTAAGTTCATATATTAGTTGAGCAAAAACTCATTAACATGTTATATCATGTCCTATATTATTATTTCTGAATATTCTTATACTGTTCTTGCATCCACTTTCATACCATTACCCTGTGCTAGGCTGAAAAAAAATCTGTATCCTTATCCGTATCCGAATCCGATTACCTTTTGAATTAGATATCCGAATTCATATCCGAATCCGATTAAACTGCAAAATAAAAAAATCTGTATCCGTATCTGTATCCGTATCGATTACCTTTTGGATTAGATATCTGAATTTATATCCGAATCCGATTAAACTATAAAATAAATATCCGAATTTGATATAATTCGAATACAGATACGGATACGGTCGGAGTTTATCCGACCCATTTTCAGCCTTAACCGTGGATATGATGACTGCTTTAACAAAGCTGTATGAAAAACCTTCCATCTCAAACAAGATATTTCTCATGAAAAAGCTCTTCAATTTGAAGATGGCCGAGAATAGTTTAGTGACGAAGCATCTGAACGAGTTCAACACGATGATTAATCAATTGGAGTCGGTCTCTGTTGCTTTTGATGATTCATTCAGGGCTCTTCTTTTCTTATGTTCCTTGCCAGAGAGTTGGGACAATCTTGTGATGATAGTCAGCAACTCGATATCAGGTAACCTTACATTCAACGATGCAGTTAGTTGTATATTGAATGATGAGATGAGAAGAAAGGCTGTGGGTGGGACTTCTACAAGTGCTGCACTCATGGTGGATACCAGAGGAAGATCACATGAGAGGAAGAAGTCAGAGAAAGGCCGGTCCAAGAGCAGGGGAAAGTCCAAAGGGAGATTTTTCATGAAGTGTTGGAACTGCGGGAAGAAATGTCACATGAGCAAGGATTGTTGGGGTAAGAAGAAGGAAAAAGGTGCAGAGAGCAAGATAGAAGGTCAGGAAGCAAATGTTATGAGCACTATTGAGCGTAATTTTGAGGATGTGTGCCTGTCAGCCGACGATGGGGCAAACTCAGATCTGTGGTTTGTAGACTCAGGGGCTTCTTACCATTGTAGCTCAAAGAGACACATATTTTCAAATTTTGTCCAAGGAGATTTTGGTCATGTCACTGTTGTCAATGGACAGCAGTGCAGAATTATGGGTAAAGGAACAATTGTACTTAAGCCAGTGACAAGAGGAGAATTGAGACTTGCACAAGCCAGATACATCTCAGAGTTAATGAAAAACCTAATTTCTACCAGCCAGCTTGATGTTGAGGGTTATGTATCCAATTTTGGTAATTCTTAGTGGAAGATTACTAAAGGGTCTATGGTTGTTGTCAAAGGGAAGCCGACAGGCACTCTCTACTTCTTGGCAGACAGTGAGAGTTCAGATTCAGTGGTAGTAGGAGATACGAGTACAGTGACTACATTATGGCATAGGAAGCTCGGTCATCTTAGTGAGAAGAACTTGAATATTCTACACAGGAGAGAGCTTCTACCTGGGCTAAAGAAGGTGAATCTAAAGTTTTGTGAAGAGTGTATCTATGGTAAGCAGAAAGTAGTGAGTTTTCAGTTAGCAAGAACTCAAAAGAAGACTGAATAGCTGGAGTTGGTCCATTCATATGTCTGGAGTCCAGCACCAGTGGCATCATAGGCGGGCAATAAGTACTTTGCCACGTTTATAGATGATTTCAGTAGGAAAGTCTGGGTGTTTGCTATGAAGGAAAAGTCTGAGGTCTTTGGCATCTTCAAGAGATGGAGAGTCATGTGTGAAAGCCAGACTGGAGCAAGTCTCAAGTTTCTCAAGACAGATAATGATGGTGAATACTACAGCAGAGAGTTTGATGTCTACTGCGCAGAGCATGAAATTAGAAGGATCAAGACCGTCCCAGGGACACCAGAGCAGAATGGTGTGGCAGAAAGAATGAATAGGACCATTCTTGAGAGAGAGAGGAGTATGAGGTTTGACTCAGGTCTACCTACATATTTTTGGGCGGCAGCACTGGACATCGCAGTATATTTGATCAATAGGAGTCCATCCAGTGCATTGGATTGTGGGATTCCAGAGGAGGTTTGGAGAGAAAAATAGGTAAAACTTTCTTTTCTTAAAGTATTTAGCTGCATTGCTTATTCTCTGATTGAGAAAGAGAAGAGGAGTAAGTTAGACTCCAAGTCTACAAAGTGTGTTTTCATTGGATACGGTGGCGATGAGTATGGCTACAAGCTCTGGGATTTCCAGAATAATAAGATCATTCGAAGCAGGAATGTGGTATTTGATGAAGAGCATACTTACAAAGATAGGAAGGATGCAGTAGAAGAAAAGAAACATGAGTTTATAGAACTCGATCCTGTCAGAGATGGAGAAATTCCCCGAGTGCAAACTGAAGATGAAAACTCCGAGGATGTGGAGAAGGAAGATGTGGTTGGAACAGACAGCCACATGCATACATCGGTACCTCAGCCAGTGTCCCCACAGTTGAGGAGGACCACGAAGGTTACCAGGCCATCACAGAGGTATTCTGCTAATGATTATGTTTTGTACACAGATTCTGGAGAGCCAGAATGTTTTGTTGAAGCCATGCAGGATGAAGCTATGGTCAAGTGGGAGTTGGCTATGAAAGAGAAGATGGACTCTTTAAAGCAAAACAAGACTTGGAATCTTGTGAAGTTACCCGCTAGCAAAGAAGCTGTTCAACAAATGGGTGTACAAGATGAAGAATGATGTCGATGGTACCAAGAGATACAAGGCAAGGTTAGTTGTCAAGGGTTATGCACAGAAAGAGGGAATTGACTTCCAGAAGATCTTTTCTCCAGTAGTCAAGATGACATCCATCAGGGTGATTCTAAGCATGGTAGCAGTGGAGGATCTTCATCTAGAGCAGCTAGATGTGAAGATAGCATTTCTTCATGGAGATTTGGAGGAGGAGCTGTACATGCACCAGCCAGAAGGTTTCCAGGTCAGGGGAAAAGATGACATGGTCTGCATATTGAAGAAAAGTTTGTATGGTCTGAAGCAGGCTCTGCGGCAATGGTACCTCAAGTTTGACAGTTTCATGCTAGAGAAAGGCTTCACCAGATGCCAGTCAGATCATTGTGTGTATTTTCAGAGGTATGTTACAAATGAGTTCATTATTTTATCCTTGTATGTAGACAATATGCTTGTAGCAGGTTCCAGTATGAGGAAGATAGAAAAGCTTAAGAAATTGATGGCAAAGAAGTTCTCAATGAAGGATTTGGGAGAGGCGAAGCAGATTCTTGGCATGAGGATCAACAGAGATAGAAAGCAACAGAAGCTGTGGCTATGTCAGGAGGACTATGTAGAAAAGTTACTGAAGAGGTTCAATATGAAGAATGCAAAGGTAGTGTCAACACCTTTGGCAGCACACTTTAAGCTCAGCAAGCAGTTGTGTCCAACAACTCAGAAGGCAAGGGATGAAATGATTAGAATTCCACATGCCTCAGCCGTAAGAAGTCTAATGTATGAATGGTTTGCAAAAGACCGGATATCGCACAAGCAGTGGGAGCAGTCAGCAGGTACATGCAGAATCCAGGCAAGGAGCACTGGAATGCAGTGAAGTGGATCTTGAGATATCTCAGGGGTACGTCAACTTACAGTTTGTGCTATGGAGGTGATAGTCTTCAAGTATAGGGATTTGTAGATGCAGATCACTCTGGTGATAGAAACAGTGGGAGGAGCACCACAAGTTATGTTTTTACTGTCGGTGATACAACAGTGAGCTGGGTATCTCGGTTGCAGAAGATAATGGCATTGTCAACTACAGGAGTTGAGTATGTGGCGATCACTGAAGCTAGTAAAGAGATGATCTGGTTATAGAGGTTGATGGAGGAGCTTGGTAAGGAGCACGAATGTAATACATTATGGAGCGGCAGCCAGAGCGCAGTTCACTTGGCAAGAAATCCAAAATTTCATGCAAGAACCAAGTACATTCAGCTTAGGTATCATTTCATACACAGTGCGTTGGATGAGGAGCAGTTGAAGCTAGAGAAAATTGATGGAGCTAAGAATCCTGTAGATATGTTCACCAAGGTTGTGAGCAGAGACAAGTTGAGTCTCTGTTGCAACTTGATGAAGCTTTCCAAGAGATAGATCAGGAGAGCGCGGCACAGAAAAAGAAGGTAGATCTAAAATTGATGTCATTAATCTCCAAGTGAGAAATTGTTATGGATGGAGCTTAATTTCATCAAGAGGGAGTTTGAATTCGAATTTTGAATTCGATTTGGCCAACTAAGGAAGCTGATTTTGGGAAGGATTTGTTGCAACTTCCAAATCTGATATGGGGGAAGATTTGTTAGAGATTTTCAAGGCAGCAAATCAGTCCATGGTTGCCAAAAGTGTGGAGCCAGTTTTGGAAATCAGTCCATGGTTGCCAAAAGTGTGGAACCAGTTTTAGGATGAGATTAGATTGAAGGAGAGTCTTCGATCCTTTTGGTGTCTTCTTCAACCGGTGAAGTTGGCGGAAAAAAAGAGAATAGAAGGCTCTGTGAGGACATCCTCCATGTGCTGTAGATCCTGATTCAACTCTCTGGATCATAAGAGTTTCTGAGAGAGTGTGTTTTGAGGGCTTGTACCTGATTCAACTCTTAGTGAAGCCTTGCAGATCCTGTGCCGCCGTGGACGTAACCCAGTTTGGGTGAACCACGTAAAATCTTCGTCTCTCGTTATTTTCTTTTGGATTTTGGTTCTTATTATTATTCGGTGTTTTTTATTGATTTTATCGCAACTACGTGCTTGGCCGTACTAATAGCAATCTTATTAGAAGAATATTTGTTGTATTCCCTATCATGCTGCTCATGAAACCTGCCATGTATGATTGTTTCTTATGTCATGCTTGAAGAGAAATGATGTTTTGCTTGAAGCCGTACATCATACATGGATAAAAATGATCTTTTTGGAAGGCAAAGTGGAAGGAAGGTGCAGAATGAACTCACAAATATCTAGAAAATGGGAGACTGTCATCTTTGCTGTAATTCCAATCTGTTAGCATGTCTATCTTTGGACAGAGAAATTAGGTCAAAGAGAAGTTGCTTTCGATGCAGTTAGGCGTTAGAACAACTAAAACCAATTCAATCTAAAGCATTTTGACTTTGAAAATCAGGCAGCATGAAATGAAACATTTTATGAAGGAAAGGGATGGATGTTACCTAAAGGGACTGGCAAATATACTGTTGCTTTTTGAGGTTGTACCTGCATCACTGATTGTATCATGGATAGGTACAAGACCACCTTTGCTTTCAGGTCCAGGTGTTCTTCTTAGGATAATATTTTGATGATGGAGAAAAGCTCATCATCCACAAACAACAAAGCTTTAAAACTTGACACAAGGTTGTGTGTGCTAGTGGGAAGTGAGTGCTCATTAAGAAGATTTTGAGTTTGGTTCATAGAGCAATGCTAATTGGTCAGTCATGTGATCTGGTTGCTGGTTATCTTGGATTAATTGCCCACAGATTAGTCTCGTATCTAGAAGTAAATTTAGTTGTCAAGAAGTGCTGCATGCCAAGTGCAACAGAAACAAATTAATTGCTTGTGCTAATATAAAAATAAGGCTAGAAGAGCTGGCCAATTATTTTGTATAACTAGTCTTTATCAGAATGTGATTCATATCTCATTCTCTACCTCTCATTTTTCTCATGTCACATCAGACCAAGATTTGATTTGGTTCATATGGTGATGCTAACTAACATTCATCATGTGATCTTGTAGATCTCATAACTTGGATTACATGGCCAATTGTCGGTCTCGTAAGTAAATTAAGCTGCCAAGGTTTTGTAGTCTCTAATACTATACCAATATGAGTGATGGGAAATGTGCTTGAGAAACCTTTCAAATCAAATAGGGTTGGAAGTGGGTACAGGCCAGTTGATTCAATTAGATTTGTGCGTAAATATAAAGTTTAAAAAAAAAAAAAAGTTCAAATCAAGCTTAAGTCAATGATTGGATTAACCCGAGATTGAGTCCCAACCAAACCTAAAGATCTCATCTAAATTTAATTTTGCACTTCTCTTTGTGCATTGAGGCACAAAATACCCTTCCTGGCATTCTCAAATTCCTTTCCATTCTTGTCTCCTTCTCCAATCAATACCACCATCTTAGTGTGGGCACCAGCTTTGAATTCTTTGGCAACTTCAATGGAATGGGCTTGTTTGCATCTGAGAGGTCCAAAGCTATGGATCAAGGTGCTAGTGAGAAAAGGCAAGGGGCTCAAGAGGGGAGGAGGAGATAGAATTAAGGTTAGCATTAGAAATTTTTTTTTTTTTTTTTTTTTGGGTATAAACGGGCAATCACATTAACCTCGTGCGAGTCAGCCTAGTAATATCAGAGTACAAAATTTGCTTTAGAGCTGAAGGACAAGGGTCGCCCTGATTCCACGTTCAGACTCCTACGTGATGGGCCACAGCCGCCGCTACCCAATCAGCTGCTGCGTTAGCTTTCCGGTATATATGACGGATATGGACACTGTCAGCACCGCGCAAAGTAGCCCGAATGTTGTCAAGAAGAGAATTAGTAGGAATAGGATTGCAATCATTTAACTGAAGCCACCGGATAACAGAAAGAGAATCTCCTTCAATAAAAAGGCTGTGAGCATGAAGTCTACGAACAGCATGAGATATACCAGTCCAGACAGCATAAAGCTCTGCCATGGGGACAGAAGTATCTAGGAAACCAAAACCGTCCGCTGATAGTATAGCTTCCTCAGTTCCATGAATAATGAAGGCTGATCCAGCAAGTCTTTTCCGTACACTCCTATCAAAGTTGATTTTGATAAACTCTGAAGGAGGGCTTCCAAGAGATGTAACCGTACGACGGTTCGGGTTAGCATTAGAATTACCAAGGGTGAGGTAATGAAATCACTGTAGAGTTGGATTATGCTTGCTCTAGCTCTCTTCTGTTGGAGATTAAAGCAATCATGAGCTTTAGTTGTTGAAAAAAAAAATTTTTTTTTTTGTGTTGCCTATATTTTTCTTGGACTTCTCTCCTTATATCCCAAGGAATAGACTCTATCCCTAGCCTGACCTACTTCCTCGTCCTTACTACATGTTCCATCGACATTGTCATGACCCTTACAGCCTAACATCCCCTCTTCTCTACGCTTGTTTTCATCCTCTTTTTTTTGTCCAATCCTACAACCCAGGCTCTAGGTTGCCCACCATTGTCATGGCCCTTACAACTACTAGCATCTCCTCTTCCCTATACTTGTCTTCATTTTCTTCTTCAATCCTACAACCCGAGCTAGATTGTCCACCTTTGCCTATGTCAAGTCTTCACATTCCCGTTGGAAAAAGTTTGATTAAAAAGTAATAAAAAAAGGGGAAACGCCCACGTTTACCAAACTTTACGTGAAAGTTGAAGGGATAACGTTTTCAGAAATGACCTAAACAATTTACTTTGTAAGTCGTTTCTAATATTATTTGGTACTAACAGCAGGCCAGAATAACCTAAACAATTTACTTTGTAAGTTGTTTCTGATATTATTTGGGACTAACGGTTATCAGGCCTTTAAAATCATTATGGATCAAGCCGTTGGAGCTTTTATAGGCTAAATCTATAAATAAACTTAAGAATTTAGATTGAGATAGAAATCAATTAGAATTTATCTTTTATTATATTATTTTTATTATTACGATCTTTTTTTTGACATATAAAGGTTTCATTGGATTGCACCTCCATACAATCGTGCTCATGGTAGAAGGATTGGATCGAGCCGTGAGCCGGATCGTTGTACTTTAGAAATAGATCGCCAACATCCTGCACAAAGAGGCAAAAATTTGATCCTTCGGATAGTGTCTAACACGTCTTGATCCTGACTTGATTCATATCTTCTTTTATTTTTTACTTTATTTATGTATTTAAATTTTTATATTATATTTCTAGCAATTTCTAAAAAAAAAATTTTTTTGCAAAGAACAAAAATATTTTCTAACATTCCCAACTTATCCTTCGCTACCATTTAACATCTTTCTCAACATCAAGCTCCAAGTTTGAAACCAAGCTTATAAACTATTGCTTGCTTATGCTATCTATTTTTATTGGCTCAACAAGTTCTAGGAGCCCCATGATGGTGTTAAGGGGCAAGTTTCATCTCCAACCAAAGTCCTCTATTGTTATGGAGGCTTTTGAGCTTGGAGGAGGAACCAAGGTTAGGCTCTAACATGGTAGGAGTCTAGAAGTAGAGTTTGATTGAATTTAGGTTAGGCTTAACTCATCTTGAGCTAAGGCCAAGATTTTGGAGGGAAAAAAGTCAATTTAAGTTTGGCTCCAACTCTATATATATATTAAAAAAAAAAGTTACATTGCGCTTGGCTTGGTCCAACCTAGTTTGGTCCATGGTCTTAAAGGCATATAATAAATTTTGTATACAAATACTTACTTGACTGCGCTTTTGCCTTCTTGACTCATTCTATCAACTTTTGTATGGTTTATATGCCTAAAGGGCCAAAAGCTTGTCCACTGCGTGGGTTTGATGAGACGTGCTCGGTAGATGGTCGTCAACATATCATAATTAAGAGATGCCCTCATCTTTGACAAAGAGGTTTAGATATATTAGAAATTATCTTTTTTTTTAAAACAAGTTTTATAAAATATTTTAGATAGGAAATAAAATATTCTATGATTTTATGACTAATATATGACAACTTATTGGCCATGCTTGTCAAAATACCAAGTCAATTTGCATAATTAAACTAGGCAGAAGCCAAATTATTTGTCATTACTGGCTCCTACAATTAGTTGCATTAAGTGTACGAGCTAAAAGGTCAAATGCTAACCTCCAAAGACTTTATTAATGGTACTCAAAATTCATTGCTAATTGTTGTTATATAAGCTGTCCCATTGATACTCAATGGGTACATGTACAACCATACTAAATAAACAAAAAGAAGCTCTTAAGGAAAAAAAAAAAACAAGAAATATTACTCTTTTTTTTCTTTCAATTGGTACAAATTAAATATATTTGCATACGGTTTGTGCTTATATGTTATGTATGTGAAGTTCCTAAAGTTGGGTGTAAACTAATCGGTAAAGTTGGTAAGAATTATTAAAAGATGCTTGTGTTGTGTTGAGCTCTTTTTGGAAAAAATGAAAAATAAAATTGTTCCTCAATATATACACAAATGTATATGTTTTTTTTTTTGATAAAAAAAAAAAAAGGGAAAGAAGGGCTTTGTCGTCCGTAGCTAGGTCCCATGCGGTCCCATTCCCGTCGGAAAATGTTTCGAGCACGGTGCGAGATTTGCACAGCCGTTCCTGCATGAAGGCAAGTTGATCAACCTGACCCCATCCAGGTGCCAGCAGTCAGAACAGAAAATCCAAAGATTTGCCTTGGAATTATTCGAGTCAGCACGGGCCTCATTCCTCGAACCCGCAACGCCTTTGATGGCGTGGAGGAGCTCCGACCACTGGACCACCACCTGAGCGATAAATGTATGAGTTATATGAAAAGACTTGTTACATCATTCTTTGGTGCAACAAGCGCACATCGATCGCACGGATTAACCATTCGTACGTATCAGTGCATATGCGATGCGCAATAAGGCTTATTGGCATGCGCGTGCGATGGACGATAAGACCCATTAGGTCATCGCATGCGCATCAACGTGCATGAATGATCAATTCGTATGATTGATGCTTGCTTGTTGTACCGAAGAGCGATACAGCAAGACTTTTTCTGAGTTATATAATATAATATTTATCAAAGACCCATCATCCTTTTTGATCAGCAAAATCAATACTGATTTAAGATTATGTGTAAAGAATAAACCGACCAACCAACACAATGTTGCCTGCAAGAAGATTAATGCTTGGAACTTCTAAATTAAATTTAGGCTCCCCACCTCTCCTTACATGCTTCCTCCTCCAAGGGTCATAATAATTTTATGGCAACCAACATTTATACGATCTTTCCCACATGCCATGTGACCACCAAATTGGTTAATGGGTTGGTGGCTTCACCACCCTCCATGCTATATACTAGTCAAAACCCTTTTATTTTATTTGGGTCCCCTCACCGGATCCTTTTCAGTTAAACAGCGACCCTTCCCATGAGCAATTGCTTCTCTAATCGCCATCCTCTCTCCTGTGATCCGGTGTGACGCCAATACAGACAAAAGCCTTTTGTTATCCACTGGACAAATGGCGACATGTACTTCCTCTCCCATCACTCCGCGGGTACAGACAAATCCTGCACGGGACCACCGCCACCCACGCCGCTCGATGCAATCATGGCCGTATGATCTATCACTCCTTCCTCGATTGGATGGTCCTGATTGCTTCATCTCCTCAGCAGTCCTCGTGCTCCCACCAATCAACCTTGAGCTTCGCCGTAAACGAGTAACACGCCTCCGCACTCATAAACTTGACCTTATTATCATTCTGTACGAACTTCCGTATAAATATCTATGCAAATAAACGATTAGTTTTAAAGAAAATAAACAAATACACACACACTCTCTCTCATATATAAGTTCATATATATTCCCATGAATCATGAATTTAAAAAAATATAGAATAATTTTAAATTTTGTACGAAATTTAAAGATATAGAATAATGATGAATTTAGTGTTTGCTATATATATACTTTTTTTTTTCTTCAGTGTTTTAAAAATTAGATCGGACTAGCCAATCCAACTGAAAACCAATCATCAGTCGATCTAATTTTATTATTAAAGTTGACTTTTATATGAAAATCAGACAAACTCATTGAATCGATCGGGTTTTTAACCGATTCAACCCAGTTTTTAGACTTTAAAAATTTTTATTTAAATTGATATTTATATTTTATTATTTTTATATTATTAAATTAAAAATTAATTATAGTATTATCTAGTACGATCAAACCAGTTTATTCGATCGAACGGATTGATCCACGATTCAAATGTTAAGCCGATTTATTGTTCGATCCGATTATTAAAACATTACTTTTTCCTAATCTCTCTCTCTCTCTCTCTTATATATATATATAGTAACATAAATAAAGTAAAGTATTAAATTTTATATGATCATATTTATCCAATACAACACACGTGCTTCGAAGAATAATGACTCAAAATAATAGAATTAAATAGATAGTGGTCCTTCGGTTTTTTTTTGCTTCATGGGGACAAAAAGCAATGAGAAAGGGGGCTCTTGTAACGTGATTTAGATATCCTTGCTATTTTATTGCAACATGTCTCACATGTTACTGTCTCTAACCACAGCATTATGAAAAAAATAATAGCTATCAATCCGTTGTTCCATTATTCAATTACAATTATGAGGGCGACAATAATACCACCATATCTAAACTCTCAAGACAATGGATAATGAATTGATCTAAGGGATGGCTTAGCATCAAGCCTTGGGGATAGGGCTAGCATACGGTCCAACATTGTTCATCGTTGATGATCATGAGCTCAAACCAGCTACATCAAATGGATGATAAGTTGATAACATAGGGATTACCGGACCCCATGCATTGTGTTTCTAGAGTTGGAAACGAAGGTTAGATAATCATAATTTATGTAGATGCATGCACATCATCAATGAAGTGCATTATTATAATACATAAAGATTAAAAAATAATAATGCAAGGATATATATATATATATATATTTGTTTATTAAAACAAGGGGCAATGTTCTGTGGACCAGGCTGGAATGGACTGGACTCGAGCCCCGGGCTTTGAAGAGCTCGGGGAGGGGGGAAGTTCTCTCTCTCTCTCTCTCTCTCTCTCGGCCCTCAGCGATCACGAGGGGACGCAGGGCCAGGAATTGTTATTAAATGCCAGGAAAAGAAATCGTTTTTCCCGATTTCTTTGTTGTTTGTTTTATAAAACTCTTATTAAAACCTTTTTTTTTTCTTTCTTTTTTTTTTTTTTTGTTTTTTTGTTTCTAGGGGGGAACTAACTTTTGATCGTACGGCTCTGAAGAGGGCTTAGCTGGAATTAGCGGAGGACAGCTGGCTCGTACGGCGGCGGATACGCAGCTCCCGTCGCCGTTCGTCTGTCCAGAACTGTAGCCGCGCTGTCCCCCCTCCCCCACTGCCTTTTTTTTTTTTTCTCCATTTTCTCCTCCATTCCAGTGCCAGCGAACCCCACCCCTGGGCCCGGCAGCGCCCTTCTTTCCTTTTTTTGCCCGCGATCCTCTTCGCAATTCCCCTCTCGCTCCCCCCTCCCCACTGCCCTCTCCATCATCATTCACTCGCTGACCAACCAAACTGGATGTAACTTGGATTTGGATGCTTGATTCAATGTCGAATGAGATTTAAAAACAATATAATAGAAAAAAGCATCCCCAAGTGATGATCTTTTTTTTTTAATCATTATTTATTATTATATTGCAAAAATAGCAGCCATTGGTTAGTGGTTGTCATATGATATATGGTATAATAGGCTATTTTAAGATTAAGATAGTGTTTGATAAAAAAAATATTATCTATGAATAAATGTATGAGATAAAATTTATCCTTTTTTTTGACTATCCCATTGATCATATTAAATGTAAAAAGATAAATTTATAAAATAATTTTTTTAATTCTTATTTGAAGGGATAACCAGCTATTTCTGTATTTTTTAGATATTGTTTGAAATAAGGAATAAGAGGAGATATCCAGAAGATGTCTTCTCTTATTCCCAAAAGCCATAACTATAAAGGATAGCTGGGAATAAAGTTAATCAGAGGAATAATTCATAGTTAACCATGGGTTATTCTCTCAATTTATTCTTTAAAAAATATAAAAATAACTGATAATCTCTCTAAATAAGAGTAAAAAAAAGTTATCATATGAATTTACCTTTTTGCATTTGATATGATCAATGGGATAGTTAAGAAATATTTATAGGAATAGACAGGGGATAAAATCTATTCCGTATATTCAAATAATATTTTTTTTATTAAACATTAGGAAATAAATTGAGATGATAACTCATGATTAACTATGATTAATCATAAATTATTTTTTTAATTAACTTTATTCATAGTTATTCTTTGTAATTATAATTTTTAAAATTAAAAAATATTTTTTTTTATTTTCTATTTCAAACACTACGCAAGTCTTTCACCTTTGGTCTTATGATATAATTATTAAAACCAAAAGTAACAAGATATATACCGCGGGCCTCGCTATCAGTGTTGTAAACCATTTGGAGGAATTGTATTAAGCTAGTAATAACCAAATGACAATCAATTAATAACAAGTCTTTACAATGCAAAAATGAATAATATATGGTTAAAAAAAAAAAAGGAAAAAGTAACGATGTATATAAGGTTAAATCTGAAATTAAAAAAAAAAAAACTAACTGATTTTTCACTATATTTAGGACTGAACAAGGTGTGCCATTCAAAAATATAAATTTTATAAGCATTGAATATAACAAATTTAGGGGTCACCTTTCATGGAAAGGAATTCTGTGAAAGCTTTTTCAAATGGAGCTTAGTGATCAAATTTTCATATATATATATATATATATATATATATATATATATATATATATATATATAATTCCAACCATTTGGTAATTGGATCTCTTTTTAAATGTTGATGCAATGCCAGATCCAGTCAAAGCGCTGACTACCATGTCAGTGAAACAATTAATTCCATGGCATAACGGTAAATAATCTCCATCCTCATGGGCAAGAAACCTCACCACTGATGCCAAAACATCCGCCGCTAAAAAGCGCGGCCGTCGCTTTCGGGCCAACCGACACGAGTCAAACGCCGGGTCTCCATCCGCCATTAATTATTGAATCTAGGGGCAAATCCGTCATTCAGGTTTTTTCAAAAAGAGTACTCCGGGCACGCACGCACTTCGCTGTCCAACGCCATTTAGAAAACCCATTTAAAAATTTTAAAAATAATTAATCTAAAATAATTAAAAAAAAAAAACGTCCCTCACTTTCTTTTTATGTTCTCCTCTTGTACTCTCGCCCTTCTTTCTCTCCCGTCTCTTCTCTTCACCTTGCTCTGTTCCATTCTCCTCGGCACTTTGTCGAATATCTCGCCGTCGCCGACGAGCATCGCGAGTCTTCTCCGGCGGCGGAGCTTTCGTGATTCTCCGGATTCCTTCTGGCGGTAGCGGTAGCGGGAGGAGGAGCTGGGGCGGTGTTCGGTTGATGAAGTAATCGGGTGGAGGGAGGAGAGGGTGGTGGTGGTGGGGGGGGGGGGAGGGATGGGAAGGGTGGGGTTTGGAGTGACAGTGGGGTGCGCAGTGGTCACGTGCGCGATCGCGGCGGTGCTGGTGGGGCGGCGGGTGCGGAGCCGCCGGAGGTGGCGGCGGGCTGTGGAGGTGTTGCGAGAGTTCGAGGAAGGATGCGCGACGTCGATCGGGAGGTTGAGGCAGGTTGTGGATGCCATGGCGGTGGAGATGCACGCCGGACTCGCGTCCGACGGGGGAAGCAAGCTTAAGATGCTCCTCACCTTTATCGATAGACTCCCCGATGGGTAGCGCTTCCTTTTCTTGAGACTTTTATGATATTTTCTTGATCTTTTTCTTTCCTTCTTGCACGCAGAAAGATCTTGAAGTATTCCTCGCGTTCTTGCTTCTGATTTCTGTTGGGTTTTTTCTTGACGATATCTGGGTTTGAATGGGGACTTGGTTGCATATCTTCGGAGATACTATGATCTTTGTCGCTTTATGCGTGGGGAACTGATTTGGAGTTCTTTTTTATTTCTTTTTCAGTTCCCTTAGCGCGTTGTGCTCTGGGGGATGCGAGAGAAATGATTAATCTTAGTTGGGCGTGGTTCATTTTAGTTTGGAAATCTGAAAAGGGCGTTTTAATTGATTTGTATGGCTTTGGATGTGGGGTAGAGGTGTATGGATTCCGTTATCTGTTACATTACCTTCTGGCTGCTTGTCTCTGTTAGCGTTTATGTTGTTATTGCTGAGCTTTGAAGCAATCAGCAATGTATGGTTTGCGTTGTGTGTCAGTGTCTTGAGAAAAGACAAAGTTTAAGAGCAATGCTATGTCACGCCACTCTGTTCACCCTCCATCATTGCTGTGATTCATGGGGTTTGGGCGAATTAACAGGCTCCATGTCAGTGCCATGTCTGACGGTAAATATAATGGAGGGCGAATAGCATTTTTCAAAGTTTAAGTTTAGAGAATCTGTGAACATTATTGTTTAAAATATTTTGGGTGGCTTGCTATTGCTTTGCTCTGTATCTGTTGCCACTTCCAAAATTTGTTTACTTGTTCCAGTTGTCCTAAATGTACCCTTGATTTCAAAGAACAGTTGTAGCTTAATGCTAAACTATTTGATTTGTCAAGGTTTTGGCATGAAGTGATTTAGGTTGGATTAATTTGATTACACTTTAGTAAACCTATTTGTTTCTTGCTGATTTGCCATTCTGCATCTGCAATATGGTCAACCGAAGGGTCTTTGAGTCTTTCCCTATAAAGCCCAATAACTATAAAAATATGCTCAACAGGTAAAATAACAGAAATGGATATGGTGTTGAAATGCAACTTATTGGTTAACTGCATCTATTTTTGGTGATTTTTTTTGCCGTGGCTCATGATCTTTAATCGAGCTGTTTGTAAACCTCATATTGGTTGACTCGGAGATTTTGACTTGGTGGCATTGGATTGTAGTTGACAAAGATTTCAGTTGGACATGGATAGTTAGAAATTGAATGGTGAAAATTGCATTCATGGTGGTGCGAATAGAGATGGAAACAAAGGGGAAGAAAGGGAGCACTTTTCATAAGATAGAATATCTTGCATTTTTTTTTTTAATTATAACCTTCATACATAGGTATATATATACATTATTATTCAAAAGGGTGGATATCTCTTTCAATAAATCAAATTTGTCTGAGCATCCTCATGTAAGTTCTTCTTATCTTCCTTAATTGAGACCAATTAGATGAAGTTTCCTAACTCACCAACTAGCCATATTAGGTTTTATTCAAGGCCATTGCTTGTCCAAAGTTTTGCTGGAAAAGGATTGGTACTGGTTCTTGCCATTAGGTTAACAGCAGCTGGTCATATTCTTTGCACTGTAATGAACTTTATTTGGTTGCAGAAGGCCTGGATGGTGATGATTTTTGTTATAATAACATAATCTAGTATGCTGGAGATCATGCTCAACATGTGGAGCATTTTTTAAAAAAAGTTAATTATATCTTATACTGATATTTGTGCTACATCAATTAGTTTTGCTACAATGTGAAAAGCACACATGCTGACATGTTCCTGTATTTTTTAGGCTAAATCTGAGGTTTCCTATCCAGCATTAGTATGATGTTTGGGTTTCCATATGACTGTTATGTACCATTGTAGGTATTAAAGGCACAGCTGACGTTACATTCAGAGGAAAAGAAATCAGTATGCTGGTTCAATGTTGTCTTCTTCATTATGTTATATTCCACCATGCTGAGATGGCTAGGAAGAAGGCCAATCCTTGTTTGTTAGGGTACTCTATATGCTTAATGCATTGAAAGTGTTATATTGACTACAATTTAATAAAAACTTAAGTAAAAGTTTGGAATTTACAAGGCATTATTTGTATTAGGTTAGCACGATTACTATTTCTTCTTGTATTGTTCTTTTTTCTCCCCCAATGTGGATAATTTTTACATTCAATAAAAGTGGAGACCGGACCATGGATACTCTTATAAGAACTTGGCTTTCTGACTTTTCTTTGAAAAATAAAAAAGAAGTAAAAAACTGTTGGTTTTTTGTACTGTGGTCTTCCTGTTTCATCTCTTTTAAAGGCTGACGACTTCAAATCCAAATCCCCATGGATGTCTCCATAGATGTCTCAACAGTTATGCAACTTTTTGCATGTCGTGGTATTCCTTATAAAGAAAAGCGAGCAAACTGTGGGAGGGAAGGTAGGGGGGAGTTGATTGTTTGGGGTGATGGGATGGATCACTTGTCAGCGATCTAATTTTGAGATGCAATGATGTCGAATATGTGTCCTTTTAATTCCTTATTTAGCCATAGAGTTTTTGTGGGAGGGGAGGGACCGGGGGAGTTGATTGTTTTGGATCACTGAATGGACTTCTAGTTGTTCTTAACAGTAATTTTTTTTAAAAAAAAACACAGGAATGAGAAGGGCACTTACTATGCTCTTGATTTTGGAGGAACTGATTTTAGAGTGTTGCGGGTTCGGCTTGTTGGAGGGAAAGGGTCGGTGATCTTGAGTCAAGTTGAACACCAACCAATTCCCCAAGAACTAATGAGTGGTACAAGTGAGGTAATTTGGACTTAGCTTTTTGAAGTTTTGTCCTTCCAGTTTTATTTTTTATGGTTATATTAGATGTTGCATCCTAGTTAATTTCACTGTCTTTCGTGCAGGATCTTTTTGATTTTATTGCAATGACACTAAAACATTTTGTTGAACAAGAGGATGATGGTTCTGACCAAAAGGCTGATGAGAAAAAGGAGCTTGGATTTGCATTTTCTTTTCCAGTTGGACAGATGTCTGTATCTTCCGGCATTCTTATCAATTGGACTAAAGGATTTTCAGTTGAAGATACTGTAAGTTATTTTTTTAAATCAATATTTAAATTTCAACTTGTTGCTGGTGTAATAGTTTCTTAAGTTATATTGGTTATCAAACTGAAAATTCTTTTAACAAAATAAGTGGTGCTTCATTAAGATGTGAAATTATTTTCTATTATCAATTATGTATATATAAATACAAATATATGTTAGGTAAAGATTTGAATATGTTAATAATATTCTATCTTTTCCAGCATTTTATTAATGCACATGTTTATCAATTATGTCAGATATTAGAGGAAACCTGCATGTTTAAGGCCTCCTTCTGTCCCGCTGCATTTAATTTCATTTTATTTTGCATGTTCTGGCAATTATGTCTCTATTTTGAATATCTGGAGCTCCTACATTTGCATCAGTGAGAACTTAAAACAAGTTACAAGAAGTTCCACCATGTTTGCAAATATAATTCTTTACAATAAGCTGTGATTTGAGGTAGTTTATGTTCCATTTTGTTACTTCTTTAAAATATCATATACATGATGAAGTGTTGGGAATTAATATGTCAAGTTCATGAAATAACAACATATAGGTGCACTCTTTATTTTGTTTCCTTTCAACTTCTTTGATTATTTTCAGTGAATCTTGTAATATTTTTGAGCATGTTATGTCATTTGAAGCTCTTTTCGGTGCCTGTTTACAAGGGATTTGCACCAATCACTTTTGCTCTCTTATTTGTTTTACTGTTCATTCACTAATTTTTTTATATGTCTTTTAACTTTATTAGTATTTTTATTGAATATTATTACTTAAAATTGTTTGGGTTTTGCATATAGTTTAAGGAATTTATATGCATGCTTAGGTGCATTTTCTGTGCATATGTTTAGGTAGTAGGTACCGTATATCATATGTCATTTATTACTCCAGTTCGCTAATTTTAGTTCAAATTCACATGCATGTAAATTAACTAATGCCAAGTTTGTCATCTAGGTTGGAAAAGATGTAGCCAGTGTTTAGAAGAAGCAATGACTAAGGCTGGACTAAATATGCGGGTGGCAGCATTGGTATGATTTGAGAGTCCTCTGGTTGTTCTAGCTTAAAGTTACGCTTAATTGTGGGGATTATCTTCAACATTACTAAAGTAATTGCTTCAATCTTTCCTATTTTGCAAGAAAAGGCAAATGCATATACCTGTTCAAAAACACATGTATGATAGTTACATATGTTCATATGCAATGTGAATAATGCATCAACCATGTAAGTATCTCTAGCTTTATAAATTAATATAGAATCATATGCATGCATGTGTAAAAGAACTAACAACATTTTTAATCTAAAAGAACATGTTATTTTAAGCTGTTAGTTTTTTAAAAGATGTTCTTTTAAATTAAATCAATTTCTTGGTCGGTATGGGCGTGATATATTTTTTGTTTTTGTTATATTTATTTTTGCATCATGGTGCTTTTGTTATCAACTTACTTGTTGGGCTTCTAACTTATTTCTCTGATCATTTGTATGATAACTGATAACCACAAGTATTCTTTAATCAGTGTGAAGACCTTTTGGTGTTTTTGGTATTCAATATTGCCATGTTTCAGCTTTTGTATTTTGTGTAACCAATGATACTGTATTATTAGGAGTGGTAGTCAGTTCATTCAATGTGTGAGAAACATCTTGGGCTACATATTTCAACATTTTAGGTTAAAAATTATGCCTTCAAGTTCCAGAGTTAAAAATGTGTTTTCAGGTCCTTATGTTTTATTGGTAAATTGTAAACTAACTTACATCTAACTGGAGCCATTGCAGTTTCTTAGTCTTTTATATGCCATGATGGCAAGAGAAAAATGAACATTTTCATGAGGTAATGGGGAGCAGTTATATTCTGAAAATGGTAGGGATATCACAGAAAAAAATGTTATTGCATGTTTATAATGAGTGGAGGAGGGACATGACATCTACATGCCTTAGAGAAATAGTAGCCGTAGCAGACTTAAATCTGCTGCATTGATTTGCTTTCATAGTGGCTGGTTAGGTGCAGTTTTAGAGCTCTACTCCTTAAGAGATTGACATGATCTCTGTATGGAACTTATAAAATCTGTTGTATTGAGAAACTATTGACATTGTCTTTAGAACATAGATGACATTAAGGAGGCATTTGGTATGGAGTAATCCATTCAAGATCACTGGTAATCCAGGTGAAAGTGATAGGATCACCATGTTTTGTTGCATCGCGATGGTCTGACATGATGATAGATTACTCTCACCTTTAGAATCACTGTTTAATATAATGATCCCATACTCGTCCTTGAAGGTTGGTATTTATGATCATCCCCAAGCAGTGATTTAGAATTAAGATTTGAAGACCAAAATGCCCCTTATCTATATAAAAAGATAGCTTGAAGTTTTTTCTATTAATATAATAATTTAATATTATAATAATTGTAATAATTATAATATAAAATATTATAAAATATTACGATATTGTCATATTATAATATGATAATACCATAATATGGTATGATATTATAATATAATAGAATGATAATATTATATTATCACTCTATTATATTATAATTATTATAATTTAATTATGATATAAATATAATATATAATATAGTTATTTAAATTTTATAATAGTAAATAATACGAAATAATGAGAAATTATTGTGGTAGTTGCAAAATATATTAAAGATAATTTTGGTATTGCTTGGTTAATGATCTCAGATTTCATGGCATGCCAAACAGCTTAATGGTGGATATTCGGGGATCTTTAATTACCGAGATATAGCATACCAAACTTAGTGATCTAAAATGATTGAGATGAGATCACTCTGAGATAAGGACCATCAGTGATACTAAAATCACTATGGTGACCTCATTTGGTTACCAAATGCCCCCCTAAAGCTATTCTTCATGAGGAATATTAAGACATGGTTGTCAGAACCACAGTAAATAGGATGAGAAGATTTAATACAACATATAATGATTATTGGTGAAAGTTTAAAGATTCTGGGTATTGAGAAAATTGTTTCTAGCAAGACAGGTCTCCAATTTTTGTGATAAGAAATTAGAGATTGTAAAGGGAGTTTTAGGGAGAGTAGAGTTGCGGTGACGGTGTGGCAGTGGTTCTTCCCATCTTTGCATGAGAAATTTCATTTTCTTCTTAGAATCTCATTGCATATGCTTCTCTCTCATCCCCTCTATGCTGAGGTCTCTGCCATGGCTGGAAATTTTCTTCCAGGTTCAAGGCTGCAGTTCTGAACATCATGTTTGTGGCTTGGTTTGCCTATTTTATTGAAAAAAGGTTTGTGGGCTTCATCCTTTTCATCGGACGTGGTGGTGGTGATGGTGTAGTATTTGTTTCCAAAGGTGCTGACATGCTTGTTAGGTTGTATAGGGAAAAACAAAAAAAGATATGTACTTATATCTAGATCTTTTCAATTGAAAGAGAGACGGTCTTGATTTTTTCCTTACTTTATATGAAGTATCACATCATGTTTGAATAGTTCCTACTGTCTAATCTAAACATTGACTTGCTCCCCCCACCCCTACAATGATCCATTTGGCTTCATCTCTTTTGCTATTGAAGACCACCTGTGTATCCCTGGTATCAAGCCCAAGAGGAGCACAAAGATCATGCTTTACTTTTGTGATGCCTTCCATAATGCTCGTCTAGGGCTGTCTCCCTCCAGTTTTTTATGATACCAGGACCCTCTATTAAGTATTAAGCAGCTTAAATTATGTTCAAACCAGTCAACCACCACAATTGATGTGCGGAGTTCTCTCCCTTTAGTTGTATATCTTTTCTCCCTTTTGCTAGGTGCTCTATTATAGATACCAGCCATCGTGAAGTAGGCAGCACCAAGTCTTTGTGTGCTGCCAAACCAAGGAAGTCTGGATTGATGAAAGTTAGTTTTACTGCTTTTGGTGGGAGATTCCTTGGATACTCTTTGATGTATTGTCTGTTGATTAGCAGGATATTAAGGGGAATATTAATGCAGACATTTCTTGCTATCTTTCTATCTATGATGATAATGTTCTGTGTGACTCTGTTGATGTCGAGCATATTACATAGTAAACTGAGAATAATGATGCAATGTGGCTAAAATAATGTTTTATGTCTGTGCAAGCAGGTGAATGATACTGCAGGCACATTAGCTCTTTGTCGCTATTATGATGAGGACACTGTGGCTGCAGTGATTATTGGAACGGGTACCAATGCCTGCTATGTGGAACATACTGATGCAATTATCAAGTGTCAAGGCCTGCTTACAAATTCTGGGGGCATGGTATCTGTTATTTGTAACCTGAGATCAAATTACTGCATGGGCAGAATGAGTCTGCTAGTTAAGGTTCAGAATATCTGCTTATATTTGTCAACTGCATTATTATGCTGATTAGGTTATCAACATGGAATGGGGAAATTTCTGGTCATCGCATTTACCCAGAACTTCTTATGATATTGCTTTAGATGATGAGAGCCCAAACCGTAATGATCAGGCAAGATCCTTTGATTTTTTATACTTCTTGCCCTTGCACTTTTTTCAGATGGGAAATATTATGACAACTTCCTGGCTACAGGGTTTTGAAAAAATGATTTCAGGAATGTATTTGGGTGACATTGTCAGAAGAGTGCTTTATAGGATGGCACAGGAGTCGGATATATTTGGAGATGGCGCTCACAATTTGTTAACATGCTTTATCTTAAGGTATGCTGGCTGTATAACATTGCATGTCGTTGAATTCTTTTTATGCAAGATCATACCTGCAGCTTATTCCTTGTCTGTGATCGACACTTCCACCTAATCATATTTCTTCTCTGATAATGTTGTTGAAGTTGTATAATTAGTTGTCACTATTTCTTGCATATCTTTTGGTTGCATCTCTAAAAACATCACATTGCCATTCCTTGAATTATTTCATCTCATTGTATTGAGATACTCCATCTGACCATTGCTGTAATTGGTTTCTTTTTCTCTCATCTCTTTAGCACTATTCTTTGCTTACATGCTTCCATTTAACTCATATTTTGTTTCATATGGTGCTATAGTTGCATGTTTCCATTTAAGGACCCTTACATTGTCTTTTTTTGAAGCTTGTAACATAGGTGTCAAAGTTATGTTCGTCCGCACGGATGTCAAAGTCTAAGCAGCTGTTATGATGCCTAGCTATACTGTATCTAATACGTTTACAAGACATTCTCTCAATCTGGTACATGACCTTGAATCATTAGTATTTAATAGAGCAGTTATTTATCTAGGTTAGATAGTTTGGCCTTGTTTATCATCTTTATTTGATGCCCTTCCCTGGTGATTACAATGACTACCATTTTTTGTACTTGAGACCTGCTGTGCATAGCTGATATCTTCCAGTTTGAGTTCTGTTAATGAACTTTTAGAACTTCGTCTTAATGATTGTTCCATTGTCAATAATAAATGGAATGCCATATCTAATCATTAATAGATAAGAAGTTCTGAAGTTATGGCAGTGACAGATGAATTCGTGTCTAGCATGCTATTGTTCTTGCTATTTGTATGCTTCACACTACAAGAGGGGCATTTGCTTGATGGTAATCCACCTTAGTGATCTGAGATTACCATGCTTGGCAATTAAACATGGTAATCTAGTTAGTAATATTTGATTTCTGGTAATCTAAAATTACCACAAATCATGATAATCTGATTCCCATCTAAAAGGTGAGTTTTTGAAATTACTAAGGTTTACTAATTTAGATTATGCTTTTCTTCCATGTAAATATTTGCTAATATTTAATCTGATTTATATTTAATTTGCACTTAATAATATTTAAATATTTATTAGTATATATTATATAATATAATAATAATATTAAATCTATTATTTAATCTTTTAAAAATTATTATATAGTTATATAATAATATACTCAACTCATCTAAGCCTTTTCCAAACTACATGGAGTTAATAATATATAGATATTAAATTGAAAATTTAAGACCTTGCTATTAAATTATTGTTTCTAAATGATCTATATTATACATTTAATATTATTTATATAATAAGTTTAATTATTTAATTATAAATATTATGTATAATAATATTATTTATATTATTATAAATAATATATTATTATATTTTTATGCATATTATATTATACTATATGTTATATATAAGGTTTTAAATCTCATGGGACAAGGTGTCTCAGTATTTTCATGGAACAAGATGCCTTGTGTTCTATCCCATCTTGATTTTCGACCAAATCAAGCATCCTAATATTTTCTTGGGATGCTTTTTCTCTTTAAAAAAAATTATTTATGAAGTTTCAGTATTTTATTTAATTTTAAACATATTTGAATTTTCAAAGTTCCCATGTAGTTGGGAAAAGGCTTTGATGAGTTGAGTTGAGTTGAGTTGAATTTGAATTTTCAAAGTTATGTTTTTATGATGAATTAGATATATTTAAAATTGACACTAATATATTATGACTAAGATAGATCGGGATGGAACGGTTGAGATTAGTCTGGAATCTCTCTTGGATGAGACATATCAGCTGCCTTATCCCTTGTCTCGTCAAGACTTGAATTACCATTATATATAATATATTTATTAAATATTTATAATATTTCTAAAATGATTTTACAATGAATTTTTGTATTTTACTATAACACTTCATTTTCTTGCCCAAAAAAAGCCACTTCAAAGATAAAAAAAAGATTTAAAATACAATATAAAAATAGAACTTAACACAATATAAAAATAAAACTTAAGAATATGGTAATCAGTGTTTGAGCTAACATTATTAAGGAAAACTAAATACGGTAACCTTGCATTCCCAATAATTTGATTACCATGTGCAAAATTATTATGAATGTCAGATTTCCGATAATATTATACTACCGTGAACCAAACATCACCCAAGTGCTATTAATATGCTAGTCATCTCTAGAGCTTGTTGCTTCTGACTAATGAATTCGAAACTCGAGGTAAGTTTTTTTTTTCAAATAAGAAAAATTAAGATGGAATAGTGTGCATCATTTGCTATCATGCGAGTAAGGTCATGTTATGTGCATGATAATGATGCAACAATAATGTTGTCAGGGCAATGCTAAGCATACCTTACAAGCAATAAAAACATGTGTGCCCTTCCTTTCCCCGCCCTATTTTCCTTCTAATTGTGGCCAAAGGTTTCGTATGTGCATGGTAATAATGAAAAAAAGTGAATACCTTACCCCCTGTGCCAGGAAAAAGGAACCAACATGATGGATCTTGTGTAGAATTTATTCTAGAGGAAGAAGGAAATAACTACTGATGTGTAAAACCCTATCATGGTAGGGATCAATCGAATAAGGTAAGGATTTCTAATGAAACAAGGATCATTGTTGTTGTGTATGGATACCAATGGATCAGACTGGTAGCAACATATGATAGGATTTGAGATTGAAAAAATAATGTTTTTGTTGCACAGAAGGATTATAACATTGTCTTTAATGTGGATGACTACCTCAGGAAGAAACAGCACAGGGTAAGATGATTTGTAGTTCTATGGAAATAAAAATGGGCATATCATTTTTTGTAGGTATACGACAGCCTATTTTGGGTGAAATTAGTTGGGGATTATCTGGTATATAACATAATACTAGAATTATACTTGTATGACTTATAATGGATACTCTTATATCTGTAATCCTGCCTTTAGCTTAGCAGCAATGAAGTTCTATTTCTTTGAATAATATGTTTGTGCTTTGACAAAATTACAATATTCTTTTATGTATTTTTTGTTAAATTTAAGAAGCATTATATGGACCAACTTTTGTAGAGCATGCCAGCAAAAAATTATGGTTCTAAACAAAAGTATATTCTCCTTAATTCTCATGTTTTGATGATTTAATTAATTACTTAATAAAATATTTCAAGTATCTATCAATTATGGCTTGCAATGTAAATGAATGACTGGGAACATGAAAGGGAACATGAAACTATTTGGCTAAAGGCAAGGCAAATATGAGTGTTCTGAAACTGAATCTCAACCTTGAGAAAGAAAAAGATGAACCAAACCATATGAAAGAATTGTTGGAATGATGAGGTTTGATTGTCCAAGGAAGAGGTCCTTGTTTGGGAAGAAGATGAACTTTCTGTAATTTTTATGCTAAGAATTGTGTGGGTGGACATAAAGAGAAGTTTGGAGGATATCATTTTGTTTACGCTTCATAACGAGAGATTAAAGTACCCATTCATATCCAATGGTATTTACGATATTACTGTGTTGGTGGATTGTCAGCATAGAATGTGCTAGTTGCAAAGTCATAAGAGTTCATTGGTTGAGCTGTCAAGTTGAGATGACTAACGGACTTTAAGGTGAATTTCATTGATAATCAACTTGCCTGCTTGAAGAAGTTGGAGTTAGAAAACACCAAAGTTCAAACTATGGTCAAGAAGCTGCTCACTCAATATAAGCATGTGGTGCAACTTAAAATGTGCTTATGCATTTAATCCATTATCACAACAAAAATGTAGTGATTTGGTTGCCTTGGAGCAGATAATTGAGACACGGAAGACAGATGGTACTTGGCTCTGTTTTACATAAAAATAGCTTAGGTGTCTCAGATTGTTATCTTGACAATTTCTTCGTTGCTGGTTATGACAGGTTCAAGTCCTCTATCATGGATTTGCAGAAAGGTTGTAAACTGCTTATATTGATCCCTGTACAAATGAACAATGATGGGTCTTCTCTCTCTGCACAATTTCATAATCATGATAGTCACAATCATCAAGCATTTAACTAATTATTTGGGGTTGGTTTTATGGATCTTCATTTGCCATTCCAATTTAGGCCACCTTTTATGTTATTTCAAGTTTCTCTATATCGTTTCTCACAACATCAATCCATGGTAATGTAGGTCTTCCCCTTCCTTTTTTGCAACATTAATCACAAAATAAGTCTCTCTCCTTATAGGAGCCTCTTTGAACATTCAAAAAATGTCCACTCAACTTGTCAATTGTAATTTTGCATATTTTGTTTATACAATGTTTTCCATATCATTCTCCTCATCTTGTTTGTTTGATTTGATTGCTATTTTCATTCTCTGATTTGTTTGTATGATTTGATTGCTACTGAAGCGTGAAAGAGCCGTGCTTTGCATTATGTTTTTCAATATTTACTGCATTATAGCCTTGCTTGACATGAAACAGAACTGCTTAATTTCAATGCTAAAATTTCCATACATGTCAGTCAATATCTGTTGTCAGGTATCAGTATGTAGTGAACAGATCCATAGGGAACTCAAGGGATAGGTTTTATGTGTTGACCGTGGAGTTCATTTTTGCAAAAAAGTCTTTACGGATAAACTCTGTTTTCTGTAGGTCCATGGGCTTATTGTTTACTTGGTTTTTGTAGTCCACTTGGTCAATAATTTAGTTACCAGAAGCTTGATGGGTGCTGGTGCAGGTGCAGGGAAGTAGGTCTTTTTTTAAAAAAAACAAAAGGAAAACTAGAAAACGCTTATTAGGGTTTAGGTACAGGGATGAGTTTGTGAAGAGATTTGGAAATAGTTATGCCACCCTAAATAAAAGATCCTGTTACTAAGGCCAGTAATCTTCTTTTAATAAAGCTAACCCCATATAGTGGGAATTGGGCAGGCTTATTACTTGGTGTCAACAATTCAGTTGATTCTTAAGCATCAGAGGTGCCTTGGGGAAGATTATGTCTACAACTGGTAGACAAGTTACAAACTTCTTTTCAGCGATGCGTTCATCTGTGTTATGAAGGTCCTGAGATGCTAAAAAGTGCAAATCAATAGTATTCTTTTCATTCATGGTGTTATAATAATAGTAGCATCAAAGCTGTACTTTACTACATTGGATAAGTGGGCAGGATCCAGTTCCTTGTATCAAATTGAAAATTATGCGGGTTAAGTAGATAGATGTTTCTTCAGTCATAGGTCTGCTGTGCCAGTGTAGAATGTGTAATTACCTGCAGCAATCCCTCTGGTTTTTCCCCCTCCCCATCAATTGTGCGTTGGTCTTGGAGTGCATTGCAATTGCAATGTCAGACCCTTTTTGACCATAGGTATCGAGATAAATGAAGCTATGCTCATGTTTCTGCAGTCTATCCAGCAAAAGATTTGAGTAGTGATAATATTTTTATGAGTATCTGGGTGCTACTGATGTTGCAAAATAGTAATCAATGTATTCTCAGCGTGTTGCGATCAAGATATAAACAGTAATAAGACTCTTTTTAGTGCATTTCTCTCATCTGGTTTTGACAAATTAGAATCTTAATCCTTCTCAATTTACCACCTCAACAATCTAGGACGCCCTTGATGGCTGCCATGCATGAGGATGATTCTCCTGACCTGAGAGAAGTAGGAAGGATACTGAGAGAGAATCTGCAGGTAATTTTATCACTAAAATCACCATTGTGTTCTCTGCACGCATGGCTTATAATATTTGGATTCACTTATGTTTTTCGCTGTTGGATTTTATTTCAGATGCCGGATGTCTCATTGAAGGTACGGAGGCTTACGGTAAGAGTATGTGATGTAGTTACCCGAAGAGCTGGCCGATTAGCTGCAGCAGGTATTGTTGGAATATTGAAGAAAATAGGACGCGATGGGAGTGGTGGAGTTGCAAGTGGGAGAAGTAGAGCCAGACCAAGGAGAACGGTTGTTGCGATTGAGGGGGGTCTTTATACGAATTACACAATGTTCAGGGAGTATCTAAACGAAGCTGTCGTCGAGATCTTAGGTGAGGAGATTGCCGAAAATATTGTCCTCAGGGTTTCAGAGGATGGATCTGGAATAGGAGCTGCCCTCCTTGCAGCGGCATATTCATCAAATCGATAAAGAATTCCTATAAATGTGTAATGTATCTTTCTTTGAAAATGTAAAACAAAAAAAAAAAACGAAAACGAAAAAAGTATATATATATATATATATATATATATATATTATTTCATGTGATATATAAAAGCTGGTGTTGTGCATTATCTCCTGTTCTCCATTATGGTGTTGGGCTGCCTACGTTTCTCCTTGTCACCTCGAGCATTTCGCATAGGTTTCGATGCAACGATAGTGTGTGCTCATGCATCTATTTATTCTTGCTTGGGTACTGAGGCTCTCCGATCATCCATCCTCTTTTGAGCGAAGGAATACGTTTGTCGGTCTTCGGAACTTCGTTTGGTTCGGGTTGGGGATTGTCAAGGAAGATTTCATTCATTCAGGGTGTGTGTTTATGTGATGCTCCTCCTAATAGTTTCATATTGAAAAATTAGAAATTGGTTGAGTGGTTTATAACCGGTTAAGCAAGAAGGACAAGGCACCAATTGGATCCCTTTTTGGGCTGTGGTGGCCTAAAGTTGGTGTGGAGCTTATCCGTCTTGCTTTCTTGTAACGGAAGTGCAGGAGCTAAGTGCCACACAGGGCAAAGTGCTACATCCATGGGGGATGGGAGTCACCTTTTGAACCTGTGGGGGCCATCTCTAGAATCCTGCCTGTCTGATGGTTGTGATCAATTGCCCATGGCGACGAGAACGTTGCTTTTATAAGGGGGGTAGATTGTGATGCTCCTCCCAATAGTCCCACATTGGGAAATTACAAATTGGTATAACCGGTTAAGCAAGAAGGACAAGGCACCAATTGGATCCCTTTTTGAGCTGTGGTGGCCCAAAGTTGGTGTGGAGCTTGTCCGTCTTGCTTTCTTGTAACGAAACGGGCCCGGGGCCCGGCTCATTACAGTTTGAATCAAGGTTAAGCCAAGAAAAAGGAATGATGTTATGGTTCTTTGTTTGGAAAGAAAGAAAAAATATGCGGAGAAGGAGAATAAAAGGCATTTATTTCTCTTTATTCAATTTAATAGATTTAATTTTTTTTATCTCCAACTTATGATAGAGAGAAAGAGAAAAATAAGTTTATAGTTTTTGTTTTAATTTTTAAATTTTTTTATAAATTGATTTAAAATTTCTTATAATAAGAATATGAATTGTTTTCAAAAGATATAAATATTATAAAAATAATATTTGTAATAACGAATTGTATACTAGAAATATGGTATTGTTTTCGTAAATATATTTTATACTTTCAAATAGTTCTTTTGTAATTCTATAGGCAAAGTGATGTTTTTTTTTTTTTGTTACAAAACGGGCGATCATACAATTCTTGAATGAGTCAGCCTAGATACATCGAAAAATAAGATTTGCTGCAAAAGGATAGGACAGGGGTCGCCTGGCTTCCAAATCCATGGATCCACATGCTGAGCAGCAAAGGAAGCCACCCAGTCCGCCGTCGAGTTGGCCTTATGATAAATGTGATGGATCTGGACAGAATCAACCACCCGCAACATAGACCAACAGTCCCTCAGAATCGAATTTGAGGAACCATCTAAGCAGCATTCCTTCAATAACTAAGAAATGACAGTCATAGAATCCCCCTCAATCATAATCCTATGAGCATGGAGAATCCTGACAGCAAACGAAAGACCTGCCCAAGCAGCACAGAGCTCCGACAAAGGAACTGTTGAGTCCAGGGAACCAAAGCTACCCGCCGCCAAAAGAGCACCCTTCGGTCCCCGAATGATAAAAGCAGATCCAGCAGCTCTATCCCGGACACTCCCATCAAAGTTAATTTTGACATACCCTGGAGGGGGGCTCACAAGAGAAGAAAATCGTACGTCGGTTCGCTGTCAGGACAGCAGGGGAGCCCCAGAGGCCAGAGGAGCCAAAATCAACATCATGAAAGCCGCGGGCACAGTTCGAAGCCAATAATCTAATCTGTCTCACAATCCTGTGAAAAGAAAACATTTCGTTGGAGAATATGATCTGATTCCTTGATAGCCATATATAATAAGCAGTGATAGACCAAAGACCACGCTTGCTCAAAGGACCGAACCGGATGTCCTGAAAGAAAGATGATCGCGAGAAAACTAATCCTCCAGGTCCCTAGGATAGCCCATAAGAACCCAAATCCTTCTCGCTCTGGAACAGCGAAATATAGCATGGTCCACAGATTCCTCCACTTGCCTACACAGAGGACAGATCGGCTGAATAGACAGACCCCTCCGAGATAGAAGGAGGCAAGTAGGAAGGCAGTCCCAAAGAAGCTTCCAAATGAATAGCTGAACCCTGGGGAGAACAGGAAGCTTCCAAATCCAGACTACATCCTCCGTACGCTGAGCCTGCGGCCTGTATATGTCCATAAGATCCCTAATGGGGGCCTTGGGAAGACAAGATCGCTTCCAAACCCTGGAATCAGCAGAGCAACCAAGTAAAAGAGGCAACGAGAGAATCCGACGAGAAAGCTCCTCCCCAAAAAAACGGGTCACCGTGGGTATGTGCCATGAGTGGGGGTTTAAGGAAATCAAATCCTTAACCCTAAGATTGGGGGGAACATCCATATTGATAAAGAGGGCCACCGCATAAGAGGGAGCTCAGAAATCCAGGTATCATTGACGACATCAATCGAAAAACCATCTCCAATCATCCAAGAGATATTGTGCAGAATAGGCTGACTATGTCTACAAATCTCCTTCCAATAGGATGAAGATCCCCGGGGCGGCATAATAATCGAACCAGAAACCCAATCACCGTATCTCGCATGCATCACAGAACTCCATAAGCTCTGAGGCTCCAGAAGGAAGCGCGAGGCATGCTTGACAAAAAGAGCTTCTCTTCTAACAATCAAAGACTGAATCCCCAATCCACCTTCATTAATAGGCATGCAGACCCTGTCCCAGGATAACAGGTGAATACCATGTCCCTTCTGCATAGAAGCCCAAAGAAATCTCTGAAGCATCTCTCAATCCTCCTCAGACAAGTGATCGGCATGAAAGCATTCGAAAGGTGATACACAGGAAGAGAAGAAAGGACAGAACGAATGATGGTGACCCTAGCCATCATGGACAGACTGGTCACCTGCCACCCCTCAATACGCTGTCGAACCCGTCGCTCAATCTCTGCATAGTCAAAACAGCGAGCCCGTCTGCCAGTAATGGGGATCCCCAAATACATAAAGCGGTCCGTCCGAGAAGTAATACCTGATAACTCCATAATGGCATCCCTAGTAGATCTAGGGGTCTTTGGGCTGAAGCAGATAGATGACTTAAGAAAATTAACCCTCTGACCCGACGCCTGACAATAACGCTGCATAATAGAATGAAAAGAAGCAGCATTATCAATGGAAGCCTGCCCAAAAGAATACAATCATCAGCAAAAAGAGGATGAGAAATCAAAGGGCCCTCTCTTCCAGCCTTGAACAAGACAATCCGATGCTCCTGCTGAGCTAGATGAAAAGCACGAGATAAGGGGCACCCCTGTCTCAATCCCACAGAAGAGTGGAAAAACTCAGCAGGGCTTCCATTGATGAGCAATAAAAGGAAGGCCTCAAAATACATGTCATAATCCACTCAATAAAAAGGTCATCAAACCCAACTCCTGAAGAGAGCGCTTCAAAAAGGCCCAGCTCAGTCTGTCATAAGCTCTCTCCATATCAAGCTTCATCGCCATGAGACTCCTTCTCACTGGAGCTCTTTGAAGATCATGCATGAATTCCTGAGCAATAAGGACGTTATCCGAAATAGAACGCCATCGAATAAAAGCCCCCTGCTCTATAGAGATAAGACGGGGGATCACAAGCCGAAGACGGCCAACCAAGAGGCGAGCACAAACTTTATACAGAGTAGTGCAAAGGCTGATAGGTCTGAAATGCTACGGAAGAGAGGCGTCGGACCGCTTGGGCACCAACGTGACAAGTGTCTGGTTCCATTCCAAGGGAATTTGCTTCAATTGGAAGATGATTTGAATTGCCTGAATCACCTCTTGCCCAACTATATCCAATAGTGGCGATAAAATAGAGGCGGAAATCCATCAGGCCCTGGAGCCTTGTCAGGACCAAGCTCCCATAGGGCCACCCGAATCTCCTCAGCAGTGAACGGTCTACACAGCTTTTCATTTTCCTGTGAAGATACTCTTCTGGAATCAGGAACCCTGACCACCGGATCCCCATCAGCAGTGGAATCAGCCCATCTTGATTGAAAGAAATGAGAAGCATATCCCGAATAGAATGGTGATCCTCCAGACCATACCCCTCTGCATCAACTAGTCTTCGAATCCTGTTCACGGCCCGACGCTTTAAGGTAGCCTGATGGAAGAATATGGTATTACGATCCCCCTCACAGATCCACTGAATTCTAGACCTCTGTTTCCAGTACATCTCCTGCTGGCAAAGCAGAGAGTGGTGATGAGCAAGCAAATCCCGTAGAGAGAAAAGGTCCGAATCCAACAGAAATCCCTCCAGATCCTCCTTACCCTGCAGAGCAGTAATATCAGCTTCCACCAGATCAATCTGTCTATCCAAATTCCCCACTTCAAACCTATTCCATTTGGAAAGACGCCGTCTGGCCAGCATAAGACGACGAGAAAGATGATAAATAGCATTGCCCCTGATAGGAAGATGCCAAATTTGAGTAATAATGGACCGAGCCCCAAAATGGACTGTCCAGTAATGCTCAAATCTAAACTGTCTACGCTGATACTGATCAGCCTCAGTAGAAATCAAAATGGGACAGTGATCTGAAGCAATCCTGGGCAGGTGAGATACAGAAGCCGCAGGATACATATGAAGCCACTGGGCCGTAGCCAAAGCTCTGTCGAGTCTCTCCCAAACATGAGCTGAGCCTTGACGATTATTACACCAAGTAAATTGGGTCCCAGAATACCCCAAATCCAACAATCCAGAGGACCCTATAAAAGATTTAAATTCATTAATATCAGCTGAGGCCGAAACCCGTCTGCCCCCATGTTTTTCATTGGCCTCAGTGATACAGTTAAAATCTCCTGCAATAATGGTAGGGAGACCTTGATCAAGGAGGGAAAGCAGCTCAGCCCAAAGGATTCACCTCTCTCTGTAATCCGTGCTGGCATAAACAGCCGATAGCAGCCAGGGTCAGAGGACCCCATAGAGATAAGAAGACTAATCTGCTAGTTACACTGATGAAAAGCCTCAACTGAAAAGCAGAATCACGCCAGATGGCCAATATACCCCCAGACATACCTTCAGCCTCCACCGCATACGAAGACCAAGACCAGAAAATCTGTCTCCGAAGCCGGACCAAAGTATCACCAGACAACCTAGTTTTCAACAGCACACATATATCAAAATTATATAATTGCATCAATCTATTAAACGAGGATCGAAAGGAAGGCTTTCGAGCTCTTCGAGTATTCCATATTAGAATCTTCATTTAATACTGGAGGAAACTGGGACCCCTCCCTAGTCCTCCACCATAACCATATCAGGAAGGCACTCACTAGCAAGGGTGCCCCCTTCAGTCATCATTAATGAATCAGCCTTCAGTCCATCCGAAACAACGTCTAAATAGCAGGCCGAATAGTCTGCACCAATGATAGTGAGTCTGAGTGCCGACTCATAGTTCTTCACCTGAATCCGACACAGTCAAACCGACATTCATTTCAGCGCCGGGCTGACTCACCTCCTGACCATCTTCTCGAGAGCAATGAGGTAGTGACAGATTGGCAGGAAAAGAATGAGCCTCCTCGATACTTTTTGGTAAAGGAACTTTACCTTTGCCCTTCCTTTTCATAATGTTGGAAGATTATCGAAAAATTATCTGCCCCAATCCTTTTGATTTTGATGATTACTAAAAGCCCTTGAGTTCATTAAAAGATATAATGAGTTTATTTAAATGAGCAACAATTTATTTGAACAATCAATGAGAAAGTTAAAGTTTGACTTTAATCATTTTGAAAGTAACTTTAAGCTCAATGTTTAAACTTTTAAAAAGAAATTTATAATTCATGTTTTAACCAATGAGTTTTTGGAATAGTTCTTGAATTAATTCTTAATGTCAATTTTATTGAATTCAAGTCAAAACAATGAATTAAAACGAATCTGGAACGATTTTAATATCAATCAGAAAAGTTTCTGATTTTTGATACGTTCCGGAGCCGACTCTTGAGTTTCAGAGTCGACTCCACATAGTGTACAGAAATGTGCATCTGTCTCGAGTCGACCCACGAAATTTGTTGAGTCGACCCCTGATTCTGTTGAGCCGACTCCATGACTGTTCGAGTCGACTCCGCTCAGACACCAGAGGTGTGTTTTTCTGAGCACTTTGCGAGTCGACCCCCAACTTTTCATGAGTCGACCCCCGACTTTCAGAAGTCGACACTTTACTTTTGGTGAGTCGACCCCTAACCTTTATGAGCATTTCTATTTTAAGTATCACGAGCTCGAGCCGACTCGGGAAAAGCATGAGTCGACTTCAGCAAATCTGGGCGAAATTTTTACGGATGCCAACTCAGCTCCAACGGTAAGATTTTCGATTAACGGCTATTTTTCTTTGTGTCTAACGGCTATATTTTGCAGAATCTATAAATAGTGAAGCCATTTTCAAATCAAAGAGAGACGAAGAGAGAGATTTTTATTTCAAAGAAAAAGAAAGGAAAAATCGGAAAAACAGAGCGTTAGCTGAAAAAATCCGTGATTCAAAATAGAGTGAAAGAAAGAGTGTGAAATCAAAGGGAGCTCCTTCTGTGCTCAAGCTCTACTATCCAAGGAAGCTTCAGAAGAAATCCAATGCATCTCAAGTGATTTCCACCACTCAAAGAAAAGAGGAAAAGCCCAAATCAACTCCAAACATCTTCCGTGAAGAATCCAAGCTGAGGCCTGGTTCTACACTTCAAAGGAGTTGAAGAAAAGAAGAAAAGCTCAAAGCCAACCAAACTGCAAATCAGGCTTATCTAAACTCTATTCTTACTTTTGTTAATCTGCTCATTAAGGAGCCATTGTAACAAAACAAACATATTTCTATTCTTTGTGACTAGTTCAATCTGGGGGATTGAACTAGAGGAGGTAGTCTTACCTCAGTTCAAGCTTGGTTAAGCTTGGGGTTTAAGGTTTTTGTGCTGGTGAGCCTTTGAAAACCAGCTGGGTTCGTTGTGCGCTCGGGAAAACAACAAGTTTGAGTTGTGAGCTTGTAAAACAACTCGGCTGTAATCTTGGAGATTATAGTGTGGACCCAAGTGAATCTTGGGAGTGGACGTAGGTGCTGGTTGCACCGAACCACTATAAAATCTTCTTGTGTTTGCCGTGCTCATTTGTCTCTCACTCTATCTCTCTTATATTTCTGTTTGTGCATTGCTTATAAGTTAATTTCTCTCACTTGCACATCTTGAGTTAATTTGTTTAAAACATTCCAAAAAGTCTTAAAATTTTAAGAACCCAATTCACCCCCCCCTCTTGGGTTGCCATCTGGGCCAACAATTGGTATCAGAGCAAGTGCTCATTTAGAATTTGATCTCACGATCAAGGGCTAAAGATCCTTATGGCAACACAAAGTGGTTCATGTTTTGCTGAAGGTCATTCTACGAATAGACCTCCTTTATTTAATGGAACCAACTATTCATACTGGAAAGCTAGAATGAGAATATTCATTCAAGCTTCTGACTATGAATTGTGGGGAGTAATAATGAATGGACCTAGTACACCCACACACGTAGTTGATGGCACTATTGTTCCTAAGCCCGAAAGGGATTGGAATGATAATGATAGGAGAATGGCACAATTAAATGCTAAAGCCATTAACATTTTGTATTGTTCCTTAGATTCTAATGAATTCAACCGAATCTCAACATGTAATTCCGCAAAAGAAATTTGGGATAGGTTGGAAATAACACATGAAGGAATAAGTCAAGTAAAAGAATCAAAGATAAATATTTTGGTTCATAAATATGAATTATTTACTATGGAACAATGAAACCATCACATGCATGTTCACTAGATTCACTGATATTGTGAATGGTTTGAAAAGTCTTGGAAAAGTATACTAACTCTGAGCTTGTTCGCAAAATTCTTAGGTCACTTCCAAGGACTTGGGAAGCCAAGGTGACAGCCATACAAGAAGCCAAAGATCTGAACATCCTACCATTGGAAGAGCTTCTTGGTTCGCTAATGACTCATGAGCTTCAAGTTAAACAACATGTCAATGAGGATGAGTCAAGAAAGAAGAAGACCATCGCCCTCAAAGCTACGGAAAAGGAAGTATGCAGCAGCGATGATGAAGAGGATGATGATGATGAGACAGCCCTCCTTGCAAGGAAATTCAAGAAGTTTATGCAAAGAAGGAGGCCCTTCCACAAGAAGAGATTTGGATCAAAAATGGAAGGAGAAAAAGAAAAGGATAAGAAAAAGGAAAAGGACAAGGACAAAGAGAAAGAGCCCTTTGTATGTTATGAATGTAAAAAGCCAGGGCATTTTAGATATGACTGTCCTTTACTTAAGAAGGCCTATAAGAAAAAGAAAAAGGCCTACATGGCAACTTGGACTGACAGTGAAGAGTCTTCTTCGAAGAAGAAGAACAAAAAGAAGTTGCAAATGTTTGCTTCATGGCGGACGACAACGAAGAGGTAAGTACCGAAACCCCCGATGATGAATTTACTTTTGATGAAATGTTTGAAGCATTTAATGAATTGATGATTGATTTCAAGGCTTTGAAAAAGAAACACAAATCTTTGAAAACTGAAAACTTAAATTTAATTAATGAGAAAAATGAATTAAATCTTGTAGTTAAAGATTTAAAAGATAAAAAGGAAACACTTTCTAATGAAAAGAATGATTTTGCTCATAAGATTGATTTGATTAAGTCTGAGAATGAAAATCTAATTAAAGAAAAAGAATCAATCTCTAATGAAAATGATTTGAAAGAAAGATGTTAAAAAGTATAAAGACATTGTTGAGAAATTTACTCTAAGCTCAACTAAACTAAATATGATTTTAGATAGTCAAAAAGCAGTTTTTGACAAAGCAGGTTTAGGGTATAACATATTTAGAAAACAAAAATCATTGAAAAATATTTTTGTAAAAGCTAACCAAAGTAATATTACTTGTTTTAAATGTAATCAAAAAGGACATAAATCTTTGAGTGCAAAACAATAAGTAATAATGAAAAATTAAACACTAAAGGAAAGAAAATTTGGGTTCCGAAAGGAACAATTTTTATTGCTACTAACCATGAAGGACCCAAGAAAGCTTGGGTACCTAAACATAAAGTTTAAATTATGTTGCAGGAATGTCTTGTAGCCAAAAGATCAAAAAGAAAGTGGTACCTTGATAGTGGCTGCTCAAGACATATGACGGGTGACAAAGATGAATTCATCACCCTGGAGGAAAAGAAAGGTGGAGTTGTTACGTTTGGCGATAACGGTAAAGGTCAAATTATGGGCCTTGGTAAAGTTCGTATAACTCCATCTATATTTATTGATAATGTACTTTATGTTGATGGTTTGAAGCATAATCTAATTAGTATAAGCCAATTATGTGATAAAAACTTTAATGTTTCATTTAAATCTTCAATATGCACTGTAACTATTCTATTGATAATAGCATTGTTTTTACTGGTTATAGACATGGCAATGTTTACTTGGTTGATCTAGAAAAATTATCTTTGAGTGATCATTGCTTGATTGCTGACAATGCTAATATAAATGAATTATTGGTTGTGGCATAGAAGATTAGGACACGCAAGCACACACTTGATTTCAAAACTAATTAAAATGGATTTAGTAAAAGGTTTACCTAAATTAGATTTTGAAAATAACAAAATATGTGATGCATGTCAGTTTGGAAAACAAACAAGAAGTTCTTTCAAATCTAAAAATATTGTTTCAACTTCTAGGTCATTAGAGCTACTTCACATGGACCTTTTTGGACCAACTAGAACCACAAGTCTAGGAGGAAAGAAATATGGTCTTGTGATAGTAGATGATTACTCTAGATTTACTTGGGTAATGTTTTTAGCTCACAAAGATGAGACTTTCTCGATATTCATAAATTCTTCAAGAAAGTAACAAATGAGAAAAACACTACCATAGTGTCTCTAAGAAGTGATCATGGAACAGAATTTGAAAATCACTTATTTGAAAGTTTTTGCAATGAAAATGGAATTAATCATAATTTTTCAGCACCTAGGACCCCACAACAAAATGGTGTAGTTGAAAGGAAAAATAGGACTCTAGAAGACATGGCCCGTACCATGCTATGTGAAAGCAACCTACCAAAGTACTTTTGGGCGGAAGCTATTAACACAGCATGTTACATCTTAAATAGAGCCCTAATAAGACCAATCTTAAAGAAAACACCTTATGAATTATGGAATAAAAGAAAACCCAACATAAAATACTTTCATGCATTTGGATGTAAATGTTTTATTCATAATAATGGTAAAAATAATTTAGGAAAATTTGATGCTAAATCTGATGAAGGAATATTCTTAGGATACTCAATAACTAGTAAAGCATATAGAGTATTTAACAAGAAAACCTTAGTTGTTGAAGAATCAATTCATGTAGTTTTTAATGAATCTTTAGCAACCCAGTCTGAAAAGTTTGATGATGATGAAGATACAAACGTAATTGAGAAAGATCTTGAAAAATTAAATATTGATGTTTCTTTAGATCAAGATCAAGACACTAAAGATAATGATTCACCTAAGGATGATGATACTAACGCTAATCATAATGATGTAGATCTACCTAGGGATTGGAGATATGCTTATAGTCATCCTAAGGAATTGATTATAGGTGATCCATCTCAAGGAATAAGAACTAGATCATCCATGAAAAACATTAGTAATCATCTTGCATTTGTTTCACAAATTGAACCTAAAACTATTGAAGAAGCTGAAAAAGATAATAATTGGATGTTAGCAATGCAAGAAGAATTAAATCAATTTACAAAAAATAATGTATGGACTTTAGTTGAAAGACCTAAAAATCATTCAGTTATAGGATCAAAATGGGTTTTTAGAAATAAACTAGATGAAAATGGCATAGTAATTAGAAACAAGGCTAGATTGGTTGCAAAAGGATATAATCAAGAAGAAGGTATTGATTTTGATGAAACCTTTGCGCCAGTAGCTAGATTAGAAGCCATTAGGCTATTACTTGCATTTGCATGTCATATGAATTTTAACTTATTTCAAATGGATGTAAAAAGTGCATTTCTAAATGGATTTATAAATGAAGAAGTTTATGTAGAACAACCACCAGGTTTTGAAGATCATGAATTTTCAAATCACGTTTTTAAATTGCACAAAACTTTATATGGTTTGAAACAAGCACCTAGAGCTTGTATGATAGATTAAGTAAATTCTTAATTGAAAATGATTTTATAAGAGGAAATGTTGATAAAACCTTGTTTTTGAAAAGAAAAGGTAAAGATTTATTAGTAGTTCAAATATATGTTGATGACATCATTTTCGGTGCTACTAACAATTCTCTATGTCAAGAGTTTGCTAAGTTGATGCAGGAGAATTTGAAATGAGCATGATGGGAGAACTCAACTTCTTCCTTGGACTCCAAATCAAACAAAGCAAAGAGGGAATCTTCATCAACCAAACAAAATACACAAGAGAAATCCTAAAGAAGTTTGGTATGGAATCAATTAAACCCCTCGGAACACCAATGAGTCCTTCATGCAAGCTGGACAAAGATGAAAAGGTAAGAAGGTTGATCAAAAATATTATCGAGGTATAATCGGATCACTACTTTATTTAACTGCAAGTAGACCAGATATAATGTTTGTTGTTTGCTTATGTGCTAGATTTCAGTCAGAACCTAAAGAATCACATTTAATTGTTGTTAAAAGAATACTAAGATATGTAAGTGGAACAAAAAATGTAGGTTTATGGTATTCTAGAGACTCCACATTAAATCTGATTGCATACACTGATTCTGATTATGCTGGATGTAAGTTAGATAGAAAAAGCACAAGTGGTGCATGCCAATTCTTAGGAAGTAACTTAATCTCATGGTTTAGCAAAAAGCAAAATTCAGTTGCATTATCAACTACTGAAGCTGAATATGTTGCAGCTGGAAGTTGCTGTGCGCAAATCCTATGGATTAAGCGACAACTTGAAGACTATGGTATCACACTTGATAAAACACCTATAAAATATGATAACACAAGTGCAATAAATCTAACAAAGAATCCAATTCAACATTCAAGAACCAAACACATAGAAATCAGATATCATTTTATAAGAGAACATGTAGCAAATAATGAAATATGTCTTGATTATGTTAACACTGAAGAACAATTAGCTGACATATTTACTAAACCTTTAAATGAAGAAAGATTCTGTTATCTTAGAGGAGAGTTAGGTATTTGTGATCCATTAGAATGAATTTGAAACCCCTAAGAGATTTTATCTAAGATTCTTTCAAATCCTTGATCTTTAAGGAAATATTATCTAGAATTCATATCTAATTGATCCATTCATATTCAATGATTATTTTATCAATTTTTATGATCATATTCCGGATACATTTCAGAAATTTCATGTTTTTGCTCTGAAATGATCTCGGAGCCGACTCGGTGAGTATCGGAGTCGACTCCTAGTTTCGACTGAAACTCTGGGTCGACCCCTCCTCAGCGCAAGTCGACTCCAAGTCGGGATGGTTTTCTGTGACTGTCCGAAGTCGACCCCTGACTTTGCGCGAGCCGACTCGAAGTGGTCCCAGGTTGATTTATCTAGGGCAGAGTCGACTCGTCGTTCATTTCAAACTTTTCAATCTTTCAAAATACTCTCTCCAAAACTCTTCCAAACCTTCCAAACTTCCTAAAATCCCTGATTATCACTTCCAATCGACCAATGGCACCCAAAACACATGGTTCCAATCTTGCTGCGGCCGGTGTGAAGCGGAAACGTGCCGTGAAGAAAACGGTGAGGCGCCCGGTACGTGAGCCTTCTCCAAGCGTGGATTCCACTTCATCATCTTCAACCCCTAATGCTTCTCCAGCCACTACTACTTCCCAGGTAGATCTTTAGCAGATAGAATCATAACAACGGGTAGGAAAGTGGATTTTGAGCTTTTTGAAGCAGAGGGTTTTCTAGTTGGGAGACAATTGAGAGAGATGGGGTGGGAGAAAATATGTTCACTGGAGTGCCCCACTTATCCCTCTCTAGTAAAGAAATTCTACAAAAATTTGTCTAGAGGTGATAACGGCCTTGTTAGCACTGTAAAAGGACATAGGATCTCTGTGACAGTGGAGCTTCTGTCGAGACTTTTGGATCTACCCTTATCTGGCACTGCCACTTTTTCTTCTGAAGACCGCAGTCCCGCTCTTGCTAGATTATTAAATCGGGATGTTGTCGGATTTGAAGAGGTTTTTGCCAACCAACTTTCATTAGAACTAAGATTATTACATAACATTTGCAGTAGGATACTCTTTCCAAAGATAGGAAGATTTGATTATGTATCGGAAAGAGATATCTTTGTGATGGATGCCATTGTCACGGGCAAACCTATAAACCTTCCCGTATGATACTTTGGTACATTGCAGACTGTGGAAGAAAAAGAAAGTCTAGCCTGCCCTATGGAATGATTCTCACCAAGATTTTTCTGAGTCAAGGAGTTGTGATTTCTGACAATGAGCCAATGAGGAATCTGAGACATATAGACTTTTATAGCTTGGCCACCATTCATCGAATGGGTTTTATTAAGAAAAATGGAAAATGGGAGAGGAAAGGACTGATAGAAGAGAGAGCTACAGATGTTGAGGCTGCAGACCTTCAGTCAGACATCCTTCACCTGCACCTCCGAGCCCTTCTACTTCTGCCCCTGCTCCAGCCCCCGCTCCATTATTTGATCAAGCTTCATCATCTTCTGCCGGTTTCTCAGATCTACAACTAAAGCAACTCAAAGTTCTATTTGATGATCAGTCAGACAAGCTTAAATCAGAGTTTGAGAATAAGTTCATGAATTTGAAGAAGACTCTATATTCATTGGATGATAGAATCACTAAGATGGAGTCTACTCTCAGCTCTTCTTCGGTATCTTTAAGTGAGATCTCAAAAATATATTTGAAGAACTTAAAGATATATGCGGAGATGGAGATACTTATGCAAAGTGCAATGCGGAGCTACAAGACAAGATTTTGACTGCTTGCACCTTTGTCGATGAGAGGCTCAGAGATTATGTAAAAATCCAATCAGATGGTATTAAGAATATAATAGATCATTTGGCTAGAATAGTTAGAACTCATTTCTAATGTAATCCTTGCAATGTATGGAATTTTTGTTATGTTTACATTTTAATATCAATGTATTAAACATCTTGATGTATTAGACCTTTTGATGGAATGAATTCTCTATGTTGATTACTCAATGTATTTCCTTCTTTCAATGAATGAATGAAATTGTTAAATCTTATCTTGATTGAATGAACATTTATGATTCTCTACCTTTTTGTTGATAACAAAAAAGGGGAGAGTTTTTATAGTTTTAGTTTTATGATTGTATATGCATATGAGAAAATCAAATTAATCAATGAGATAATTAATTAAATGATTAAGTTTTATAGGGGAAGCTATCTCATTCAGGGGGAGCCTAAGCCTATTTATGAAATCAAAATAAATTCACTAATCAATCATGCATAAACTCAATGTTTTTGTCATCATAAAAAGGGGGAGATTGTTGGAAGATTATCGAAAAATTATCTGCCCCAATCCTTTTGATTTTGATGATTACTAAAAGCCATTGAGTTCATTAAAAGATATAATGAGTTTATTTAAATGAGCAACAAATTTATTTTGAACAATCAATGAGAAAGTTAAAGTTTGACTTTAATCATTTTTGAAAGTAACTTTAAGCTCAATGTTTAAACTTTCAAAAAGAAATTTTATAATTCATATTTTAATCAATGAGTTTTTGGAATAGTTCTTGAATTAATTCTTAATGTCAATTTTATTGAATTCAAGTCAAAACAATGAATTAAAATGAATCTGGAATGATTTTAATATCAATCAGAAAAGTTTCTGATTTTGATACGTTCCGGAGCCGACTCTTGAGTTTCAGAGTCGACTCCACACAGTGTACAGAAATGTGCATCTGTCTCGAGTCGACCCACGAAATTTGTCGAGTCGACCCCTGATTCTGTCGAGCCGACTCCATGACTGTTCGAGTCGACTCCGCTCAGACACCAGAGGTGTGTTTTTCTGAGCACTTCGCGAGTCGACCCCCAACTTTTCATGAGTCGACCCCCGACTTTCAGGAGTTGACACTTTACTTTTGGTGAGTCGACCCCTAACCTTTATGAGCATTTCTATTTTAAGTATCACGAGCTCGAGCTGACTCGGGAAAAGCATGAGTCGACTCCAGCAAATCTGGGCGAAATTTTTACGGATGCCAACTCAGCTCCAACGGTAAAATTTTCGATTAACGGCTATTTTTCTTTGTGTCTAACGGCTATATTTTTGCAGAATCTATAAATAGTGAAGCCGTTTTCAAATCAAAGAGAGACGAAGAGAGAGATTTTTATTTCAAAGAAAAAGAAAGGAAAAATCGGAAAAACAGAGCGTTAGCTGAAAAAATCCATGATTTAAAATAGAGTGAAAGAAAGAGTGTGAAATCAAAGGGAGCTCCTTCTGTGCTCAAGCTCTACTATCCAAGGAAGCTTCAGAAGAAATCCAAGTGCATCTCAAGTAATTTCCACCACTCAAAGAAAAGAGGAAAAGCCCAAATCAACTCCAACACATCTTCCGTGAAGAATCCAAGCTGAGGCCTGGTTCTACACTTCAAAAGAGTTGAAGAAAAGAAGAAAAGCTCAAAGCCAACCAAACTGCAAATCAGGCTTATCTAAACTCTATTCTTACTTTTGTTAATCTGCTCATTAAGGAGCCATTGTAACAAAACAAACATATTTCTATTCTTTGTGACTAGTTCAATCTGGGGGATTGAACTAGAGGAGGTAGTCTTACCTCAGTTCAAGCTTGGTTAAGCTTGGGGTTTAAGGTTTTTGTGCTGGTGAGCCTTTGAAAACCAGCTGGGTTCGTTGTGCGCCCGGGAAAACAACAAGTTTGAGTTGTGAGCTTGTAAAACAACTCGGCTGTAATCTTGGGAGATTATAGTGTGGACCCAAGTGAATCTTGGGAGTGGACGTAGGTGCTGGTTGCACCGAACCACTATAAAATCTTCTTATGTTTGCCGTGCTCATTTGTCTCTCACTCTATCTCTCTTATATTTCTGTTTGTGCATTGCTTATAAGTTAATTTCTCTCACTTACACATCTTGAGTTAATTTGTTTAAAACATTCCAAAAAGTCTTAAAATTTTAAGAACCCAATTTACCCCCCCCCCCCCCCCTCTTGGGTTACCATCTGGGCCAACACATAACTTTGGAGATAGTTCTCGGAGCAAAGCACTCAACAGGTCTAGCCCTTTTCAGGGGGCCAGGAAAAGCATCCCCACTGCCCTGATCACTGCCGCAAACCACACCCAATCTATAAGATGCAAAAGGGTTTGCATTTGGTTGAACATGAATGGACCCAACTTCAGCATTGCTCTTCAATTTTCCCCTCAGCTTAATCTTCTCAGGAGCTACAGGATCGACACGGGAAGAAAAAACTGGCACATCCTCAAGAACTAAAGAGGCCACAGTCTTCCCCTTCTGCACCTCACCACCAGAGCCAGCCGAGCTTGGATCAGAGACAATCACCATCTTCGATAGCAGGGGCACTTTCCGGCGAGCAACCTTCACCGGCAAACTCCACACGTCTGCCTCTCCAACCGCCGAACGATACTTCTCCCGAATCAGCTGGGACACGGAGTCACTGCCAGAAGCTACAGAAGCAGGCTTCATAATAGGCTTCTTCCTCACCTCCCTCAAAGCTCCAAGACATCCTGGCGTTGACGAACAGCAGTCAACCAAGATCCAAAAACAAGGGACAAAGTTTTACCCTCCTTGCATGACCCAGCCGGCACAGAGCAAGGCCCTTCCAAGTGAAGCAATCCACAGCTGGAGCAGAATCCTTCCAGAAATTTATAAACAAACTACTACCAAAAGGAAAGGTTGATGCCCTGTACACGAGTTCCCGACCGAAGAAGACACCTGAGATCCACCCACAGATAAATTCTGACAAATCCTCCTCTGCTTTTGGCCAAAGTCGACAAATCAACACAGTGGAATTGACCTTTTCAAGCAATGAGCCTTACAAACCTCACAAATTCTTTTTTTTAAGAATAAATATTTAAATAAAAAATTATGAAATTCTAAAATTTTCAAATACTTCATTTAAAAATGCTATATTTTTAAATTCTGTGAACTTGTATCAAACACCTTATTTTAAAATTCTCTGAATTTTCAAAATATCCCAAACGTAACCTCAATCTTTGGGCAATCCGCAGATGACAACCCAAAATAATCCCCTGCTTTATCCAGCAGCTCCGTCGGTGGAAATTATGCCTGAAATTTGAATAACTAAATGCTTGGTTTCCATCTCTTTTGCCACCAGCATCACTTCTGAGCTAAAACTAGTAGGAATTTTCCGCAACAAAATCAAATTATCGGCACTACAAATGATTCTTTTTTAAAATGCAGCTTGGTACACTCAGAGAAACGTCTAGTCAACAACCATCATAGCATACAAGAAAACGTGACACTCACGAATCCAGCTACAGAAATTTAAACAAAAGCATCATTAGCATATCAATCACCGTTTGTTTTTTCCCCTCTTTTTATCTTTCTTCTGGAATGCAGGATTCTTCCTGCCCTTCTTGTGTGATTTGTTCTTGTTAACTTTCTTCAATGGCTGCTTCTTCACATTTAGGCTACTACTCTTTTCGGCTCTGCCATCTGGCTTAGCAATGGCATATGTTGGCCTCAAATAATCATCTTCACGGGGAAGTTCACTAGTGGTGACTGTAATTGTTGAAGAGCCATGCTCATATGTCTTCGTTTCTTCATGAGAAAAATAATAGCAAAAAGTCAGAGAAACCTATTCAACAGCCAAAAGAATTTCATGATGATCAAGAGACGTTGAAAAGAACTTCCAATAATTCATGATCATGCAATGACTATATTTATTCATATTTAGCATATACAATCATTGGTTTCAATGAGCTATTTGCAGTACATAATTGACCTGAAACTGATTCAGCTATGTCGAGTTCATCATCTTCAAGATCGATGCCATCATCAGCTTGTGAGTCAGAACCTGCTGGGTTTTCAGAAGACTCCACTCTGCCATATAGAGCCAATTCTCTCTCTTGCTTTCGCTGCAACAGACGAGAGATCGATATTAAAACTTGTATAAATGAGGCATGATAAAATTTTGTATCTAATTATAGCACTATTCCGTAATCAATAGAAACAAAAGACTTAGGCAGCCACCACATGAGGGTCTCTAGTCCAAGTACCACTACTACAAAGAGTTTATGCCTACATCATATTTAAAAGAGTTATATAACTAAAATACAGAGAGTAATGTGTTGTTGAGACTGAAGAGAAACTCTTGAATGAATGTGATTTTCATCAAATTTCTCAATTAGGCATAAAAATATCAACATTTATGGGATCAAGCCACTTCTTTTTCTTGTATTATCAAGTGTTGTAAGCTCATGAGGATTCATCCCAAACTTTCACATTGCAGATATCACGAATTGAAATCAAGTGGAAATTACAAACACATTGGGTCTGTGTTGCCTATTTTGCAAGCTGGTCAGCAACATCACTCTGGTGTTCCCCTTTTAGGCCATTAGTTCCAATTTTTCTACCTACCAAATCACTCATTACGTCCCTTACACGATTGAGATGCTGCACCCTCTCCTATAGACTCTGAGAATATGTTACAAAGTGAGCCATCCATTCTTCTGATTAGCCACTTGACGCCTCTTTAGGGTCATTGCCTGAGCCTCCAGAGGATCAGTGCTAATTGTCATCCATAAATATGCTCCCACTGTAACGTCAACCAAGCTTTCAGAAAATAGCACCTGCTCCTGCAACTTCATTCTTAGAAAGAGGCCCTTCTGTGTGCAAAACAACTTATTTGGTATATCATCATGACTAAAGAAACTAAGCATTCATTATTCCAGAATTAATCAACCAAAAGAAATGCTGCATTACATATCTTCATCCTTTAACTAATGCCAAAAATAAGGTGTCCTTATACCAGGATTTGGACAGGGCCTTGATTCATGCCTATTAAGATTCTAACCCAGTTATTAGCAGTTCTCAGAGTGTGCAAATCCCAATAATCTACTCACTCTGCATCTTCAAAATTTCCATTGAGTGCTTCAAAGTTAAACCAACATATTCACACAAGCGTTGACTCAGGCCTATTCAGAAATTGGACCTTCTAAGCTCCAATGCAGTATTAGCAAACTTCACCATCCAAATGAGCCAATCGTTCCACTTTTTCAAAATTATTGTTGAGTACATCGACACACCATTCAAAGAACAAATATGTCTAGGATATAAGATGTCAAAGTTGAACTCTATCAGCAACATCCTATCCAATGCATTCAGGATTATTTTTATCAAATTAGGATAGCCTGACTGGAGGGGAAAGCAAAGCATAAAATCTCATAAAAACATCGATGTAAGTTACAAATCATGCCCTTCAAAATTAAGTACATAAGAGACACTTCTAGCAAGATTTAGGACCAGAAAACATTTTGTTGGACACAACAATATGGATGTGATGTCTTCCTAGCTATTTATTGCAAAAGGGTGCAAGCACAAAGAAGTTCTGACTCATTAAATGACTCAGCTCTCTTTTGTACATTTTCCAGCACATATAACTAACTGCTTGTAACACATGCACCACAAGCTCATAAAAAGCAAATCGAACTGTAAATTAATAATGATGTATTTGGGGCTTACTCATTCTTCTCAATAAGAAGTGTTGAAGCTCACTAGTTATGGTTTTTCATTAGATTTGCTGCACATATTTCCCTCTATTTTATCCTTATATGCAAAATTCACCATTTTGGTACCAAACCAGTACCGTTATCATGCTGGTACTGTGTGGTATGCTCAGTGCACAGATTGATTTGGCACACCAAAACTCAATACAAGGGGTGTACCGTGTCTTGGTTCAGCATTGGTATGGTACGATATGTTATGAGACAACATGTGCTGGTATAGCATACCATGCTTAGATGTTTATCTCATTCAAACCTAAGCTCAATATCATATTTCAGTTTTTTACTCTAAAATTAATGAAGCAGCCCTATGACAGGACGGGATATAACAAAAATATTCTGAAACTAAAACAATGATGCTTCATTTTTTAAGCGTAAATGATCAACGATATGACATGGTTAAGGGCATACTGAGGTTCAGGTTTACTACCACACAGTGGTCATGAAGCACATAATCATCTCGTTCACTTATTTTGTTCATAGGAGCATAGATATATACATGATTTCGAATTATTAGGTAAACCAAAAAATAGTTATCACGAGAGCGTATATCTTAAGAATTGATTTTTTTTCTAATAGGAATAAAATATTAATTGGCTAGGCTTTTATGTGAGGCATGCTAAGACACCTGCAAAACCAGTGTGCCAAACAAGCCTGGTTGAGGCTGATGATGAGAAAAGTGGTAACAGAGAGAGAGAGAGAGAGTCTTGGAACCAGAGATGCCTCGATCAAGTAATTCTGAAACAAAAATAAGGATACAGGTTTCCTTCCTTCCAAAAGGTGACTTTTAGCATCCCAATTTTCCAAAACCTGGTAATCCATGGTTTCCTCTGTCAACCACTACCAGCTTCTCATAATCAGAGCGTGTTGGAATTCTCAAACAGATAAGCATTGCAAGCAGTGAACAAGACAAGCAGGCCCTAGGAGAATTGACTGACTCAACCAAAGCTTGCTGGAACTTAACAGTAACAGAACATGGAAGTTTATGATAATGTTATTTCAAATTAAAGATTAAATGTTATTACTTCGATTAACAATGTAGAAATTGTGGGCCACAGTAGAGTCTGAAATAAGTGTGTCTTGTATTAACATTTTGTTTAGATAATGCAGAATAAAAGGTGATTCTCAAAATAAGAAAATTAAAAAGTACTCAAATAGTGTGGTACTGCAAGAGAACATGCTTCGTCCAACTAACAAAAGCAACAAGCTCGACAAAATACTCGCACTGTCAGAGTTCTTTTTTCAAAAAATAACTTATTACAACTAAGAATTTACAAAGGATAAGCATGTGGAAGGACAACCTTCTTACGAGTCTCAATACGCTTCAATCTGTCCTTTTCTTTCAGTTGTCGCTGAGCTTCTTTTCTCCTTTTCTTCTTTCTCTTGTGGAAGCCAGAAACAAAGTCCCTATCACATTAAATTTTGGTTAAGAATATGTGAAAAAAAATAATCCTACAAAACAACAATAACAGCAGTAGCAGCAGCAGCAGCAGCAAAAAATAATATTACTCACGAAACAATAAAATTTCCTATAGTTGTGTACCTTGGTAAATGTTCTAAATTTTTGAACTCACGACTGCCACAGAAAAGTGAGGAAAACTTTACAGCTAACTAAATTGCTACATCAGAATGAAATCGTGGCTTCTATAGAAAATAAATTCTCCATTATAATCTACTAATGAGCTTTCGTTAGCTTCTTCAGCTAACATTTCAAGACCCTTTCGAGAGAGAGAGAGCTTCAAGCTTTCGACCAAATCTTAACAAACAACAGCATATTCACATGATGAATTCATTCAACGTTTCAAAAGAATATATATAGACCTTCGCCAACAACACAACCTATAAATATGTCAGCTAGGTTTTCAAGGACGGTCATACAATGCGTTGGCTCTAAGATGAGCAACAAATTAGCAGTAGACGCAGAATGAAAGTAAATCCTCAACTTATTCCTTTCCAATTACCACAAAACTGAACGTAAAACCTCTTGGATTGCCAAGAGAAGATCATGCCCATAAATATCATCACAATTTTTACGCCCAAACTAGAGAAAATACGTTCTCATTTGATTAAAAGATTGATTTCTAACAGCCCATAAGGAAGACAACGCATTATCGAGATTAGGGTTTCTATATACACCGAAACGAAAAAAGGAACTAATTCGAAGGCCAAAAGGAGAAGAGGAGGTGCCTGAGCTCTTTGTCGTCGAAACCGATGGAGAGGCCTTTGTTCCTGAGAGACCTCTTCTTGATGTGGCGCGGGACTGAGACCGTGGGGATTTGCCCCACCACCACTCCTCCTTCGACCTCGTCGTATTCGTCCATCTCTCTCCAACGCCGCTCAGACCTCTCTTTCGCCGCCGCTGTCGCAGAGTTTCCAAGCCGGGTTAAATTGAAATTTGGAAACCCAAACCCAATATAATTTGATCCGGCATGGGCCGCCAGGTGCCTATCCTCGATGGAAAAGACTTGCTGCATCGCAATGCAGTAAGTTTTGCATGAGCTGCATTATATTTTTTTATTGGTTCGCATATAATATTATCAAAAAAATATTAAAATAATTTTATAATATATCAAAGAAAAAAATTATGATACCTAATTTTAAACTTACGATATGTAGTTATAAAATTAGACACCCATTTAGAAAATAAAAAAAATTACGATACCCTAGTTTAGTTTTAAACTTACGATACCATAGTTATAAAATTAAGACACCCATTCAGTAAGTATGACATTCCAGTTGTAAATTTACGACACTGCCATAATTATAAAATTAAGACATCCATTCAGTCCCAGTTGTAAATTTACTAGTTGTAAAATTATGATACCCATTTAGAAAATATGTATGTATATAAATTTCAAAAAAAAAATAGCCGTCTGACGTGCATTATTACTCGTTCAACTTTTTTTTGAAATTTATGTACAGACAAGTGAATGTCGTAATTTTATAACTACGGTGTCGTAAATTTACAACTAGGATGTCGTAATTTTTTTTTGACTTTCTTAATTGGTGTCTTATTTTATAACTAGGTGTCGTAAGTTTAAAATGGGTGTCATCTTAAATTTTGACATGATGTGCATTAATACGTAATTTTAGAATTTGTGTATAGACACGTTTTCTAAATGGGTATCGTAATTTTATACTACGGTGTCGTAAGTTTACAACTGGGTGTCATAATTTTTTCACTTTCTGAATGTGCTTTAATTTTATTATGGTGTCATAAGTTAAAAACTAGGATGTCGTAATTTTTCCCTCGGGATGTTGTAAAGCTATCTTAACATTTTTAATGGATGTCATACGCATATGGATCAATAAGAAGGGGCGATCAGCCCATGTAGGACTTGTTGCATCGGATGCGATGTACAAAATTTTTTATCTTCAATTAAAAGTATTGCTGGACTTTTTTTAATTATTATTATTATTATTATTTAGAAACTCAAGGCTCCCATCCTAGTCATTGATTGGTTCATATCTAAACCCTAATGGGGCTTGAGCAGCGAAGGGGTAGAAGAAAGACCCAAGGGCCAGTGATGACCCTTGTTGCTGCCAAATCACTTTTGAGGAGTGTCAGGCAACCGAAATTCTTCGTAGGCCTTCAGATGAATGACCGGGACCGCCTCCTTCAGCCGAGAACCTGCAAGAAAAGTCTCGAACCGGTGGTTCCAATGGGGACCCTCCGATGCTCAAGTCAGCGATTTGGAGAACAGGGATCTGAATGAAAGAGTAGAGATTCAGCCCCCCCTTCCCCTTAGGGGTTGGGGTCTTTATATACCTGTTCGGGGTCCCTCTTATCCTTCTCTAGAGCTGGGGCTGAGTCGGCAACTGGGAGCATGGAAACGGGAGTTGGGAGCTCCTTGCCTTGACCTTCTCATCTCCCAAGCCAGCTCTAGAGAAGGATGAAGGCGTCCGGAGGCAGCTGGGAGGAAGCTTGGACATGGGAGCTGGAGGTGTCGTTGCCCTTACTTGGGCCTTCCTCCACATCGCCGCCCGTAGGAGAGAAGGCCACTTGGACGGCGAGTGGTGGCTCTCTGAGCTTTAAGTCGCTGATGAGCTTGATGACGGTGGATCTCTTGCTGGGGAGATTCCCAGCGGGATGAAGGATAGCTAGCCTAAGCAGCGACCAAAGAGCGAGTGAAAGTTTTTGCTCGCTATTGTATGGTCATGAGATGTTACTCCTGAAGCTTTTGCTCAGCTCGCTAAAGGTGCCCCCCAGCATAACTGGTGAAAGCTTCTTGGATCTAGGGTCATCACCATCTTTATGATCCACCATTTTGATAAAGGGGATGAGGATATGCAAACTAGCATCACTGACCGCCCCCTACTCTGTTGCTGCCAAATCACTTTTGAGGAGCATCAGGCGATCGAAATTCTTCGTAGGCCTTCAAAGGAATGACCGGGACTGCCTCCTTCAGCCAAGAACCTGCAAGAAAAGTTTCGGACCAGTGGTTCCGGCAGGGACCCTCCGACGCTCAAGTCAGAGATTTGGAGATCAGGGATCTGAATGAGAGGGTAGAGATTCAGCCCCTCCCCCTTTGTCGATGATAGTCAAATCCTTCCGTTAGGATTGGCTCAATAAGCGGTGGGTGGGTGCGCAGTTGCTAAGCACGCACCGCAGATACCGACAACTGCCCTTTATATATCGGTAACCGCCCGTGATTTTGGCATAAAGTGGATTAGCGGGTCTATGTGGCAGTCTTAGGCACTGTGAAGCTTACTCCCATGCAACTTGTCAGGCTACAAGCCATGTCCCATCAAAGTAGGTGGCTGCAGGCCATGTCCCGTCAAAGTAGCGGGTCTACAAGGCCGAGGGGGCAGCCGAGTGCTGAGGCCATACGAGGCCGAGGGGGCAACCGAGTGCCAAGGGGAAGAGATGAGGCCGAGGCCGAGTGGAAGAGCCGAAGCCGAGGCCATGCGAGGTCGAGGGGAGCTCGGTGCTGGGAGCTGAGGCCGAGGCCGAGGTCGTGTGAGGCCGAGGGGAGCTCGGTGCTGGGAGCTGAGGCTGAGGCCGAGTGGAAGAGCCAAGGCCGAGGGGGCAGCCGAGTGTCGAGGCCGTACGAGGCCGAGGGGAGCTCGGTGCTGGGAGCTGAGGCCGAGGCCGAGGGGGCAGTCGAGTGCCGAGGCCGTACGAGGCCGAGGCCGAGTGGAAGAGCCGAGGCTGAGGGGACAGCCAAGTGCCGAGGCCGTACGAGGCCGAGGGGAGCTCGGTGTTGGGAGCCGAGGCCGAGGCCTAGTGGAAGAGCCGAGGCCGAGGGGGCAGCCGAGTGCCGAAGCCGTACGAGGCCGAGGGGGCAGCCGAGTGCTGGGAGCTGAGGTCGAGGCCGAGGCCGAGTGGAAGAGCCGAGGCTGAGGGGACAGCCAAGTGCCGAGGCCGTACGAGGCCGAGGGGAGCTCGATGTGGGAGCTGAGGCCGAGGCCTAGTGGAAGAGCCGAGGCCGAGGGGCAGCCGAGTGCCGAAGCCGACGAGGGGGCAGCCGAGTGCTGGGAGCTGAGGCCGAGTGGAAGAGCCGAGGCCGAAGGGGCAGCTGAGTGTCGAGGCCGTACAAGGCCGAGGGGAGCTCGGTTGGGAGCTGAGGTCGAGACCGACTGGAGCCAAGGACGATCGAGGCAGAGACTGACTGGAGTCGAGGCTGACTAGGACCGAGGCTGATCGGAGCCGAGGCCGAATGGAGCCGAGGCCGACCGGGGCCGAGGCCGAATGGAGCCAAGGCCGACTGGTGCCGAGGCCGACCGGGGCCAATGCCGACTGGGGTTGAGGCCGTACGAAGCTGAGGCCGACCGGGGCCGATGCTGACTGGGGTCGAGGCCGACTGGAGCCGAGGCCGACTAGTGCCGAGGCCGATCGGGGCCAATGCTGACTGGGGTCGAGGCCGTACGAAGCTGAGCCCGACCGAGGACGATGCCGACTGGGGTCAAGGCCGACTGGAGCCGAGGTCGACTAGGGCCGAGGCCGACCAGAGCCGAGGGGGAGCCGAGTGCCGAGAGGAGCTCGGTGCTAGGAGCTAAGGCCGAGGCCGAGGCCGTGCGAGGCTGAGAGGGCAGCTGAGTGCCGAGAGGAGCTCGGTGCTGGGAGCTAAGGCCGAGGCTGAGGCCGTGCGAGGCCGAGGGGGTTCAGCAGCTGGGAGCGGAGCTGAGGAACCCGGGCGTCTGCAGGAGACGAGAATGGGATTCGAGGCCGCATGCACGACCATGCATAACACATGCATGGCTGGGGGAGCTCGAATCGATCGGAAGCTAGGGCCGAGGCTAAACAGAAGCTAGCTCCATGCGAAGGAGAGAGAAAAGGTGGCGGACTGGGGAAGGCCGAGTTGCCAAGTCCGAATGCTATTATTGTGGCCCATGGAGGCCCACTGGCCCCATCAACCCTTTGCTGAAAAGAGGAGAGGCCGAAATGGAGCTTGGTTCTGCACAAATTTTTTAAATTAGTGATTTAAAATAATTTCTAATTTTTAATTTAAAATTAAATATAATAATTTTAATTGAAGTTATTTGCAGAAAAAATTAACCATGCAAAATTAATTCAGATAATTCAAATTTGAATTTGAATGTCAAAATTTGAATTTTAAGTTTTTTAAAAAAATAAATTCTGAATTTTGAATTTGAAAGATAACTGTGCATGGATATTAAAGTAGTAATTCAAAAAAATTTTTTTCTTTTTCTCTGAGAATATCACATTTATCAAAGCACTAGATATTTCCTCTTGAAACTTTGATTTTAAGAATTTGCATGAATTTTAAAGTAGAAAAAAATATTTTTAAAGCACTAGAAATTTCATATGTTCCAACCAAAATATTTTTTAACAAATTTTCTATAATATATTCAAATTTGGTTTCTTTTTTAAACTAGTTCTTCATGGATTTTTGTGCAATAAAAATTATTTTAAAAAATTTTTAAAATATATTTTTAATATCATTACTTTTTTAAAGAAAATAGAAACTAGTTGATAATAATTTTCAAAACAAAATTTTTTTATCAATTATTTAACCATAATAACTAAAATTTAAAAATAATTATTAGTAAAGAAGAACTAGTCCTTAGCTAATGGAAGAATTACCTAGAAATGCTAGAAATTTTAATTATAATAGATCAAAATTTAAAATGAAAAATATTAAAATAAATTAAGTTTGAGAATCGTGCCTGAATCAAGATATGTTAGTCATAGCCCTAAGAACTAATTTTGCTTCTTCATATTATTACTTTTTTTAAATTATAATATATTTCTTTTGAATTAGTTCATAAATTTGTAATTGTAATAAATTTATTTAAATCTATTCCATTTATTATGTAAAAATTAAAATTAAAAATAAATATTTTAATGCCAAAAATAAGGTTGATGAGGATGAAGTTTCCTATGGAACGAGATTCTATAGAAATAAAAGTAGAAACTGTATTAAAAATTAAAAAATAAGGTACGTCGGAATGGTAATCCCTACAAAAATGGAAATCCTCGTAAGGGTGGGGATGGAGAAGTTTCTGTGAGATGAAATATTAAAATAATGATACAAATAAGGATGGAAAGTGGGAAGTGGCTCTTCGCCCTCACCAGCCCCATTGCCATTTCTAATTGCTCACCCTCGCTACCGCCCCAACATCCAAGCGGTTCTTGCATTTGGTTTTGAAAATATATTTTTATTTTTTGATGTTTAAAATTTGTGTTTGATGGGTGAAAAAAAAAATTACTTTCTATTTCTTATTTTATTATAAATAATAACTTTCAAAACTAAATAAAAAATTAACAAAAATAATATTATAACATATTATATATAATATATGTCATTATAATATATTATATATCAATTACATATTTGTATATATCATAAATATAAATAATAAAATAGTATTAATTATATTACTATAATATCATTAATATTATATTATTTTCATATTATAATTACAACATGTTAATATTCTATTATTATAAGTAATAATATAGTTATTAATATAATATAAACAATATATAATTATATGTATAATTATAATTGTTAATAATATCATATAAAAATAAAAATAAAAATAGTGTTATCAAATATTTTTTTACAATAAATATCGTGCTTTTATTTTGAATAAAAAAATAAAGCCATAGAAATCAAGTCCTTTGGTTTTTATACTTTCTTCTTTCTTTTAATAACTTTTTCCTTTTTTAATGAAAATAGTAAAAATATCTTTAAATTATTTTTTATTTTTTCTCATCATTTTCAGTTTTTTCTTATTTTAAAATTATATTTTGCAGGAAACAGCCATCACTTTCGTTCATTAAACATAGTTTTGCATGTATTTTCTATTTTCTATAAACATGTAAAATAGGACCACTAAATGCACCCTAAGTTTCCATTGAACTGGATTTCCTAACCTTCTCCTCCCTCATCTCCATCCTTCCTCTTCCATTGCTCCTTCTCATCCTCTAAACACAGGAGATAAAGCTTGCAAATGATACTAGCAACTCAAGTTGCATTACAATTTGAGCTAGGATAAACTTGAAACTAGTGTGGCAGCTCAAATCTCACCTTTATTATCGATCCAAAGCAAAATGAGTAACATATAAAATCAATAGAATCAATATTCATTCACTAAACATATTTTCACATGTATTTTTTATTTTTTATGAAAATAAAAAACAGAAATATCACAAACCAAATGCACCCTAAATTTCCATTGAACTCTAGATTTCTTAACCGTCTCCTTCGTCATCCCCATCCTTCCTCTTATCCTCTGAACACAGGAAATAAAGCTTGCAAATGATACTAGCAACTCAAGTTGCATTATAATTTTGTGCTATATAATAAACTTGAAACTAGTATAGCAGCTCAAACCTCACCTTTATCATCGATCCAAAGCAAAAGGCTAACAGATAAAATCAATAGAATCAATAGACACGCCAAAACACTACATTTTGGCTACTGATCAAATAAGAGGATATACAACACCACGTAACTTAACATTGCAAAGCAATCCACAGAAAAATAGATGACCCTACAAAAAATGATTGACAATATAGAAAGTGGAGATCTAGTTGATTTGAGGCCGACGGATAGATATTTTGGACATGTGCTACTCTCATTCATGCATCACAGTGCTCATCCAATACAATATAGCAGCTGGGAAGCCTGTTATCTCCTTATTCCAGGGAATTATGAAAACGTACCACAACCCTGCGACAATATCATATCAAATGCTACAATTTAGACAAGTCTAATGTTAAATCTATTTTGATGGGATTTTTAATTCAAAGAAAGTCTGTTTCCTTTTTTTTTTTTTTCTGAGGACTGGTATAACAGGCGCCCTTTTATATTATTAGAGAGTAATTTCATTAATAAAAAAGTGAGAGAAGAAAAAATCTCAAAATTCTTCATGGTATCATAGCCTGGTTTCTTCCTTTGCTGGATTTCCTTCACACTTCCGTGAATCCCCCACCATGTCTCTTCATGTAGGCGTCCCAGTTCTTGGACCGGTTCTTGAGATCCCATGAGACACAAGCCTCCTTTTGCCTTCGCACGTTCTCCCATGATGGATCACAAAGAAGCCTCACCTTCGCACTTTCTCCCAAGGTAGATCCTCCATGTCTTCACGTGGATTTTCTTCACGTCTTCACGTGGACTCCCTTCTTTCCTACCGTAACCTGGAAGCCCGTGAGAAATATCTCAAGAAGTTGGTTGTAGATATTTTCGTGAAGAGGGTTTGCTGGGAGGTGTCTCCTAGACGTGAATCCTAATTCCTCCCAAACAATTCAATCCCTTGCCGCACCCTCATGACAAATACGGCATGGCCTCACAATCTTCTTCCTCGGAAGTCACCTCTAGATCCCAGTCAGTTCCTATCATATTTGGTAACACTTCTCACCTTGTTACAAACCATAAACTTCATAGCCATAATTTTCTTCAATGGTCACAGTTCGTCGTCTTCATGTACATCTGCTGTAGAGGAAATGATGGACATCTCACAAGTGAAACCTCTGCCCCAGAAACGACAAATCCTAAATATCGGGCCTGAAAAAACTGATGATCACTTGGTTATGTCATGGCTAATAAATTCCATGACTACGGAGGTTGGAGAAAATTTTCTGCTCTTTAGGACAGCCAAGGAGATATGGGAGGCTGCTCGTGAAACCTACTCTAGTACTGAAAACTCCTCAGAGTTATTTGAGATTGAGACTAGACTATATGATCTACGACAAGGAGAATTGAGTGTTACTCAATATTTCAACACTCTTACACGCTGTTTGGACTTGTACGAGATTTATTCTTGGAAGTGCCCGAATGACTTTGCTTTGTATAGAAAAATTGTTGAACGAAAAAAGACCATCAAATTTCTTCTTGGTCTCAATAAAGACTTAGACGAAGTCAGGGGGAGAATTATGAGAATTAAACCCCTTCCTACCATTGGGAGGCCCTTGCAGAAGTTCAAAGAGAGAAAAGCAGGAAGAAGTTGATGATGACAAACAATCACAACACACCGTCTGTTGAAGGGTCACCTTGTACACTCATAATTCCTCTCAGAATAATAAGCCCAGAAAAGGATGACCATGGTGCGATCATTGTAAGAAAATTGGTCATATGAAGGAGACATGCAGAAAATACACGGAAAACCTGCAGATTAGAAGCCATCTAGTGGAAGATATGAGAGGGAGAACTATGCAAATAAATACTGTTGTTACAACCACCAACAATGCAGAATTCAGTCCATTCACCAAGGAGCAAATTGAGGTGCTGCAGAAAATGTTTAGTAATGTTTCCGGTCTTATACAAGTACCACAATCCTCTGTTGAGCAACCTACTAGCCTTCTAGCACACCAAGGTACACCATCCTTTGCTTATATTGTCCAAAGCGATAAATCAAAACCCTGGATAGTTGACTCGGGAGTCTTGGATCATATGACGGGAGACATCAATGTCTTAAAAAATTACAGCTCGTATACCAGTCACTCTATAGTCCAAATAGCTGATGGTTCATTATCACCAGTAGCAAGAACCAGATCAATCAAATTGACAAAGGATCTTCACCTTTACTCTGTCCTTTATGTTTCAAAATTAGACTGCAATCTACTTCGATCAACAAACTTACTAGTGACTTAAAATGTGTGACTAAATTCTATTCCAATCTTTGTGATTTTCAGGCAGTGGATTCGGGGAAGATGATTGGCAGTGCTGAAATGCGTGATATATATTTGCTCAAAGAAAATAATCTCCTCGGTAAGCAAGTTCATCGTCAAGTTGTGTTTTTGAGTTTAGTTCAAATTCTGTTAATCTTGTTTCCAATTCCGTGTGGTTCAATTAAAAGACAAGTCATGTTATGGCATTGTCGCCTTTCATCCAAATTTTGTGTACATTGAAAAGTTGTTTCCGCATTTATTTATCAATAAAAGTCTAATTTTTATCAATGTAAAATTTTTCAGCTTGCAAAACATACTAGACATGTGTACTCTAACCTGCAATACAAGCCTTCACATCCTTTTTCTATGATTCACAGTGATATTTAGGGACCCTCACGTGTAAAAAATATAAATGGGGCCCGATGGTTTGTGTCATTCATAGATGATCATACAAGAACAACATGAACATTCCTTATGAAAGAAAAATCCAAAACAACCACTATATTTCAATCCTTTCATTCCATGATCTCCACTCAATTCCAAAGCAAAATTCAAGTTCTTAAAACAAATAATGCTAAGGAGTATTTTAATTCCATTCTTGGCCCTTATCTTTCCAAGCATAGTGTCATTCATATAAGCTCTTGTGTTGATACTCCGCAACAAAATGGATTGCTAAGAGGAAGAACAGACATTTACTTGAGGTGGCCCGCGCCATTGTGTTCTTTAATCATGTAACTAAAAACTTTTGGGGGAAGCCATACTCACAGCCACATATCTCATCAATAGGATGCCTAGTCGAGTCCTAAAATTCAAACTCCTCGTCATATTCTCATGGAAACCTATCCACATATCAGCTCCTTTTCTTCCAACTTACCACTGAAGGTTTTTGGTTATTCCTCCTTTGTTCACATCCATCAACAACATCGCACCAAACTTGATCCCAAGTCTCTCAAATGCATCTTCCTCGGTTACTCCTCTAACCAAAAAGGATACGAGTGCTACTCTTTAATTACTAGGAAAGTATACAACTCCATATATGTCACATTCTTTGAGAACCAACCTTACTTTCCCAAATCTGAAATTCAAGGGAGAACTCGAGGGAATATCATATTTGGGATCTTCTCTAAGATACTCAGGCCGGTTTTCCTTCAACTGAAGATACTCAAATAGTTTTTCCTTCAACTAAAGATACTCAAACAACTGAACCAAACCCTGGCACTCAACCACTCCACTTGAAGAACCAAACTCTGTCACTGAAACAGCCCCAATTATCTCTACTCCAACTGTCCCTGCCACTGAAATAGCCCCAATTGTCTCTACTCTACCTCGACTTGACACTAATGATCATGAACTTCGTGTCTATACCAGAAGGAGAAGAACCACCGAGCATATAGATACTATGCAGACCCGGACTGTCAAGAACCGGAACCAAGTCCTACTGCATCCGATAATCATAATAGTATGGATTCCCTATCTCATGATTCTCTTGCACCATTGGTTGATGACTCAAATCAACCAATTGCACACAGAAAAGGAGTTCGAAGGTGCACTGATCATCCTATCGAAAGATATGTAGCTTACGAAAAATTGCTACCATCTTACAGGGCTTTTGTGTCAAACTTTGATAGTGTGCAGGTTCCTAACTCTATCCAAGAGGCTCTAAAAGTTTCACATGAAACAAGCAGTTGAGGAAGAGATTCGAGCTCTAGAGAATAATGACACATGGACTCTTACAAAGTTACCTTATGGTAAAAATCCTATGGGCTGCAAGTGGATATCCATGGTCAAATACAAAGCAGATGAAAGTATCGAGAGATTCAAAGCCAGACTTGTGGCCAAAGGCTTTACACAGTCATATGGAATTGACTACCAGAAAACCTTTGCATCCGTTGCCAAGCTCAATACTGTTCGGGTTCTACTTTCTCTTGCAGTGAATCAAGATTGGCCTTTACACCAACTTGATGTTAAAAATGCCTTCTTGAATGGAAACCTTGATGAAGAAGTCTACATGACTATACCTCCAGGCTTTAAGAATAGTCTGAACAAGAAGTTGGTTTGCAAGTTGAAAAAGTCCTTATACGGCTTGAAGCAATCTCTTCGTGCTTGGTTTGACAGGTTTGCTAAAGCCGTGATTACAAATGGATACAATCAGTATCAAGCTGATCATACATTGTTTGTTAAATCTAATCCTGGTGGTAAGATAGCTATCCTCATAGTATATATAGACGATATCATCTTGACAGGTGATGATTCAGAGGAAATTATCAGACTCAAAAAGATGCTTGCAACAAAATTTGAGATACAGGATCTTGGGACTCTCAGATACTTTCTGGGAATGGAGGTGGCTCAGTCTAAGGAATTGTTATCTCCCAAAGAAAGTACATCTTAAACTTATTAAATGAAACAGGTTTGCTTGGGTGTAAACCTGCTGACACACCCATGGATTTCAACAAAAAGCCGAACAAAAGTGAAGAAAGTAATCCAGTTGACAAAGGAAGATATCAGAGACTTGTGATAAGTAATCTACCTATCACACAAGACCTGACATTGCATTTCAGTCAGTGTAGTGAGCCAACACATGAATAATCCGAGTGAAGATCATTTGGAAGTAGTAAACAGAATTTTGAGATATTTGAAGATGACTCCTGGACATGATTTGCTCTTCAAAAGATCTGAAAACCGTGAAGTTAAGATATACACAGATGCTAGTTGGGCAAGAGAGGTAACTGATAAGAGATCAACCACTGATTACTGTTCGTACGTTTGGAGCAATCTCGTCACTTGAAGAAGCAAAAAGCAAGCTATTGTCTCTCGAAGTAGTGCACAATCAGAATATCGTGCTCTTGCACTAGGAATATGTGAGGGAATGTGGCTTCAAAGGTTATTAAGGGAGCTTAAGGTTAAGAAAAGGACACAATCAAGATGTTCAGTGATAGTCAAGCAGCTATTAGCATAGCCAAAAATCCTGTGCATCATGAAACAAACACATCGAGATTAATCAACACTTCATCTCAGAGAAGGTCAACAATAAAATTGTTCAGCTAAGTTATGTTCCAACAAGACTTTAGATTGCTAATATTCTCACCAAAGCACTATCAAGGGTCAACTTTGATGAATTGAGCTCCAAGCTTGGTTTGTGTAACATATACAACCCAGCTTAAGGGGAGTGTTGAAAATAGCCGATCTTTATATGTTTAATTAGGAAGTTACTTATTCTCTTTATTTAAAATAAATTTTTTAGCTTTCTTTTTTTTTTCTTAATTAATTTTATAAATTTCTACTTACCTATTTTGATGGATTTCTAATTCAAAGAAAGTCTTTTCTTTTTTTCTATGAACTGTTATAACAGCCGCCTTTTTTATATATAAAGAGTAATTTTATTAATAAAAAAAATGAGAGATAAAAAAATCTCAGAATTCTTCACCTAATAGGTAGCCAGCCATTGTGTCCTTTCATTTCTTTGAGATAGACATGTAAAGTAGTACTTAAATATAAATGCAAGCGTACTAAATTTTTGAAACCTTGGGCAGATTTTTATACCATCAGCAGTAGCAAGAGTAAGAGAGGAAGAAGCAAGAATACATATCACTTCCACAAAAAGGTTATGGCAGCACAGCTCAATACATGGTAACACACTCAAACAAGGTTTCTTATTCAAAATATCTTCCAAGCAAGTGCTCAAGGGCATGATAAGACTTCCTTGAACAGACTACAGAAATCCAGAACAACATAATTTACGCCTGCAGTCCAATAATGCCTGTCAAATAAGTTTGAGAAATACCATCCAGGTGAGAGGTCCTTTTATTAATCAGAAAAACAGAATATATCAAGGAAAAAACATAAAAACCCGTATCATTCATTAAAAAAGGAGAGATGAAGCATGATATTAGCAAGCATCACAGGTGTGCAAGTAACCAAGGAACCCACCACAAGCAACTCTTCCACCAGCATTTCCAGTGCTCTTGCTAAGTTCGTGCCCACCTAAAACAACATCAAGAGCTTCTTTAAGATATTTCTTCATACAGTTTGGGAGTGACAGAAACAACGCAACTACAAACCTTGATCCAAGGTTCATCATGTACTATCCAGTATTTCAAATTTTAAAATGAAAAATATGAGGTTCCATTAGACAATAGAAACGATTGAGAAGCAATAGATCTTCATAAAGCAATGGAAAAGGTTTATTCTCGCTTAGCAGCAAGAAGTAGGTGAACGTGCAGATTTACATGCAAGCCACAAGATGTAGAGCCAGTTTCAAGTAACAGAAATGCTAGCAAAAATTTTGCATTTGAATGTGAATAAAATACAAAGCACACATCAAAGAATTGCAAAAAATAGTGCGATATGTTTAATCCCGTGACTTTTAGATTAACAAATAATCTCCATTGTGTTTTCTTTGTATTATGTCTTTGTAATTCAATTTTTGGGTTTAATGCAATGAATGTACTGTCTCAAGTTGCAAGCTCATTTCAACACTTCTGCCCTGTAGACTTTGTTTTGTAATTTTTGCTTGTTTTGTCACAACTGGCAATGCTTTTTGAAAGAAGAACCAAAGTTGGATTATGAGATCAGTGGAGTTAAGATCAAGTACAATAAATTCTACTGGTTTTTTTTTTAACAAATCATTCTAGTTGGGCTATTTAAATCTCAGAGCTAAGCATCAATTCCTCATTGATACAACTGCAATGCAAATAGCTCAACAGGTGTCTGAATTCTTGGGTCATGAACAAGCCATTGAATTTAGGGAACTAGTCTCAGAAATTTGACGATAGATATAGAACAGTTATGATTTTTTTGAAAAAAATCTGTTATTTTTGCCCTGTTGTTCTTTTTAACATGGCAATGATCAAACAAGAATGCAACTCTCAATCAACAACTTCAAGTTTGTCTGACTTTACAATATTTTAATTTATTCTCAGAAGCTCTCCATGAAGTTGATCACAAATTCAGATCTTCAGCATTTTTTGGTCCACTAACAGATCCAAATCAGAAATAATAATTAAAAAGGTAATATGAGAATCTAGTTTTATAAAGATGAAAATATAACTGCATTATGTGGTCACACAAGCAACACTGCAACAGAAGCAGAGTGTCAACGGATGGAAGAAGAATACTCCAAGGTCCTGGAGCAGTTGAAATGATCATATGAAAAGGTTCGTGAAACAAAGTTTTTTTCATGTGTCTATATGCAAACATACATACATATTTACATGCATACATGCATACATTATTTTGAATATATTCAAAATAAGATGATTTAAGTTGTCTATATAATAATCATAAATAACAAATTCTCACCATGAATCTCATAGCCCTAGAAGCTTCTACAAACCATCAGGATATATGCCCCAGTGTACAGTATATAATGCAATCATGTGGTGCAGCTAAACATCTGCTTGTAAGGCATGAGGGTCACAACTCTTTAAATATGATCTTCTTTAGATATCCCTCTTGAAGGGAAAAAAAAATGAAGGGGAAAAAAGACCTATTAACCATGAGTTTTTCAAACTTAGATGAAAAGTATCACTCTCCAATTAGGTACTCTCGCCACTTGAATCCACACACCAGGCATATGATGAATAGTTGTTTCTAACAAAGACCGTCAGATAGATCTATATCTCAAAAGTATGACAGAGCACTCAAGTTATTACATACATGGACTTGAATTTTGTTTAATATGTGAAAGAGCAAAAGTAAGAATGCTAATTCAGATTCTACAACAAATAAAATGTGAACACACAGGTAAGCCTTATGAGAAAGAAATTATGATGAAAATGAGTATGAAGATAGAATCAGGGATTTAAGGTTGCAGGACAAAACATGGTGACAGTTGGAAGTCTGTTTGTGGATTACAGATTATCTACCACTCCGACATATTTTGCAAGGAAAATATTTTCCTGGGCATACACTATAGATGTTGAAAGGGCAATAAGCTCAGATAAGCATTGTGCACTGTGAACAAGTTGCTTATTGTTTCTTGACTTTGGCTCTGAAAGTTATTAATTGTGATGGTGGCATGAAGGGCCATATCATTGCCTGCCAACCCAAAGAATGATGAACTCTTAAAAGTAATGACCACAGATGATGGACAGGAAACATTTCTAAGGCCACTTTTGATTTGAAAATTTTAGAGATTTGTATGGCATGGAATCATGTGGCAATGGGAAAAAAGGAAAGCTTCTCAATGATACCACACTAAACATGTACAATAATAATGGTCATCTTGAAAATAAACATTAAATTAGTCATTCTTCTGGGGAGGCATGGAACCTATTATTAGGTTGAATTACTCTTATAACAGAAAACAATAAGAAAAGACATATCTCTGGTGTTTTATGTACTTTTAATTGCACGTGCACTCAAGAACATTCCCTCTTGGATGCTTTTCAGACTTGCAGCTCTCTGCAGCACAGGTTACATCACTCAGATAAGAAGCACCGAATAACAAAGCATTTTAGTAGGATCATCATGAGATAACAGAATGACTTGCCAAAACATGTCATGCCATTTTATGCTTGCCATTCTGCTAATTTGTGCCATGCCCAATCATTCATTGCATGGTAATTTCGAATTCAGCTAGGCACCATAGAACCTCTCCTGGTGTAATCATGATATTGCAAGTTGAATTACCAAGCTGTCTCCCTCCAGCTATTCCCAAATATCCCCAAAGTAAATAATTGAAAACATTTTCAAGCAATGAAGATTATATGCAACACGTGTGGATAATGCAAGACTCATAACAAGGCATAGGGGTGAGCATGAGTTAGGTTGGGTCAGTTCTAGGGCAGAACTTAAAACCAACCCAATCAAGATCAGTTTCAGGATTTTGGACTCAAAATCAACTTGATCTTATCTTAAAACCAACCCAAAACTGACCTGATCAAATCAATTCGATTCTGAGTCAGTTTCAGGATAGAATCAATTAAAAATTCTGTTTTTCTTTTTTGTTGGGCGCATATCTAATCTAATGGCTATATTTTTTTTCTTTTGATTGTGTTGATAAAAAAAATATACATAATTTTATTGACTAATTTAATACTTAAAGAACTTTTAATAGAGATGATAGACAACTAATGAATGATATCCTTGGTTTGATCCCTGGAAGCACTTGATTTTTTTTAAAACAAAATCTATTAAAAAAGGGGTAGTTGGTTCTTGGGTCAGAACCAACAACCAACTCAATGGGGGTTCGTTCCAGGATTCTAAACCCAAAACCAATCCTATTAACACTAAGAACCAAATTAACCCAACCCTATCGGATTGGATTGTTATCGATTCTTGGGTTATCCTAACCCATTGCTCATCCCTATCAAGGCATGATTAAACCAGTTTATCAATAAAAAGAAAAATTGTGTGCTGCATGTTTATGAAGTCAGAAGAAGCTAAGAAAAATCAACAGTAAATGACGAGCTAAAAGAAAGGCAAATTTTCACTATTTTAAGATCATGCATGCTCCCATTGGGTATGGATGATTAGCAAAAAAATAAAGTTGTACCTAAAGGTTTATTCAGGTAATAGCAATATAACATCAATGTAAGATATGCAACACTATTTAAAAATACCCTTTCCAAGATCATCAGGGTCAGCATGGACTACTACAGCCCTTCCAATTATCGAATTTGGTCCAGAGAGTGGAATCTGTGACAAAGGAAACAGTTGAGAATCTCTGAAAGCAATTAATGAAAAAAATAAAAAGAGCTGTAGAATTAAATAACCTGGTTGTCAGTAATGGTAAACTAACAGTACCTGAAACAATGAAAAGAAATCAGCACAACTATGTCAACAATAAATTATTCAATAGATAGAAGGTAAGCTAGCAAGGCCAAGCAATGAGTCAAATAATAAAAATCTTGTTCATGCATGTGGCATGATTGTGGATGGTGTCAAATCATAATGTTGTGCAGAATGATAGCCAGAACTAAGTAAAAAGACAACCAGAGACAAAAACAATACCATCATCACCAACAGTCACATTTCCAAGATCACCAGCATGGCGGTTCTCATCTTCTGGTGCCCCATGTTCTTTACCAGCAGGATTGAAATGTGGTCCTTAATTAAGTAAAATAAAATAAAATATATGCAATGATCAGCAAAATGATTATTTCTACAATGTACTTAAATTTCATCAGAAGTTGTTCCAAAATAAAGATAAGTACCAGTGGACATGCAGCCATTAGTAGTGTCACCAAGGGCATGAACATGGAAGCCATGAAGCCCAGCTTTGAGGCCAGAAAGGCTTCCAGTTACCGTAGTTGGACCTAAAACAGTATACAAAGTCACATCAGCATTAGTGACAAATGGGATGATTATGATGTTTTTTTTATCCTTACATACTATTTGAGACAGTATCAGCATAGAGTAGCTTATTATTAGTACTAAATATACCATCTCCTTCTTGGGTGAAGTAAACAGTGCCTTTGACACCCTCACTGCCACCAAGTACAGCAACAGCCTTCACCATTTTTTAATGTGATCTACACATAAAAAAGTGCAAAAATGAAAGGATCTTCATTTATGACAAGACAACAAAAATGATAAGGGAGAAATTTTGATGAACAAAATGAGCAAAAAAATAAATAAAGATAAATATGCTTCCTATTTCCAAGAACCAAATCTACGGACATAGAGATTAATATGCGAACATAATGAACACCATATATGATGCCACAGTCTCCCAAGAAACAATATTGACCTTGCAGAAAAACAATGTTGCAAGCTAATTCATTGTCCACATAATTTACCTCACCAGCTTCACATTGAAGAGTGAAGATGTGTTGGGAACCCTAACACTAGTGCGATTATCTCTTAAGTGCAAAATTTAAACTCTAACAGATACACAGCAAAGTTGATAACAAAAACACTTCACACTCAAGATGAAGAGACAAAGAACACCATTTTAACCTTAATCTGTTCACATAAGGTGTCAGGAAGATGTCTGGACTAAATACAGTATCAATGGCACACCAGAAGTCTAGAATAACTACGGCACAAAGTCGCACACACCAAGTCTAAAATAAACACAGTACGGAGTGGCACGCAAGAAGTCTAGATTCAAGACAACAAGTAGCAGGATATATGAAGTTGGAAGCGGCATGCCAGAAGCCTAGACTGAATATTGTTATTATACAGTCACAATGCAGCTTAAGAACCAAAAGAAAAGGGGGAAAAAAAAAACTTTAACATTTTTGCGATGCAAAACTGCCATCAAAACATGATGAACATGAATATTTGGTTGTTTATTAGAAAAAAAAGGGAGGAAATCCATCCATGAATCCCAAAAATCAAATAATCTTTTATAAACAGAGTCATTAAACTAGTTCACTATATCTTTGTCCATAGGATTTTGATAGTAGATAAATTACAAATTTAAATAAATTTATTTAGAAGAACACTAAATTTAACAAGAAGAAGAAAAAAAAATCCAGGGGCCAATGCCGAGATCCCATGTGCATGAGGTAAGAAGATAACCGCGCAGAGCACGATTCGTACTGGATCGGCAGCTATAATCCGAACAAATCAAATCGGTGTCGATTACATCATCAACAAGCATCGGTGCCCAAACTAGATCCAAAATCATAGATAAAAGAAGCAGCACATCAAAACGAAGAAATAATAATTATAAATCAAAATCCGACCCAACGAAAAGGATAACAACCGATCGTGGGATCAAAACCCTGATCGAGGGCTTCGCCCTATAACGCTATATTGACGAGCTTACCTCAGGCGACCCCTGTGGAGGAAGAGCAAGAGTTTTCCCTCGTCCGTTTGATGCGAGATGCACGAGACCGATCACTCAACTCTGTACAAGAAAAAGACTTTGTACACCGCCTCTAGCAGTTTCTATGTAGACTCTATTATTCTTTTTATTGACCTATGTACGTATAATATTTATTAAAAAAATATTAAAATAATTTTACGATATTTTGAGAGAAAAATTTAGGATACCCTATTTAAAGCTTACGACACTGTACAGAAAGCAAAAAAACTTACGATACCCACTTACGATATCCTAGTTTAAAGTTTACGACACCTTAGTTATAAAGTTAAACATATGTTCAAAAAACATAAAAACTTACGATACTCTAGTTTTAATATTACGACACCCTAGTTTTAAACTTAAGTACATATTTCAAAAAAAACTGAATAGGTATTAATGCACGTCACATCAAAAATTAAGATACCCATAAAAAAAAAAGTAAAAAAAAAACCTTACAACACCATAGTTTAAACTTACGACACTCTAATTATAAAACTAAGATACCCGTTAAGTAAGCAAAAAATACTTACAACACCTTAGTTTTTAATCTTACGACACCCTAGTTTTAATCTTACAACACCACTCGTCTGTACATATATTTCAAAAAAAGCTTGTATTAACGCACGTCACGTCAAAATTAAGACACCCATTAAGAAAGCAAAAAGAACATTACAACATCCTAGTTTTAAACTTACGACACCGTAGTTATAAACTAAGACCCGTTAAGAAAGCAAAAAAATACTTACGACACCCTAGTTTTAATCTCACAACACTCTAGTTTTAATCTTACGACACCCACTCATCTGTACACAAATTCTAAAAAAAAAGCTGGTCGTCACGTCAAAATAAGACACCCATTAAGAAAGAAAGAAAAAAATCTTACGATACCCTATTTTTAAATTTACGACATCGTAGTTATGAAACTAAGACCAGTTAAGAAAGCAAAAAATACTCACGATACCCTAGTTTTAATCTTACGACACCCTAGTTTTAAACTTAAGACATCCGTTTGTACACAAATTTCAAAAAAAACTGAACGGCACATCAAACAGCTTTTTTTTTTTTTTTGAAATTTGTGTACAAATATCTTTTTTGAATGGGTGTCTTAACTTTAAAATTAAGGTAGATGTCATGAGTATTTTTTTTGCTTTCTTAACGGATGTCTTAGTTTTATAACTAGAGTGTCATAAATTTTTCCTTTGAAATGTCGTAAAGTTATCTTAACAGTTTTTTAATAAGTATTGTATATATGTGGACCAATAAAAAAGAATAGTATAGTCCACATAAGACTACTACATTGGAGACGATATACAAAATCTTTCCCTCCGTATATAAAGCGAGGATATCTTCGACGGCCGTTCATGTATTGGCACGGGCTCCGACACGAAGGTTTCCCAAAAGGAAAACACTTTGTACACCGGCCCCGGTGCAGCAACGATGACGTGGGCTGCACCGCGTCTTCCTATTGGTCCACGTGGATCCGACGTGGATGACATGACAGGCGGCATGCTAGGGGTTTGACGTAACGTTCTGAACGTGACGGACATTTATTGCTGTTCGCTTTTTTTTGAATTTTCCTGCGGACGAAAATGCCCTTTCGCTCCTTCATGGCGCCATTTTACGTTTTATGGCATCTGTGCAAGAAG
>UESW01004074.1:354190-494025 GCA_900491605.1 Calamus simplicifolius
GCCACCTCATGATTAAGGTGGTCCACTTCCAACATGGCCTTATTGAAACGGCCAAGGTAATTCCTTAAGGACTCCCCTCTCTCTGCTTAACCTCGGAGGGAGTCGGACCTTCGTCGGTGGCGGCGACTGCTGACGAACTGGCCAATAAAAGGTGGCTCAGCTCGTCAAATGAATCAATAGAACCTGGCTTCAAAGCGTTGAACCAGGTTTGGGCGGATCCTCTTAGGGTGGAGGGGAAGGCGCGATAGAGGACACATCAGATGCTCCGTGGAACATCATAATCGACCAAAAGCTACTGAGATGGTCGTCTAGGTCAGAAGAGCCGTGATAGGGCTCGACGGCTGGTAACTTGACATGGGAGGGAATCACTTCCTCCATGATCCTCTTAGAGAAAGGAATGCCCTGCTCCGCCTTGGGCTGGGGCGGATGGGCCTGCTTGGCGGCGTCCAGCTCTTGATGCATTTCCTGGATCTGACGACGGATCTCCTCTTCGCCAGCCAGAGGGAGAGCCGGGCGAGAGGATGCAGAGATGGCGTCGAATCACGGTGGGAAGTCACCAGTGAGAGAGACCGGGCTCGCCGAGATCTGGGTGGATCTCCGTTGTGACCGCCTCGCGGGATCGGCTTGTCTCCTCTAGGTCGATATGGGGGGTCCGGGATTTGTGCGGGCTGAAGGAGGAGGTCGCTGGCGAAGAAGGAACCATCGTTTCCTTATGAAGGTGCGGAGCAGGAGGAGCTGTGAGGCGCTCCTGAACCAGATGGGTCAGAGTTTGAACTTGCTGGACCAGCGAAGCGAACTGGTCCTGGGTCACCGGGATGGCAGGTGGTGACGGGGTTTCGACTGGTGGTGGTTGCGGCGCTACACCGCTCGTCGGATCAAGCCTCTGGGAAGCGACCTGATCTTGAGCTTCCGAGGTTGCTCTTCTCCGGTTGGCCATTAGAGAGGTTCTGCTCCGAATTTAGATCCTTGTCTCCTCTTTCCAAGTTTTAATGGGACTTGAGGACCCTTCATCTAGCGCCAATCTGTTGCCACCGGGATCCGTCCTCCGACTCGGGCGCGGTCGATCTCCAAACAAGAGGGGGCGGACCTGCACAAAAGTCCTCGCGCGAGAGGCGTTGGGGGTGGCCCTCCGCGGAAGACCCTCCGACGCTCAAGTCAGTGGAGAAGAATCGACGATCAACCAGATGATGGGGAGGTGGATCTCTCCGGGAGGCCTCTCCGGGGGCGGCCAATCGGGAGCTCTAGAAGGCAAGAGCGTCGACGAGCTGCCGGCATGAGAGGGGGAGAGTGAGGGCGAGAGCGCACGTACGAATGTGCATCCAGGAGTGCATCGAATATGCGTACCTGAGGGAATCTGTCAGTGTGGTAGTTATAGGCTGTCACCTGTGTCTTGAGCGCCTTCTGGAAGGGTCCAGAGGTTGTTAGGATACGGAGGCGGATAGAATCAGGCCGTTGTGGGGCCGTTGGAATCCATATCCTGTTTGTTAGGGGATCGACGGCCAGGAGAGCTTCTTAATGACTGAGATCTGGCTGAGTAGGCCTGGGGTAATTATGATAGGTCCTAGGCCACGTTCCAACATGATTCCTTATCTAGGATGTCGTTATGGTAAGCCTGAGCTCTCCCGCGTCAGGTTTCCGCGGAGGTGGGTATTGGATTGGGGATTATTTAACGTAGCCGGGCCATGGTGACTCGGGGAGACCGAGCTATGGAAGCCCGGAAAGACCGAGCTATGGAAGCCCGGAAGAGCCGAGCTATGGAAGCCCGGAAAGACCGAGCTATGGAAGCCGGAAGGACCGAGCTATGGAAGCCCGGGAAGAGCCGAGCTATGGAAGCCCGGAAGGGCCGAGCTATGGAAGCCCGGAAAGGCCGAGCTATGGAAGCCCGGGAAGACCGAGCTATGGAAGCCCGGAAGGGCCGAGCTATGGAAGCCCGGAAGGGCCGAGCTATGGAAGTCCGGAAGGGCCGAGCTATGGAAGCCCGGGAAGGCCGAGCTACGGAAGCCCGGGAAGGCCGAGCTATGGAAGCCAGGAAGGGCGGAGGGAGGAGGTCGGCCTTAGCCGCCTCGCACTGATATTGATGCAATGACGATTTTACCCCCCAATACATATTATTATATAAACTAAATATAAGTATCCTACATGCTTATGCATTTAAATTTTGGAAATTACGCACCTATTAAAACAATACCAGAATGGAATCTTGCATTTCATGAACTAAATGCATCTTTCAATCATAATAATTGGATTAAGTAAGGTCAAAAATACTATTATTAATTGGATGATAGGCGATATTTGGCTCATCTCTTCTTTAAAAGGAGTATTTTGAAATCAAACAAACGAAGGAGGACTGAACCTCAAAATTTTCTATTTTATTTAAAAAGGGATTCTCAAGTAGAAGTGTTCATGATCGGCCAGGCGAGGTTTGGACCGAGCTCCAGGCTCAGCCCAACCCACCCAGCCCCCGAGCTTGCTTTCCAGACCTAACCTAGCCCCTATCGAAGGTCCTAACAATTTTTTTTCATTTTAAAAATAAAAAAATATTTTAAATGCTTTAAAAAGCATACTTAAAAAAATTATAAATTTAGGTTTCATCCCCAACCCAAATTGGGCCGGGCTTTATTCCCTAAGCCGAAGTGGCCCATTTAATACATTCGGCGGGTATGAGAAATTAGGAAATACTTTGTACACCGTATCCAATGCAATAAATCCTATATGGCCTGCATCGTCTTTTTTATTAGTCCACATATATCCTATATGACTTAACATGGGACGGGATAGCAGAGATCATGATTATGAATTCGTAAGTGATATAGCACATATTGTTATCTAAAAAAATATTAAGACATCTCAGTTGTAAAATTATGATACCATAGTTATTAAAATTATGACATTTGTTCAAAAAACGTTAAGGCAATTTTACGACATCCTAAACAAGAAAAATTATGATTTTCTACTTGTAAAATTATGACACCCATTCAAAAAAGCGAAAAAAAAATTACGACACCTAGTTGTAAATTTACGACATCGTAGTTATAAAATTACAACACCTATTCAAAAAAACGTTAAGGCAAAGCTTTACGATATTCTGGTAAAAAAAAATCATGACACCTAAGTTATAAAATTACAATATCATAGTTATAAAGTTACGGCACCCATTCATAAAGTCGAAAAAAAATTAAGACACTCGAGTTGTAAATTACGACACCGTAGTTATAAAATTATTAAGGTAAAGCTTTACGACATCCTATCCAAAAAAATTTACAATACCTCAGTTCTAAAATTATGACATCGTAGTTATAAAATTATGACATCTATTCAGAAAGCTAAAAACAATTATGACATTTCAGTTGTAAATTTACGTTATAAAATTATGATGCCCATTCATAAAATACCACCTCTGGTACATAAATTAAAAAAAAAAAACTAAACGGACGTCACTCTTAACATTTAAGATCGTATCTGCAATCCTATTTTGTTTTATTGTGTTAAGCTATATAAGATTTATATGATCAATAAGAAGCAGGGATGGCAATTTGTGACACGACACGATAACTCGACACGAACACGATACGAATTAAATGGGTTTGAATTGACTATTTTTGGTACAAACCCGTGACACGACCCGCCAACACGAAATTTAAATGGATCGTGTCGGGTTCAACCGCTTAACCCGAATTGACCCAATTGACATGTGTATTTAATCGGGTTGACACAAACCCGTCTGACCTGTTTTGACCCGTGTATCTAATCGGGATAACCCAAACCTCCACTTGCCCATAGTCCCATACCTCCACTTGCCCATAGTCCCATAAGTCCACAAGGACTGCTTATTTTGGTATTTTCTTCTTTGGTATTTCTTCGCTCGCCCGACGCCCGCTCACCTTCTGCAGTTCCGCTCACCCCTTCAATAGTCAACCCTAACCCTTCAATAGTCAACCCTAACCCTAGCTTCTAGCCTTCCATTCGGCCATCCATTTTTGCCGCTCGCCTTCGTCAGAGCTTTGGAGTTGCCAGATCTTTCGATTATCACCGGCGAGCAACAAAATCGTCACCGGCAAGCAACAAAATCCACTGGTAATTTTGTTTTATCCCCTGTTACCCTGTATGTATCCTTGTTCTCTATGGATTGTGGGTTGAGTCTTGCTAAAAATCGTCGCCGGAGAAGAGACATCGACGGCGTTCGGATGGATCTAGATCTCTGGATCTAGTTTCCGGCAAGGGTGGGAAGCCATGGCTGACTTCGGATGGATCTAGATCTCTAGATCTAGTTTCCGACAAGGGTGGGAAGCCATGGCTGACTTCTTCCAATGATGGTCGGGCTCCATTGAAGACAAGAGGACTATAGGTCTTCTAGTCATATCGGGCTCCCTTCTCCCATCTCCTCATCTATTCTTCACAAAATCAGTTATCGTATGTCATAATGTCATCGGTCAATTTCTTCAAATCCAGCAATCTTTAATGCGTATAAGCTTTCACGTTTATATTCCATTAATTATTATCCCATATTTACAAATGTATTAAATGTTATTTACATTATTAAAATTTAGGTTACAGCTTTTATTATACGTTTAAATGCTATCTCTTTCATGTTTATATTCCATTAATTATTATCCTATATTACAAATGTCTTAAATGTTATTTAAATTATTAAAATTTAGGTTACAACTTTTATTATACGTTTAAATGCTATCTCTATCTCGGGTTACAGCCGTGGTCGTGTTTCAAGTCTATTCGTGTCCAAATTACCTAACCTGTTTAACTCACAGGTCATTTGGGTTGATGTATTTTCAATCCGGCTAAAATATGATATGACCCGAACATGACACATACGACACGATTACCATCCCTAAGAAGGGGCGGTGCACCTTAGAATTTGCTATAGTGAAGGTGACGTACAAAGACTTTTCCGAGGAAATTATAAACTCCCATCCGAAGCCCGCCCAGCTTATTTCGGGCTAGAGCGGGCCGTAAGTTGGTCTCGTCCGAAGCCCGCCCAGCTTAGTCCTCGTCTTTCGTCTATTGCCACGTGTCCAAGTAAGCAATTTCCTCCAACCGGGCTTAGAGAGGATCCGAAGCTCCTTTTCCCGCTCCATAAAATATACCCACCGCCTCATTGAATTCTCACTTCGAAGCTCGAACTCTTGTCGTCGTGACGAAGCCATGGCGGAAACCAAGCGTTCTTCCACTTCCGCCATCTCGATTGGTAATCCCCCAATCCTAAAAACTTCCATCACCGATGAATACAATCGTTGCCATATAACCCTAAATTTGCCAAGAGCGCCACTTTTTTCTCGGATTAAAACCTCGATTCCATTGCTTTACAGGAAACTGCGAGGTCCTGATCGAAGGAAAGGGCATCGTCCGTGAATCGGACGAGAAAAACCTTTTCATTTCTGTGTCCAATGATGCAAAAATCAAAATCTCAGGCAAATCCCCACCTACCTTTCTCAATCCTTTGATTGCTTGATTTTTTTTTTTTAAGAAATTCCTTGAGTGGTTGTTTGTTTGTGCAGTGGATGATACAAGGAGATATATGCCACGGAGTTCTGATGATAGTGGTATCGGCCTTTGTCTATATTTCCTTGTCAAAACTTTCCCCCCTGTTTATAAAGATTTATCCAACGGAACGCTGGTATGATGATTTGATGATTTATTGATCGCAATTTTTTTTGGTGAATTCATGTTGTGTCGATTTAAGGTGGGGAACGTTTCCGTCTGGATTCTTTCTTGCTCCTGAATCCTAAAGACGTGGATAGTCGAAGCAAATCCCTGCTTCAGGTAATTTCTTTCATGCCAAAAATTTTTGTTCGTAGCTTATTGGGGAGCAGAGCATGTAAAGTGATCGGAAGTGATACTGTTTTGAAATTGATGAAATAGAGGCAGCTAGAGTATCTTGTTATTTTGGTTAGCTGTTTGACTTGGAAATTAACAAGAACATGCTATAAGGGAGGCTGGTAAAGCCTCACATAGCGATTAACAGAGTTGTTCATGTGATCAACAAAACGATGTTAAGATTGAAAGTGTACTACGACGGTGCTTAGGGTCAATCAATAGAAATTAATTAGATTGATTCTGTGTAAAACAGACGTCGGTTTTACACATCTCACAATCTGTAAAAAGTCTTCTGCAGAATGTGATTATTGAGCCTTTTTCCTTAGCATTTTGTGGTTCAAAGACAATCTTGTTCCTGTTACTTGTAACTGATATTCTGAATTAGAAAACAATCTTTAAGCAATTTTGTCTTGATACGTGTAGAATGCTTAGTTTATGCAACCTTGCAATGCCATCAGCTCATTGCAGCCCTGCTTCATAAAATTGGTTCTTATTGCAGATTCAAGTATCAGCGGGACAGGGACAACATAGCCGGGATATCTCATCCCAAAATGATTTAAGACTGATCTTGGCCACCCCTTTCCATCCTATGTCAATCATAATACATTATAGTATTAATTTTAAATAAATATAATTTGTCATAAAGGTCTAACTCTTGAAGTTTAAAATATTTAAAATTTGAATAAAATACTAAAGTTTCACAAATAATCTTTATAAAAAAAGATTCCAAGAAAGTACTAGGACATGTGATTGGGTTGGGAATCGAAATAGGATGGGATACAGGTTGTCTTGTTCCATGGAAAAAATGGAACACCTTTTGTCCCACAGGCTGCATCCTGTCCTGCGAAAAAATCAAAACACCTTTGTCCTACAAGATTTGAAACTTTGGTTTGGCCCATTTGCATTAATTTTTGTTGACCCTTTCTTTTATTGTTTTGGCATGTTATAGTAATTGATTTTTTCTGTATACAAGATATTTGTTTAACACCCTGTCTTCAAAGTTTTGACTGTTTGTTTTTTGGGGTTTCCAGGAAGTACTAAAGCTTTACGTCAAAGAACTTCCTTCGATGAATTACGTTGCAAATACTGGAAAGAAATCTCAATTTCTGGAAAGATGTGTATCGAATGGGTAAGGAAATTTTTATTCTTACATAATGTCTTTTGTCACATCCTAGTCATTACTTGCTAGCATAAACACCATTTCATGTCTTACCGGGATTTATTGTTGATGATAATCAACTTTTCATATTATAACTATGAATAGTGATGATTGCCATTCTAACATTCATTTGTTTCTGTATCTTTTCTAACATCCATATACTTCTGTTTCTCTTTTCTGCAGAAAATATAAGACATTGATTTTGCTGTCAGATTCTGTCAAAGGCCTTGGAGAGGTAAGTTTTATCCAGCTTAGTGTGGCTGGTCTGATCTTAAGACTTTAGATGCTTTGTATGAGACCATTTGTAGGTAGCTGTTGTGCAGGTTCTATTTTGTAAAGTTAGAAAATTGTCTCACAAAACTTGAAAGATTTGACTTCTGTGTTCAACATGAATATAAGATCAACTCTGTTCAACCCTTCCTATTTTGTCATGGTAGAAGATTGACTTCTGTTATGGAAAATTTACGCAATCTCTGAGAGGTTAAGAAAGACTGAAATTCATCATCAACTTGTTATTATCTCACAAATGTTCCTCCACCTTTAAATTTTTTTTTTGGAAGTGTTAGTTCCCAAAATTTTATTGAGTTTTGAGGTTTGTGGTTTGCATGATAGAGTAAGACCTGCTTTCTACGCATCAGATCAGCTCAATGTTGGATCTTAAATTTGGGTTGACATCTAACCAACACACATATGCACGCACACACGCATGCACTCACGCATTCACGCACGCACTTGTGTACCCTAGAGTTTGGGTAGATCGAACTGTTTGAAGGGGCTGAAATAGTGGCTGAACTTAATTTTTTGAACTAGTTGACTACCAGCTTCTCTTGGTGTGGGGCTAGGTCTGGGTCTCATCTTGGTCAAAATTTGGTCAATCTTGGGTTTGGTTGACCTGGCAACTTGCTATGGCAATAACACCACTTGGCATGCTAGTCAAACAAAATTGTTGCGGAAGATTTGCAGAAACTGGTTATTATTTAAGCTTCCAATATTATGGGGGAAGCAACTAGTTTGTGGGACATGGTGTTGCAACTTAGGATGCAGCTAGTAGGTACTATGACTAGCTTCATGAGAGCTTGTGAATTTGTGGGCGAAGGCTTTGATAAGGAAATATTTATTTTTCCTATAAATTTTTATTGGAGATAGCATCAAGTTGTAACGTAGCTTCTATATTTGTAGTTAAATAATTCTGACATGTTTTCTTATTATTGGATCCCATATTTAGTTTGTTTTTATACCTAGTTAATGCTCGAATTTGAGGTCAGTTATGTATTCTTCTAATACATTATATGAAGGAGTTGGCTTTTGACTTATTATTGCCTTCAATTTTTGTGTTGATCTTCAAAGCTTAATTCTGGTGATCAAGTTGCTTTTCACTCTTCATGCTACATAACATGGAGTAAGAGAAGGATTGCTATAGGAAAAGTGATTCCGACATAATCTTCTATAGTATAAAAAATCAAGGTTTATTGTACTGACTCATACTAATCGTATCGTATTCTACTAGTAAGGTATTGAGTTTTGATTCAATATGAATCAAACTAATTTGAACCAAGTAGAATCACTTCATATCACTCAACACCGAGTGGTATTATAGTTAAGAGTGGGAAAGAATGGATATCCTATCTCGGTATGGGGTACATGCCATACCAATCCTTACCATACTGGACTGGTAATGTACTAGTATGGGTCTCGGTCCTAGTTTTGCTGGTCTTGATAAGAATTCTATCAAGCACACTCATGAATATCATAAATTCATCATCCTTCTTGGAGTAGAGACTTCTAATACAATATTTGCTGTTCCCATAAAGACTTTTCTCAAAATAACCCTAGGACATTCTATATGCCCTTAATATGACCTATTTTTTGTGGCGATAAAACACTTACCTGGTTGTGTAACATTATATTTCTAACTGAGCCCATAAGGAAACTTTGACAAGAAGTAAATCAAATGGATGCCTCCATAGCATGATCAGAAGATCTTGTTTTATAAGTATCTTACTAGGTTTTTTTGGCCACTTGTCTTTTGCCCTTGCATGTTAGGTGGGCTAAGGGGGAACAAGATTCTTTTGGTTTAGCAAGGAGGTAAATCAACAGATGAATGAGTATTGGATGACCACAAATTCTATCACTAATAATATTTTAAAGAATGCAATGGTGAGAAGTAAATGAAAACCAATGCATGTAGCCTTGCTAGCCCTTTAGGAAAGAGATTTGGGAGGACCTGAAAATTTTCCAAGTTAGGTAGAATAGTCTTGGTTTTTGGGTGAAATTGAAACAATCATTTAGACAAACGTTAAGATAAATGGAGCAAGTAATCTTCAAATAAGGAGCATCTGGTTTTTGAGAAGTTATGGAAGTAAATAGTTGGTCTGTGATCGGCTGACAAATGTTATGAACACTATGTTGTTTTATAAGTGTAGGACAAACATGCTATCAGGATTTCCCTCAATTTCATACTGCACCTGAAGTTGCTATGAGACTTGCTATGAGGATTTTGCTAAGTAGAATTGTGAGAGTTAATATAGATAATGATTGTTATTTGTACATTTATTTCATCCTTTGCTTGGTTTTTTTCTATTCATGTTGTTGACCTTAAGGTTTTTAGGAAAAAAAGATAAGCTTGAGTGAAGATGCATCTCCCATTTCCTGCTAAAGGTAATACATACTAATGCAGTTTCTCTGGGAATGTTGAGAGTTCAAAGTGGTATCATCCAGTGAACTATGAATTCAGTCCTAAACACATCATTGTAGGTGGATGGTTGGATAGAGAACATGACTAGAACTTGGCTTATCTAATAAGTTGCCATTTTTAACGAGAAAACACTTACATTAGAGGACAGTAATAATTGCAAAGGATGGGGTAGGAGAGGGTTGAGATAAAAGATTGAAATTCTAGCCCTGGGCTTGATGTCAGATTGGGAATCATATGGCCTGGTGATTCAGTAATTCATTGGGATGCCCATTTTTCCCCTTATTTTTTGTCCAGAATAAGGTTCTCTTAGGTTATAATTTAGGATTGATGGAAATTTCTGAGTCCATGACTGGGCTTATAGTGTCCATGATTTAAGGTCCTCAAACCAACCCTATTTATTTGTTTGTCTTTTTGTGCAAATTTGTGGGTGTGAGACAACTGTAAGAACCTTCTTTCAAAATCTTTGCAATATGACTTTGAATTTTTCTCCTCATGCTTTCTTATGAGAGAGCTGGTTTTTATAATCCAAATCTTTGCAATACGACTTGAAATTTTTCTCCTCTTGGTTCCATATGAGAGAGCTGGTGGATTTCTCTTATAATTCAGAGAAATATTATGGATGTATAAGTTTGTCCACATTTCAATTAATTCTTCCATCTCCTGTGGATGAAGAATGCCCTTGTGGAAGAAACGGTAGCGAGGAAACAATAATTTGGTGGAAGTAGCTCTCAGGTCACTGTTTGCATCTCAGGTTCATACGCATAGCATTAGAAATTCAGAATGATCTTTGATTGGGTACCTCTTTCAGGTGGTGCATGTTATCTGAGTACTTATGGACTACAATAGAAACTAAGCAGAAATATTTCTGTAAAGACATAAGAAAATATGACAGAAAAATCGCAACAACAGCTTTTTCATTATCATTTTTCACAAAATTCTCGAAACTGCTTTAAGAATTTTAACATTTCAATCTGCGAATCCATCTTCCTTTTATCATGCAGGTGATAGCTGCCATATCATATCAAATAGTTCCTACTGATACACAATATGCTGAAATACCACTTGCTGCTGTCAGTTCAAACAACCAAAAGAAGGTATGAACCATGGTTTCTGCTTTATTCTCATAGCTGCAAGCAATTTCTTTTGTCTAATTAATGTACCACTTGTGATCTTCTGAAAATAATTTCAAGAAACTGACATGGCCACTTAGTGGATAAGTCATTCAACTATCGATGGTTATGTTACTGGAACATGCTCCAATGTTTAAAGGCATCATATTTCTAACAGACTATAGGCATAGTTTTCTATGTATTGTGTGCCAGTGCAAAGTGCAGATGGCTGGGTCATTTTGCACACAGAGACAGGTGCTGGTGATGGTAAATTCCCAAATTCAAGAAAAACCATTAAATGGCTGTATGTTGGCTTATGGATATAGCTATTAGATTTTGAAAACATGTTTCCCTTTAATATGAAAGTTACCAGGAACATACATCAAAATAAGTGACTCCATAATGATGTAGATATGAGTTTCAGACACATTCATCAGATATCATGATTAAACATGATCATATGCAGAAGCACAACTATTTCTGATTCTGTATACTTAATAGGCTTGGAGTATGTTATCTTTTGACAGAGCCAATTGCTCTCAGACAACACACTGCATTTACTGCCACAGTTATTCAGAGAAAAGCAACAGAATATGGGATGATGAATTGATCTGCTTCAAAAGAAAGAGTGGCAGATCTTGTCATTCAACTAGAAATTTCTACACAGGGTTCCATATCTGATAGCTAATCACCTGTTGGGGAAACATATACATCAAATTTGCCTATGGTTGGACTGTTGAACAGATAGTTTCACCAAGTATAAGACGGTACTGTACATTCACTAGAGTACAATACATTGGCTTGCTTATGTAAATCAAATGTAACATTGTAAGCCTCCTGATGATGGTATTTGTACATCCAAGTTGTCATGACATCGGAGTTGATTATAATGCATTTCTGAAACTTACATTTAGCAAAAACTGAAATTTGGGGACTTAGTGCTTGTAAAATATTTATTTTGTAGATTCTTTACAAAAGAAACTAATGTATATTGTTAAGAAATGCTCTGCATATTTTTTTCTCTTTTCTTTTACGTTATAAATACGTATGTTTGTTTGGTGCAAAACTGCAAATTCAATATGTTTGTTCCTTCAGTGTTGTTATTTGTTGATTACTTAACACTTTGTATTCATCTAATGCTGTTCTTTCGATATAATTCACTAAGCAATAAGTGACAATCTTGTAGATCATCTGATTGTCATTACATTTGCTCATTTAGATACTCAACTAACACTACACTTCCTGATCGATGACCTTTGGGGACATAGTTCTGCGTAATTAACTGCTCCAACAAACCACAAGTCCATATAATGTAACCTTATTTTTTCCAGGGTATTGGTCAGCTCTTGTACAAGGAATTGAGTGGGAGGCTTCAGAGTGTGGGGATTTCAACATTGCTCTGCTGGGCAGATGAGGTATCTGAAGGATTTTGGCTCAAACAGGTAACCACACGGACCATAGAATATGTGGTTGTTTTTGTGGGGAATTGGCTATACATTATATTTTGTTCATGTGTTCATGCTTTTATACGTCATACAGATGATCAATTTTGGATTTTTTACTTCATGGCCCTTCACCTTGTAAACTGGGGGTCAACGTAAACATGCACAGAATACCTCACAGGAGATATAATATGCTCTCATCTAACAGAAAGAGTTCTATTCTTCTGTTAAACCAGATATTTGCAATAAGAATACTAATTACAGAAGGAAAAAATGTCATAAAACAGGCAGTTTGATTTAGTTTATTTATTTTTCGATGCTTCAGACCTACACTATAGTTTATTGATCTCAATTTCTTCTCTTTATGTCTATTTACTTGGCATAAGAGTTTCAATAGGGCATTCTTAAACTCAAGAGCCAAAGACACCTTACTTTCATAGGTTCTCCTGTAACTTTCTGGATTATACTGCAATATGCAACTGAATGTAATCTACTTCAAGGTGATATACTGGACTAATAAACAACTTATGAATGAGAATATTTTTATTGCTGCTTCAGAGTTCCAATTTTCCAGGTCCCATCTTGTTCTCTGCATATAAATTTTTTTCCACTGAAAAGAAGTGTACTTATCCTTTGAAATGCAAAATATTTTATCCCTTCATAAAATCCTGGTTCTTTGGGATGTTTCAATCCTATAGTTGATGGATGCTTTGCAGGGTTTCACTTCAGTAGGACAGGTGAATGGCAGAGGTAAATCTCGAAGGCTACCCATTAAAGCTGATATTAGGAGGGTATTATGTTATCCTGGCAATTCCATGCTTATGGTTTCTCAACTTAAGAAGGATCCTATGGATTTTGTCAACTCTTCAAAACATGTTAACCTCGGCTCCTCTTCAAAGTCACATGCCAAGCCACCAAGTAGTGCTTCTTCTGAAACTCCTGCACCTATAGAAATTATGACCAGAGATGGTTCGAAGTATGAATCTATCAACCTTGATATCATTCTAGACAGCCACCAGTTGAAAAATTCTCAGCTGCAAATGTTGATGAACAATGGTTGTTCAACAGACGCACAGAAAGATGAAGGTATGTAATGATCCCTCTATGCAGTGTGGTTTCTTGCCATTATTGCCCTTTTTTTCCTCTTTGGGCATCAAAACATATGTAATATCTCTAGACGGGCTTGATGGAATGAGGAAGTGACAGGAGGAATAAGTTGGAGGGCTCATGAGAAGGTCATGATCATGAAATCCTGATTTTTGGGACATCAAAAATCACCTTCATAGATGGAGTTTAGTATTTAAAAAGATATAACAATCAGTTAAAGTGCCACTTATCCTCTTTCCTTTTACTTTCCTTCGTAACCTTCAAAATTTAGCAATTCCCATGTGGATAGGAGATATTACGTGGATAGAATGATTAACATCTAAACTGGGCCTTTGCATCCTAATCTGTGAACATCAGCAATGGAAAGTATTGCTGCCAAGTCGCGTTCCTCCAACGTCGAAAAACGGAGATTCTTCTCTTCGACGGAGTTTTGCAAGAAAGTCCTCGGAGACTGGTTGCACCGGTGGGAATCCTCCGACGCTCAAGTAAGCAACTCGGGAACAGTGAATTAAGAGCTAATGGTAAATAGCTAGAGAGCTTGAGTTTAGATCCCTTTTCTCGTTGTGAGTGTAGGTTCTTATACCTGTTCAAAGATCCCCTTTTTCGCTCTCGGAAGGTGACTAATTTCGAGGCATTCCTGTCTGGTAGTGGACAGGTGGCCAGGCTGACAAAGACGGGTTGCAACCGACACTAAGCATGTCAGAGGTGTCTTGCCTCGCCAGCCACCAGCTAGGCGCGGCACCACAGATGGCAGATGGGTCTAATCATATCAGGCATGCGCCATTACAGGTAGTGGCCACGCGCAATTGTAGGCGGTTAGTTAGCTATGTGGCAACTACAGATGGTTGGTGGGCCACGTGGTAGTGTCAGGCAGCTCAGGTAGTGGGACCTGGGTCCGAGGCCGAGGGGACCTGGGTTCCGAGGCCGAGGGAACCTGAGGTCCGAGGCCGAGGGGACTTGGGGTTCCAGGCCGAGGGGATCGAGGAGACTTGGGGTCTGAGCCGAGGGGATCTGCAGTCCGAGGCCGAGGGGACTTGGGGTTCGAAGCCGAAGGGACCTGGGGTCCGAAGCCGAGGGGACTTGGGGTCCGAGGCCGAGGGGACCGGGGGTCCGAGGCCGAGGGGACCTGAGGTCCGAAGCCAAGAGAACTTGGGGTCCGAGGCCGAGGGGATCCACAGTCCGAGGCCGAGGGGGTCTCGGAGGCCGAGGCTGGGGTTCTGTCAGTTGCTTCTTCCGTCAACTCTAACGCGGCTCGATCAGTCATATCAGAAAGCATGTATAAAAAATTTGTTTCATGTGCACCATGCTAGACATCAGCATTATATCTCCATCATTTTTCTCTTGTTTTAAGTCACTATAACATCAATGACATGCCTTTTTTAGTCCAGTTACATCTCTTATAGGATTGCATTCTCTTTGGCTAAATTGTGTCATTGAGGTGAAAATAGCTAGGGTGTAACCCAAAAGTTTAAACTTGTAGGTGGATCAGCCCATGAGCATATAAGACCAACTAGATTTCCTAACCTTTTTTGATGTGGCAAAATTCCTAAACATTGCCTCTCATGTGTAGAGCCCTAGGGATAGAACCCTGAGAGGGGCAAGACATAGATTAGTAAGTGAAAGCATGGAGGCATTGGTTAGCAAGAAGTGTGGTGGGCTTTGATGCCATGTTAAAATCCAACCCAAAAGCTTAAGCTAATAGATGAATGGGCCATGAGTGTATGAGACCAACTAGGGTCCCTAACTTATGTGATATGGATTCCTTTACAAGAACAACACTCGATTTCAAAAGTTATCATCTTGCCCCTTCATCTAGACTTGTTACAAGTCTGTAGGAATCTGGGAGGTTGTTGCTTGGTCACCCTAGCTTGAGTTGGAATCAATAAAGTAGATCTGCTTGCCAGCCAACTGGCCATGCAGGTCATATTGGCAGACCCCACTCTTGCCTAAATTTGTCTTGGCTAGTAACACAACACCAATTTTAGAGGCTTGATTTCAAGGTATCAACCAGTTATAAGACTTGGTCGATCCTTACATGAAGCCATCTCAACTTAGAGTTGTTCGATAGCTAACCCTATACCTGATGTGAAAATGTCTTGGATGATGGATCATGATCCATTGTATTAGGAGTCGTCTTTGTTCCCCCTCCTTTGTTCCCAGTAAAAAGATGATCAGTTGTCTTTAGTTTCCTTATATTATCATAATCCAATCTAACATATGTACCTTTAGTTTATTATTATAATGCAATCCAACATATATGCCTTTAGTTAATTTTCTCTGTGCACTAGTTTCATGGATGTGAAGATGCATGAGGTTTGCATGAGGTTTCTATTAAATTTGAAGGTGTTCAACATGCTGATATAGGAAGAAAAACAATTATTATTACAAATATAAATTAATAAAAGTATGAAAAACATTTATCTGAAAACCAAAAATATTTCTAGCTTTGGCATTGAAAACCTACAAACTATATCTTTTACCAAAGGAGGAGAATAAGAAGAAAGTGAAAAATTAGTTTTAATCGACAATGACATCTAGAATTACCTAGCTGTAGTTTTTTTTCCCCCTTTTTAATGCTTCATTAGCATGCATTTTATTGTTATAATGAGACATAATGAACAAGCTTATATTAGTCATCACTAGTTCAGCATGTACTGACTGTATTTTCAGGTTTTCCTCCTGATGCTGCTATGGTGCCAGACTGTGCAAACTTGGTTCCTTTGAATAATGTGAGCTGCAATAGCAATAAAGTTGATTTAGGTGTAGCTGAAAATGAGTGTGATACGGATGGTAGGTCTTCTTCTGGACAAAGAGTGAAGAGGCAGATCTGGGAACCTACATCTTCTTCATTAAAGTCCAAGAGAATTAGAGGTGGTAATCTTATTGGCTGTTGTCAGGAGTCAAATCAAGATAATGCTTGTGAGAGTTACTCTTTAAAATCCTCTGGATGTGATCAGTCGGTTGGGGTATTTCCAGAAAATTCTTTATGTCATGCTGAAGGAAACAGATCAGATGATGGCAATGAAGATCCGGTTCTCAAAGAAAATTGTCCACAATCATGTTCATGAATATTGGTGATGATGTTAAGAAAGCATTCCTAACAAAGGTAATTGTTATTGCATGTTATATGAACATGTCTGTAAAACTTCGTAGCTATGCAATTTTGGCTTATGTGTGCTATGTAACCCTTGAATGTCAGCATTAGGTTCACAGCCATACACCTTGCTCATTCTGTGGTTGTTTTGTGTCATCTTTATAAATTTCTGGTTTATATTATAAGTGTCCCTATACTCTCTGAGCAGTGGACACATGTTTTAAGTGAAAAAAAAGCCAAATATGAGAAAAAAGAGGGATTATAAATAGGATAAACAGATTACATGATAAATTTTAATGTGATAATACTATTCCATTTAAGTTATTCAAGATATTCATAAATGAATCAGAAAGCTAAAGCACTGAAATATTTTAAATAAATAGGACTGTATTTTGAATATGAAAAGCAAGATAGGCATTTTATACAGAGCTTTATGGCCTCTGCCAAATTCATTGCTTGGACAGGGAGTTACTGGTAATTGATCAAAAAACTTGAAGAGCAACAAGAGTTGGGTAATATCCTCTCCAGAAATGCAGGAGACTAGGACATCTAATAAAGGTCTTGCATGACATTTAATACATCCAGATTTCAATACATGCAAGTGGTGTTGTCAAATTGCAGGTTATCATATACTTAATCATGCTTTTAGATTTCAGTAGGGCATCCAGTGGGATACTATCCTAAGTGTTGGGGTGAAATCATCCTGTCATTGTCCTAATCGCACGTCTTGGACATCTCCATCTCAAGTGTTGGGATGGGGTAGCACAGAGGTGCATCTTTTTCAATGGAAGAAGTGAGAAGGCCCCATTGCATGAGAGTTAAAACCTTGTACTTAATTATTTGTTACTATTTTTACCAAACGTCTAATGCCATATAGCTATTGATAAGAGCATGTGGAAGGAAAGAGGAAACTTGTTATAACATTAGGCTACATCCTTTAGCTGCTCTATTATATTCTGGTGTGGATATAGTTCAGCTTTAAGATATGATATGGATACTTTAGATCTTTTCTCCTAGGGGTTTACCCTATCTTCAAGTTTGCTACATAGAGGTTGTTAAGAAATTATCTGTTATCACAGGATTTTTGCTTATTGATTATTTTATGCCATAACTACAGAGATATGTATTATTGGTTGATAAGATGTAGTTGGAGAGTTATTTTACAATGTCAAGTATGAAATGAAAGGGAAAAAAATGAAAAGTAGAAGGGATGGTAGGTCTAAAAACTCTAATATGTTACTAGTGGTCAGAGTTCGCTGAATCATGCTGAACCGGACCAAACCAGTAGGGAACTAGTGCAGTTTGGCAATTCATTTCAGTTTGGTGCTATCAGGTTAGATTAGGGGTTTAGGTTATTGGATCACAAGTTCAACCTGTTTAAGCAAAATAAAATGCCATTGCCACTGCCCGATTCTGTGATTTTGTAACACTAGCTCTGTCTGGTTCTATGATTTTTCCTTCATCACCACCAGTCGCTGCTGCTCGTCGTCCGTCATCCATCCGGTCATCACAAGGAGGAAAATAGGTTGTCAAATAAGCTTTTTCACTACTCTCTTTTTTTTTTTTGCTTCCTTGCAAGCTTTTTTTTCCCCTTTGCTGGCACCCCCCTCTCCTCTCTCTCAGTTGTCCTTTTTCTACTCCTCTCTATTTTGTGGCATCGGTTCGCTGCGGTTTGATACGGTATGGTTCGGTATTGTACTAAATTGGTCGCTGGCAAGCACGGGCTATCTGCATGGCTTGGTGAATGTTGCTAGTGGTTATCATTATCATGCCTTAACATTTGACTCTATGGCGACCTCATGACCATCTATCCTCCTAGCAATCAGAAGTTTGCAAAGAAGAATGAGTGTTAGATGTTATCGCTTGAATCCATGGAATGAATCAAAATGCCATGACTTCTTCATTGTTATACTGAAGCAGTAGCTTATGCACGAGCTTATGCCTTCGTCATCCTTCTTCTAAAGAGATACAAAAGAATATGGATGTGTTAACCACCAAAATCAGGATCATTGTCGAGAATTTCTCTTGTAGTTATTTGTTTTGAAATACCTAACTACGTGCTGGATAAGCCATTTGTGATAGAACTCATAGGCATGGTTTGCAACCTTGGGCTTGACAAGATGTTGGCATGCTTGGTATGGGGTCAATTTGGTGCATCGATGCTCAGATGCACCAGCACTATATACTAGTTTGGTACTGGTATGGTACAATATGCTTTGTTTGCACTAGTATGGATTGGTGTGGAGTACCATGCTCATGAGTAATTAACTGTCAGGTTATCTTTCTGCACCCTTTTAGATGCTAGATTGGTCAAAAAAATGTCTTCCATGTGGTACTCAACTATTATTTGTTCTTTTTGTAGCTCCAAGCTTTTGTTTTAGAATCTCTGTAAGGAACCTAAGACAACCTCAATGCATGTTGGTCTTAGTTGTCCATTGTTTTTGTATCATTGATTGCACTTTAAGCAAATGGAGGTGGGGCTATTTACACAGTAGACAAAACAAATTTTATTCTAAAATAGTTATTTGGGAAAGTTACGGAACACTTTACTTCCAAGGGCAACATTATTCAATAACTAGATTTTATCGTTGTTAATGAACATAAGTGTTATCCTAAAAAGGTGCAATAGTCAAAAATGTATGTTTTTTATGTCTCTCTAGTGCCTGAGGAATATGAGAACATTAAAATGCCATCACATTAAGGAAACAAGGTTAGGAAACCAGTGACAAATGTGGTATAGTGATTGTACCTATTCACTGTTTGATTATATTTGTATCATTAAGAGTCTTCAATGGCTAGAAGCATTATCAACATGGATAAACTTTAATGAACCTTTTTTTTTTCTTTTAAAATGGCTGCATATTATTTGTCTATTGATGATATAGAATTCTTGTTGGTTATGCCAGATAGTTACAGGACTTGGAGGTGCAGTAACATGCGAAGGAAGTGCCTGTACCCATGTTATAACAGGAAAAGCAAGAAGGACGTTAAATTTCTGCAGAGCGCTGTGCTCTGGGTCAGTTTTCTTCATTATTTTAGATTTTTCTTTGAAGAATTTTACCAAAGTTTGTTTTCCTGAGAGATTTTTACCCAGTTTTCTTACAAAATGAAACTCAAGGATTTCCTCTTTTCTATTATGTTCTTTTTCAGATTATCGTGTGAAGTATAGTCCCAAATTTCATACCCAAGATGAAACTTGTGGTGGACTGACACTATCAAACCACTTATATGGTCATTTTAAACATTCTCCAATCCTTAAATATTTTGGTGGTTTTGTGTTAAAAAGGACAATTAGTTGGTTAAGCAATGGAACAAGACATAAAACACTGAAAGTCACTGTATAATATGTAAAGCAAGTTATTAATAGCAATGGTTACATAGTCTGGATTTATATCTTGATAATCGTGTGCTTAAGTGCCAGTTTAATCTGCTTAACCCTCTAAACGCCATTACTTGGCATGCAACACGTGTCTACTGTATGCATTCATGGTAACATATTTGGCTCATGGTCCTAATCTTTTTTGGCGATATCCCATCCTATCCATATGTGCATTCATTTCTTTTGGCCTTCTTCCTTTGCAAATTCCTAATTCTCTTTGCTAAGTTATACAAGAAACATATTCCATACTATATATTTGTCATAGATTTAAAAATAAGAGATGCTAAAGTGGAAAAGAGGAAAATAGTGAAGGTATTGGCCAGAGTTAAGCTTTTCTAAATTTCCTCATTAAAATCATTGCACATTTTGAACAAGCAGCCAGCCTTATGCCCCTTTGTAAAATCTAATTGGCCATTAACTTGCCAAACTGGGTCCCTTTAGGACAATGAAAGAAATGAGAACGCCCCAAAAGTCCAACACCAATGAATTTTCTACCATTATATAGTCATATCACTTTCTCTTGTAATGTAGTCACATGCACCGCTCATTAACCTTACCAATCATAGTGCTATCTAAATAGAAAAGCCATGCTTCTTAGAACTCTGCCTCTTCAATTGGGCAAGGTTTTTAGCTATAGTCTGCGATGAATTTGAGCAGGTTGAGTTCTATAATCCACGTTTATTGCATATATAGTCAGTAAGATCATTAATTCTTGGGCCTACTTGTAAAAGAACTTACCATATTGCCTTTTATAGAAGTTGTTAAGTAATGGCATATTGCAATTATCTATTGGTTAATTGTGACATGCCAGTTTTAGGTTAACCATTCATAATTCTCTGATGCCTTTACAAGCCACTGATCCTATCAGTTGTTGCAATGAGAACTGTGACGCACATAATTGCCATAATTTGGAAACTGATGAAGTTGCATAGGAAATGGCTACAAATTTTTGTATCTCAACTTCATTGATAAAGTCTAGGCCATATATATAACAAATTGTTATATACCGTAGTCAGAGAGACATCTATCTTGGTCTTAATGGAATGCTTTGTATTTGTTCCCCACCATGTGAAGCTTGACATGTTTCAGGATTCTTCTCATGTAACAGTTTCTCCCAGCTTAGTTTTGTTGTAAATTCTTGCTGCATGGTTTTATAGATAATGTCATTGTAAATATTCTGACTGTTTAAATTGCCTTCTACTGTTGCTCCTCATGCAAATCTTGAATTATCTCAACTTCCTCTAGAATTAATTGAAAAAATTTGCACGTGATGTGCATGTTCAGCACATAAGTGATTTGAGATGAGTTTTTTGATGGAACTTGTGATGGGGGGGAGAGCACATCATGGTGACGGGCTTAGGATAAATGCAATGCACGTGTTGATCTGAAAGTTGTGATTATAAATGAAATTAGATATTGGATTTTGATGAAGGGTTCTGATTTCTCATGGGGGTCTCTAGAATTTTTTTGGGGAGTTTTTAATGAACTAGTAATTATTGGGCCATCATTTTTGATAGAAGAGAGAAGGGAATTACTTTTTTCATTCTAGCTAATGCATTTATATGGTTGTGGATTTTGAGTGATGATATGAAGAGGTTCTCATTCAAAAATTTTCATGACCCACGAGGGGAATACGTGCTTATTTCCCAAGTATGCTTTAGAGAGGATGAAATGATAGAAGGGTAACATCAATCAGAATAATAAATGTGCTAAATTTCCTCAAATTTTCAACTTTTGTATCTTATGTGGATCTTTGAGGGTTGTGAAGAATTATTGAAGAAACCATGGAGGGTAAAGGAACACAATGTAGACAGTTGGAAGTTGTGGTAGTAAGAATTTTTAGTCCACTAAGCATACATTAGATGATGCTTCATGGATTTATTGTGCCTGGTTTGATGGTAACAACTATCATATGTTCCCGTATTTTCTAACTATAATCTTGATATAATTTATTATGCAGAGCCTGGATAGTCTCTCCTAACTGGTTGAAAGAAAGCTTCCGGGATGGAAAGTTTTTAGGTCAGTTAGTGCACTATATATCTAAAAGTATATTGGTTATCTAAGTACTTGTAGTTGGTGCACAGAACATATACTTTTATTAAAAGGGTCCTTGATTCAGTGTCCTCAATGAAGCCATGACGCCGAGGCCACCAAACTCAAGGGTTTAGATTCCAATGTAAGAAAAAAAATCTTACGGTTGCTATATGTAATTCTTTTCTTTGGCTTTTCTTGTAGGGGAATCACAATTTATTTTAGAAGATGAAGAATATCTGTTGAAATACAAGTCTGAACTGCGGGATGCAGTTATGAGGGCAAGAGAAAGTCCCCATTCAATGCTCAGTGGATATCATTTCTGCCTTGCGAAGCATATCCAGCCCTCTTTTGATGTCCTATCAGTTCTCATCAAATCAGCTGGTGGCAATGTAAGTATTAGTCATCACAATAAAACAAGGTTTATTCAGGTCCTGTCTTATCTGTCTTTATACAGTTACGCATATATTGTTATTTAAGATGGGTGAGTAGCTCTGTAAAAGCAAGAGACATGACATTATAGCTTAACTTACAATGATTCATTACATGGTTATACTGCAATTTTTTTCCCTTACGTTTTTATGGTGAAGAAATAACCTCCTTTCAGCCTATCGGTCATAGAATATCTAAGTAAGTGGTTCATAAAATTAACAAAGATATTATTGCTAAAAGAGAATAGTCACTGGTCCAAATCACCCTTCTGTACAAGATGAAATAATGGTACATCTGAAAGGTGGGATGTGTTTTTTCCTATGTTCATGTTGTAGTACGTCATAAATAAATGTGATCATAAATGGTACAATGCATCCTGAGAGAGAAGCTTACTCTAATTGTCATTAAGGAAGCTAATACTAATTAATTCCTTTCTAGCTCGTTTGCTAACAGATTTAACAGTTACTTGAACATTGCCTGCAAAAGTCAGGTAGCAGTGCTACAATATTTTCATGCAGCTGTTATTGGCTGTTCCAAGCGGTAGAATTGATGCAGACTGTCCAGGTTCTGTAACTCTGGGCTATAACGGTCTTGATGGATTAATTTTAGGATTGATCAAGATCTTTGCTTTTATTAGATTGAATCAGCATTCTTTCCTATCTTTAGTATTCCATATTTCAATGCATTGGTTAAAATCTAGATCTGTTGATATGAAGCATCTATTAAACCAAACACTGTGCTAACAAAATACATCATCTTATATCTCATATATCATGTTGATATATCGATCTTCTATATTTAAATCCATGATGTCTATTGCCTTTACCAAATTCAGCATAGGCTGATTTTGTGGATCAAGATATCCATCATGTGTTTATCAGTGGTCTGTGTTTAAACCTGATTTCTGACAACACATTGGCAAAAATTAAATTGGAGAAGAGAGGAACCTGCCATGATACTTGGAAGACTTGTTAGCATGAAAAGAAGCCTGTCTTATTGGTTTCATTAAATCTGAATTATTTATGGCTATATATAGGATGCATAACCATGACCAACAACCTTTCAAGATAACTGTATCTTGACAATAATAGGATTAGATCATCAGATTGATGGTTCCTTGATAATCATATCATTTTTTTTTTAGTGGAGAAAAGGCTGTGCTTTGAGCTACTTGATAGAACGATGCAAATTTCATGATATAAAAGATCGACAACCAAATCTGAGGATTTCCATTTCAAGTCAACAAATATTCTTGTCTGGCAATTCTGTAGAGTTTTTCTTGCAATCTTATGTGAACTGATGTGACATAATAGAGAGAAAAAAAACATGACATCAATTAGATCGCTGCAAAAGGGAAAAAATGTGCTTGGTCTTATTTGCATGCTCAAACCTCATTTAGTCTAGGGGTCTTATCATATTTGTTCAGGTTCAAGTCAAGATACCCAAATGGACTGAGGTGAGAAAGAATATTCATGATTTAAAAAAGACAAAGAGTAGGCATTGACACATAAGTGTATAAGATATTAAAAATAAAAATGGCTTACTTTGTCTAAACTTTAACAAACAAATTTTAGAAAGGTGGGTCTGTCTTTTACTGAGAACTTGTGGAGGAAGCTAGGTTTTTCTTATAAAGTTCATTTCTCCAGCAGCAGAATTTGTTTTAAACACCTTGGCTTTGTCTGTTTTTTGTAATGCTACTAATTGTGTAATTTTCAAACAAATCATCAATATCAATGCTATCAGGGATAGCATAATGAATTGTTGAATTATTCATTGTTACTCAAGTTGAGTCATAAGACTTATAGGAAACCACATATTTAAATTGCTGCACACCGAGTCTTCTGTCATGACCAGCATAGATCATCCCATTCTTGCATGCTTCCTCAAATGAGCGCAACCCAACTAGATTGAGTGGATTCACCCATGATCTTGTCTCAAAATAAACTGATGTACATGCTAATTTGATCAATAACTTGAATTAATTTTGATGGTTTTGGAAATACAAGAACCTTAACTAGCTTGCTTTCCCCCCACATTCAGTACTGTCTTTGGACATCTTGATTCAGCAATCATTCATTTTAAGGTCTAGCTATATTATTATTGTAATCTTTCTAATTTCTTTTTCGTAACTTTTATCCATCTTAATTAGGTCTATGCCTCCCTTTTTTCTGGCCCTTGGTTTTCAAGGCATATTCATTAATGTTCCAATATAATTTCAATCAAATCTCTATTTTTTTCCTACTTGATAATTGGAAAGTGCTTCTTAGGTTATTATTCATACACCCCTGATGTTGGGTTAATGATATGAGAACAAAATATTCTACTTCTATTTTTCTAATGGTATTAATTTGGTGTCTTCTAGACATTTTTACCATTGACTCTCATACTTATTTAACCCATTAAGCCGTGCCCCTCCGGTGTTGGTCTCTTGCAACCAAGTCCTGAGAGAGAACATGGCAAACTGAAATAGATGAGGCCAAGACTCTAGCTATTAAGGCAACCCTGGTTAACCGTAACCATGATTCAAACAATGAAAACTGGCAAAAGGATTGATTTGTACAAACGATGATCTTTACAAGGATTTTTATATAAAATGATAGTAAGGATTAGTATGCAAATATGGAAGATTCCAGAGAATAATCTGCGCAAAAGAAATCCCTAAATCCTATAAATTGTAGGCCACCTCATCATTCTTTAGAACTTTCCTTCTAATTGCTAGCCTTTGCCTAGGTCACATAATACCCCATAAGAACTTCTCCACTTCATCTAACTAAGTCAAATTCTCTTAGATATGGCTTCATTTTCTCTTCATTATCTTTATTTTATACATGCAAGGTAATGAAAAATATCTGACTGCAGCACTTCTGGGATATTAATTCTGATAGGGACCTAAGTTACATTTCTATTTCCACTAAAGTTGCATACCATTTATTTTTTCTTTCCTTATTATTTTTCTGGGCCCTCATCGGCTAAGGCTTTTCTTCAGAATCCTAGTTAAAGCACTATACCATCTAATAATAACATGCACCATGTTGTATCTTCCAAAATATTAGCTGTGACCATGTTGTATCTTCCAAAATATTAGCTGTGAATCTGTTTACAACATAAGAGATATGCATTTAATGCTGACCCTTCGTATGCTGGACTTGGTGGAAGTTCATACTTGTAGAAATTGCAAACTGTCAAGACATTCCTATTTTAATGCGAGGAGTCTGTATCAGAAGCATGTCTCACTAGATGATGATACACTTCCGTGGTTCCACCAACTTTGATTAAGCCACACCCCCTATTACATTGCTGCATATCATTGTTCATATCTCAATAAATTTATAGTCGATGCTTATGAAACTCAGTTTTGTTGCGAACATATCATTAGCAGTTGGTTTAAATCAGCATGTTTGATCATAGTAGTGAACATTTGCAGGTCATTCATAGGCTTGGCAGCATAGAGGAACCGTCAAAGACCATCTTTTTGGCATGCGAGGAAGACATGGCAGATGCTTTGACAGCTGCAAGAATGGGGGTTCGGACTTACAACAGTGACTGGTTAATGAACTGTGTCATGAAACAGGAGCTTGATCTGGAGGCCCCTCAGTTTGCTGAGTCCCTTTAGGGTTGCAATGAGTCCCACCGCCCGCTTCTCATCATTTTGTTTTTGAACAAACAATATACATCCTAGTTAAACTGCTACAGAGTTTTGTATATACATATATATGTCACCTTCTTTTTCTGCCAGGTGAAGCAATTCTGCTTCACTTGTTGCTTGCAATATCCGAAGTTCTAATGTCCAGCCTTGTGTTAACTTTTATCAGACAGTGGATTTGGTCTTTTAACCTTTGTTTTCATAAAAGGCTGTAACCAAAAATATTCAGTGTGCTGAATGAATCTACAGATACAAGACTTATACCCTCTTCTGAGTTAGCAGTCTCAACTTTTGAAGGCAGTGTTGGGCTATAATAAGAGTTTAGAGAAAAGCCAAAATATTGGGGAAAAAAATGCTGGAGGAACAGGAAAAAGCTTACAGGAAAGCTAGAGCTTTGGAAAAGAGAATTCTGGAGGATTTTATTTGGTTGTATGTACGATAATGAAAATGGAACTAATAAATGATATGCACCTCCAGGTGGCTTCCAAAGCCTTTTCCCATGTGCTTCCTGAACTGGGGCATCTTTGATTATCACTTCTTTGCTTCCCAGGCTTTCCTAGAGGGCAATCATGGGATTATATTCTGCGCACTGTCAAAATATTAGGTGGTTTTGAAAAATTAATTATAGCACACTTTCAAAATATTAGGTGGTTCTGAAAATTCTACATTTTTGTAGGAGCCCGGCACCTGCTTGATAGTGTCATTGAGGTCCATAAAAATATTATAATAAAGTTTTATCTCTCTATTTACAACTTTTTCTTTTTTCTGGTGTGCCAAGTTCACAAGATAAAAGTACGAATATTAGTGATTGAATTTATCTTCGTTTGCATCTTCTTCCATGAGTAACATGAACCTTTAAAGAGGGGGAAAAATTGAGGTGTCCCTGCTTATAAATAAACTAATAAGACACAATGAATATTGATGATTTTAGAATTTTTGCGCACACATATTTTCAGTCAGAAAAAAAAAAAAAGAATCATAACTCATGAGAGTTTTCAACCTGACTCATCCAAGTGAAAACTTTGCCTCGGTATGAAGACATGATTCCACTCTCTAGGGAAACAGAAATAGAGAGGGAACAAAAGCTTTTTCTTTCTACTGAGTACCTTAACCTTTGTAATATTGGAGGACGGGCAAGGAAGACACTGACAGCCTTAAAAACTTGCTCGAATTCAATTTCAAGCCTTAGAATCCAGTTTGGGTAAGTTTATATTCATGCTAAGCTTGAGCTGCCCCGTTCCATTAATGGTCCTGCTAATACATCCTCTAGATGAGTAGATCCAATATTTTCTGGAAGAAAAAATTTCAAGAGTCCTTAACTCAAGATTTCTCACAAGCTCAAGAGGACAACTTCTGCGCACACCCCTTAGCAACAGACAAGACCTTTTGGATCTTAAGCACTCGTCTTCTTCGGAGCACTTTATTGCCCTTACTCCTGTTATAGTAGATGGTCTAGTGGTTCCATACTAACAATATTTTCCTGACATCATTGTTCCCTCACTGTGGAGTATAGCTGGTAATATTGAGGGATTTTGTTCAGATTTTGACAATCGAACATAAATACTATTTAGCTGGCTTCTTTATGTAGGCATCTGATTTGCTTTTGCATGAATTTAATTATAATCTTTTGAAAGTGCCTGAATAGCTAGCCAACTTGCCTTGCAACTCTGATGAGGATTGAATATTTTTGGCTGAATGGCATGGCATGCATAATTCTACCATGACAATTTTGCCATGTAATAAATTGAATGTAAAGCAGAATAAAATCAATTTCATAATTGGAAATTCCCTTGGTTATTCCTACTGCTTCAAACAATCCATTGTAGAAGGCTTCACAGTCACCATTAAATGAATCAATTGCTTATCTAGGCCTAGTCACTGCCATTCAAACCCTGTTGTTTCTTTAAACCATAGCTTATTTCTGAAACATTACCTCTGTTTGTTGATCTTGGCATCAGTAAGCTGATTGGGAGGATACCTTTCTACCATAGTGCAGGAAAAATTTCCACAAAGGTGTGTAAGTTGGCATGATTTGTAAGACCTTGCTTCCTACATATAATAATATTAGTGAATTCCTGCATCCAGTGCCAGTGGTGAAGGCATATGCATTCAAGACTAGTTTTGAGCCACAGCTGATGCCCACAAGCTTTGGATGAATTGCTTGCCCACCAAAGTGACATGTTTAAAACCTGCTATGTACTTGAGTATTTTTATTTACTAGGTTTGTAACAACAGCTTTACAAGTCTCTTTCTCTTTCAGTTCTTACAGGTCATATTTACACTGTACAACTAGAATTCCCCATCATCAACCATGCAGTGTTGTTTCTTGTTTCCTTGAAACATTAGCACATCCCAAGGATCAAGTCAGCAGAAGCCAGAGTACATCATTCCCTTTGACCTGCAATGATAAAATAAGATCATAATAAGTTCATTTAGGTTATTATTATTATTATTTTCCCATATGACATTGGATTAAGCAGCAAAATGACAAATATATGAATAAGAGAGAGAACAATTATTAAATGTTATTAAAAAAAAAGGAAGAAGGTAGCATGGAAAGATGCCACCTAGTCAGTCATTAAAGTCTCTTTGTCCCCCATAGTTTTAACTTTTAACACCTGGTGCAGGGCTCATCTAGCCTCCACTCCAAAGAGAGTAAAGAAAAGAAAAGAAAAGAAAAGAAAAGAAGAAGGTTGTTGGACATACCAATCCTTATGCTCGCAGTAGCAAAGGAGGTGGTCAAAAAGACTATAAGGCCGGCACAAAAGCTCCTTTCCCGCCTTGCGTCCATGAACCAAGCCTTGGTGGTAGGAGAGGGACTCGAAGCTGCCATCCTCCAAATGGAACACGCCAGCCGAATCCTGAAGCGAACAAACGCCGAAGTAGATCGAATTGCCCCTAATCCCAGGAAAATCTTTGGCAGAGACCGATAGAGTTCGATTCTGAGCCAGGAACAGAGCTCGATCACCCAAGCTCTTCATCGGAACCAGCGCCGGCGGCTGTCCGCTTAAATCGACCTTAAAGACTTCGAATTTGCTCGTGTCGATGAAGCCGCCGGAGGTGGCAGAGCTGTAGAACCTCCGGACCAGCAAAAGATCTCCGGCGGACACGACTAAATAAGAGTTCATGACATGAAGGTCGAAAGCTTGGACTATAATCGGCGTCACGGCGGGCGGCGGACCGATGCTACAGACGGCGATCGATCCATTGTAATCCGTGGCGTAGAATCGGCCCTCGTAGCACAAGGTGCTCGTGAAATGGAAATTCTCTAGACGATCGGTCATCAGCCAATCGTCGCCGTCCACATTCGCGAAGGCCAGCCTTTGCAAATGGTAGAAAGAGAGCATGACGGTGGAGAGACCCGAAGCCAAAGAGAAGGAGACGGCGGCGCTGGTCACTTGCAGGCGATCTAATTCTTCTCCGGCGAAGTCGATCAGCATGGCCAGAGGAGGGAGACGCGTGAGGGACTCGGTGAAGGGGTTCAGGAGGGCGACCGCGGTGGTGGCTTCGTCCTGCAGGACCAGCAGGCCATCGGCGCAGCCGATGATCCTGCGGTGGTCGAGCTCGGGGAGGCGAAGGCGGAGGGACTTGCCGGTGGAGAGGTGGAAGAAGCGGCGGAGTCCTCCGGCGTCGCCGTCGGAGCTGAGCATGATCCAGGAGCGAGGGGGAGGCACGGGGAAGGCGGCGAGCCGGGGGTCCGTCGTCGCCGAGCGCCACGCCTTGCACACCATGCGGAGCCTGATGTAGTCGACGATGTCGCGGGCCAGAAGAAAGATGGCGATTTCTTGTATGAGGTCGGTGCAAAGCATGGACCAATCATCCATCATCCTCCCTCTCATCTCTTCTGGCGTCAAGTGAGGCCTCTTCTTCATCGTAGTATTATTATATATTGCATCGATCGTTTTACTTCTTCTTCTACTTCTATCGCTGCTCGCTCGCGTGTTACCAATTTATAGTAACGCCGCCGATCAAGCGAGTGGCAGGAGGAGAGGAATGGATAGAGATGGAACTTAGGAAGGAAGAAGGGGTGGAAATTTGCCCAGAATCTATCTTGCCTTGGAAACCGGCTTGGCTTTGCCTCATGTTTCCCGAGATAGATTTAAGCCATCGCTTTCGGGTCTGGCTGCCGAGATGCCAGGTGTGCCCGGTGCGGCGCCTTTGTCCCCACCCCGTCTCGTTTGGTTCTCTCCCCCCCCCAGCCTTTGCCTCTAAATTGCCCCCTTAATTGATGACTTCATCATGGGATTGGCATGAGATACCTGTGGCTGTGGTGTGGTCCTTATTCGATGCATCATATATGGGCCTTTGGTCCTCGCGAGTGCTTCAAAGAAAGAAAGAAAGAAAGAAAGAAAGAAAGTTTTATAAAATTCTATTTGACATAATTTGTTATTCTATGTAATAACTTTATATGAGTCAGAATTCATGCTTGATTGCTGCGTGAGTTTTATTAATTAAGAGTATTGCTAACCAAGCATCCATCAAATCATCATATAACCCACCAAACTGACAAGGCTACTACTAGAGACTTATGTGGATCCAAAGCAAGTTATGATGTAAAGATATTTCATTGAAGACTGATTGCTACCCGGATAAAATATTCATTGTGTTCCTATTTTCATTCCCTTCTTGATAACCAAAATTGAGGTGGGGACTGTACTATTGATGGAGAGCTTTATCATTGTTGTCTCAACTCTGCAACAGCCTCACCACTTGGCAAGTCCAGGTTAAAGTGGTTATAGTAGAAATCTTATCCTTCTCTATCTCTTTGTCTTCTTTCAATTTCCTCTCTTTTCTCTCTCTCTCTCTGAGTGGGTGCCTACCCATCTAGCCGTGGCCGCCATATGACGCTATCAAGTTTTTGGCCTTTTCCCTTAAAACTTCTTTCTTTCCTTCTTGCTCTCCTCCTCTACTTGCCATCAACCGCCTCACAAGACTACAAATAGGTTGCCTCTTGGGCTTGCCTCAATGATTGGCATCCCTCTTCACCTTAGAGACTTCCACTCCAGTCCTGATCCAATCCAAACAACTTCGAGCCAGGATGGTGAACCATGCCCACTTGTTCTGAATCAAATTGCAAGCGCACACATTATGTTTGGAAATTCAATTGGTTTTCGGAGATGTTAGACCAATTCTTTCATGGAAAGACCAGTTGTCATGAGAAGCATAAAATGATTGGATTGATTGCCTTGAATGGTTCTTAATCTTCTAATACCATCAAAACAATGAAGTTCTTCGTATTAGTTTCCATGTAAAATTGATGGTTATGATTCTAGACCCATTTAATCTTAAGATTTCTCTAAGGATTGGACTAACAATAGATAGAGATTTAGCTAGGCATATTGTTGGTAAAAAATTCATTCAAGGAGTGTAGATAGGCAATAGAGGTCTCATATTTTGTGCCGTGGTAGCAGCATTGCTTGACCATATCAATTCTCAGTTAAAATGTAAAGTTTTATTGCACATGTAATCAATTCATGGGTTTGTCAAAATGGGAGCATTAATACTTACTAAATTAATAATAATTATGTGCTATTTTGAAAGAAAAAAAATAAGGCAAAAAAAAAATTGGTTCTCAAACTTTCACTAAAAATTCATTTTTGCTCTTAAACTTTTAATTATTATAGTTTAACTCTTTATATTTCAAGAATAATATTTTCATTGCTGTCATCCTATAAAATGGAATCAATTTTAAAATTAATAAAATAGCTGATGTGTCATCTTGCCAATTGATCTACATTCTTAAAATAGATAAATATGTTAGCTATTTCATTAATTTTAATTGATCTATGTAACGGAATGTCAGGAATATAATATTTTTATAAAATGAGAGACTAAACTATAACAATCGAAAAAGTTTGATGACTCAAATAAATTTTTGAGTGGGACTTCCAAGATCAAAAGTATATTTCAATTTAAAAAAAAATTATAAGCTGAAAATCATGTTATTTTGTTTAACTAAAGTTATTGATCATCGATTTTCTATTACTATTTAGTTTTCATCAACAAAAAAAAAAAAAAAAGGGTTCTTCCTTATACACTGCTAGTGATTCACGAGAAAAAAATTAATGGATCCACTTGCCAGCTTGCAAAGCTGATCAAATGATGATTACTGGATTCAGATGCTCAGATTAAACCTTAAAGGATAAATTCAGATAATTGCTTCTAGACAGCATTTGCATTAGAATATTTAAAATGGTATATTACAGTGAATATTCGGCAGCATTTCTTTTGAGTAAATTCTTACTTAATCTTGTTTGCCAATGGAATCAGCAAGTTGGCACCTCTCGTCGGTGCTTATGCTGGCAAGAGGGGGTCTTTATTTGTTCAAAGGTGGTGGTGCTCCATCATTATCATCTCAAGGGATTAGAGGGAGGGGGCCAACTGGTTGGAATTTTAGTTTGGCAGCACCTCTCTGTTGAAAAAGAGAGCTTCACGAGACTTGTGGTGGAACCTTCGCACAAGAACTCCTCAGCACATTCACACCAATATTTGTTTATATGGACCTGGGGTAACTCTAAAAAATACTTATTTTTTTTTTTTTTGAATTGAATGAATAAGATAATGTATAGATGATCCAAACTGTTGAAGGTAATTTATCATCTGTAAATCAATCACACACTAAAAATTGTGTGAGTTGAATACGCTTAATCCATACATATATATATGTTATTTAGACTGTTAAAATTTATGATTTTTACTACACAAGCAATTCAGAGATACTAAATCATATTTAATAATTCAGAACATTGATCTGAAATTCTTGTGATGTAATTCAAAAATAGTACAGCTCTCTTCAAATTATAATATTAGTAGTATATATTTTGCATAATAATTTTAATTATTTAATCATGTGTGATAAATCAGGAAAATAATATTAATTTAGAAATAATTGCCCTTTCTTGCTCTTTGAACTTTCTCCTTTGAATATTTGGTTGGTAAAGTGAATACAGTTTTTTTAAACTTTACACCTCACCCAAAATTTGAGCAAACACTGTTCGGCTTTTCATTTCATTTTTAATTCCTATAAATGTAAGCTTTATATTCGCAAAAAAAACTGATTGCATTGTGTGTTGAGTTTCGAATGAGCTATTGAAGTTCAAAGGAGTTTCTAAGCAGTGACTGGAATTTTCTTTTTCATCCATCTTTTGCGCCCACTGAATCTTTAGGTTCATTGAAATTTTTAGGGACTCGGTTGCTTTCTTACATGGGCATCTGTGGTGCCACCAAAAGTCAAGGGTAGTCTACCTCATCGTAGATTTTTTCAGCTTGTCAAGTTGCACAGTATTATGTGGTGCCAATCCAGTGTGTTGACGAACATGATATTGGGATAAGAGTTTGTATGATTTGGTCAAGAGTTGGACCAGCCATAATGATGCAGCGTTCTTACCTAGGCCTTCTGTGGGTACTTCAGAAAGGTACGAGCATTCCAAAGGCTGAAAGGAATAGAGAATCTTGTGAAGAACAGTGCTTTTCTTTGTGGAAAAAAAAAAAAAAAAAAAAACAAAAACAAAAAGTTGAGCCTCTCTTCCAAAATATATGATCCCAATCCCTTCTCAACGAATGATGGAACATTTCAGGTCTCTATGATGTCCAAAGAGAGTTACAGGTTAGAGGACATAGTAAGACAAATCTTGATGGTAGACTAAATTAATGCTCTTCAAAAAGAGGCATTTGATCAGTAAGTGAGATATGGTTTCCATATCACAATTTAGAATACTATCCAAAAAGTCTAGCTAAGAAGTAATTATTTGAGCTACTTAATCTCATATAAATATTAAGATTTTTTCAATACATAATCAATGTAAAATTAAATACTCAACAGCATGAGCTCTCACATGCAAATTAGGGCATTTCTATCATGTCCCAACTGTCATTTAGGTTGGGCACATGTTGTAGCCACATGACTCCTTGGTGTAATCCTAGAAATTATGCAAGGCCATGTCATGCATCTAGCCCAGATGATGGGTTGGAGTATAATAGAAATCGTATCAAAGTAGACCCAGTTTTTGGTCTATATGAATCAAGGAACAATGGAAAAAAAAAAAAAAAAACTCTATGTATTTATGATTGGATTAGATTAGATTTGAACGTGATTTTAATATAAACCCTTAGCCTAGTAAGTACATTGAAACTTAAATAGGAGAGAGTATATGAGAGCCTATATTGATGAGTATTCAGTCTTATATTGGTTATGTACCGAAAAGATCTTAGAATACTTATACAGGATCAAGGAGCTTAAATAATAACTTCTTAATTAGCCTCACCGAGTATGTACTAAGAAAATTTTAGCTGCTTATACAATATTAAGAAATTCAAATAATAACTTCTTGCCCAACCTTTTTGGGTAAAGTCTTAGATTATTATAAATGGTATTAGAGTGAACCCAATTCATAGCGTATGTAGATGAATAGGTACCATAAATAGGCTCAATGTGTTCATAATTGGATTTGAATGCAGATTTGGTTATGGATCCATAACCTAACATGGATGCTAGAGCTTGAATGAGAGGAGTATGTAAGAGCCCATACTAGGAAGTGTTTGGTACCTTATTGGTTATATACTGGTAAGATCTTGGCTGCTTAAACAAGATTAATGAGCTCAAATAATAAATTCTTGGCTAGCTTTTTAGGTTACATTTTACATTATTATATTCCATCTTAATCGACATCTAGCCTTTTTTAGCAAGCACCTGGACAGTGTGAAGTGATTTTTAAGAGCTCATCAAATAAAAATGTTCACCTTCTCAGGTATTAACTACTTTCTAAATCACTTGGTATAGTAGGGGCAAAGGATATCTCCCAAATTGATAAATCGATAAAAGATTTAACATATAAATTGGGACTTTCTATTGTTTCTTTTACAGGCCTAAGACTTTCCTTTAAAAATGGATTAGTTAGATTTGTTCTCTTTTATCTTATGCATCGATTTCCCTCCTTGTGAATGGTTCGCTAGTAAACAGATCAAATAAAACAAGGTCTAAGATAAGATGATCCCTTAGTCCGTTCATTCTAGCCATTGTGTTCATTCTAGTTATTGTTGTCCTAACTAAACTCCTCAATCAAGCCAGTTTAGATCTCACTTTTGTGTTGGAAAAAAAAAAAGTACATTGTAGCTAATTAAAACCATTCTTCTTGCTTTTAAAAATGCATCAAATTTGAAGGTGATTTTTACAAGAGCTCAATCTTATGTGTTAACATTGGAGGAAGCCAATGCTTTATCTTTTGCTACTCTGGTTAACTGCAAGAAAGGCTTTTTTCCCTTTACTTATCTTGGATTGCCTCTTTTAGTTAAATAACTTATGTGGGATTTGAATAGTATCTGGATAGTCCATCTAAAGTTTTTTTTTTCTTATTTATTAAATATCATACATGCATATTACACATAAATTGATATTATATATAGAAGAAAGGTTTGCTTGGCAGTTTAAGGTTTACATTAAAAACTTAATTAATTCAAAATTTTCTGTGTGTTTGACAAAGTTTAAGGTTTTGTATGTTGAGTTAATTATAAAAGTCTTGGAGAAATTTTGTATTTTTAGGTTTGGCTAAATCTAGTTAGACTGAGAAGAGAAAACCATCAAAGAGAAAAAGGAGGTAAAGGGAGCATAGAGAGGGGCGAGAGGTTAAGATCCCCAATCCTTCCTGGATAAAATAAATAGCTGAAGAGTTTGTGTTTTCCTTTAATTCCATTATGTCTGGGTGGTAACTGGCAATCTCCCAAGTATGCTTCCTTAGTGACGAGTGTGAGGAGTCCTACTTTTTGTGAAGAAATTTAATTATATTATTATAAACATATGCTTTTTATTGCATATTTTTATTCTATTTTTACTATCTTTTATCTTCAAATGCTTTCAAACTTTTTGCAATTTGTTTGTATAGTAAAGTTCTACTTGCTAATTTGAACCACATCAACAAAACAGAAAAAAAGCTTAGATGTCACGCATTAAGAATTTTCATTTTAACAATCAGAATGCATGACTGGCTTTCTTTCCTTCTTCGCCATTATTTGGACACATAGTGTAATACCCTAAAATCATTTGCTGGTCCAATTAACTTCATTAATTAATAAATAGAAATTATATGGCTCAAAAACTCGAGTGAAAGTTAATGGATAGCATGTGAACTTGAGTTATAAGCGTATAACACTTTTTTTTTAGTTATAATCTTTTTTTTTTATAATGCAACATCCTCGTCGTATGCCTCAAGCTAGCCAAAATCTGCCTCAAAGCTGAATCGTTGGGTGGACTCTGATACCATTTGTAATGCCTCAAGCCCATTTGTTGGTCCAATTAATTCCATTAGTGAACCAAAACTACGTGATTCAAAAACTCAAGCAGAAGTTAATGATTGGCCGATAGACTTGAGTTATAAGCAATAATACTTTCTCTCCTATCAAATATGAGATTATTTTTGAGGTATTACACAAAGCTACGTAACCCCAAAGGGTAACCATAAGAATCATGAAAGATATGAAAATGTCTAAATAATCAATTAATTAACTAAAACAAAAAATCAATTGAACTTAAATATTATTTTATACACAAAGGTTATAAATTAAATCTACATAAACTTAAACATTTTTTTACATTCTCTAATTACAAATTATGTCTAATTTATCACAAGTGCTGGTATAATTAAATTTTAATGATCTTTAAAAACACAATATTATTACAGCTAAAGTTAAAATTAATTATTTACATGAGTCTAGTATAAAAAATCTAGCATATTCGTTTTGAAGTTCTCACTCCAGTCCAATTCATCATTTATTCTAGGAATTTTCTAGCTCTAAAAAAGCACATAAATAAAATGAAATGAATCGCGACTTAATAAAAATCCCCCCATACACTACAATCCACATGAATCTTTGTTATAAACCATTGATAATGATGGTTTTTTTATTATTGAATTTTGGGCCACCCATAATGGGCTAACCCAGCCCATAAAAGAAATAACTGCACTTGACAGTTATTCTCTAAAAACAAAATCGAGAAGAGTGCTTCATCGTGGGGAAGTAGTTGCTCTTCTTCCTCATTCATCATCGGAAAATATTCTCACAGAAAGGTCAGCAATATGTGGATTGTCTTCTTTCGAGGCAGCGATAAGTGCATTTAATCTGTGGCAAAAGAGGTATGTTCGTTTTGTGTAATATACTTTGAACGATCGATGATTCATGCGTAGAATGGGCACATTTTTCATAATTTTTATTTTATATTTAGAAATTTGTTTCCATCATTGGTATCAGAGCCGTGGTTTCGGTTCTCTTTCTCGTATTATTAGGATGCCAGCATAATAAGTTTACTTTCTGATAATGATGAAAAAGAGAAACAAATGATTAGATAAGATCAGATTCTTTGTATTTAGAATTTGATTCATTTAAAATAAGTTTCTGATAAAGATGAATAAGTTTCTGATAAAGATGAATAAAGATAGAATCAAATTCTCTGGATTTCAGAGAATTATCCCATTCTGCTGCTGTCACGCAGCAGCGACTCATGTGTCGCGAGGATAAAAACCAAACCTTACTCTAAGCCCTCACGAGAGAGAGGCTTCGATTTTATTTTAAGGAAGCGTTGTTTTAAATTGAGTCAAATTTATCAAAGTGAAATTTGAACCCATTTACGGAAGGGGAACTTCAGCCTGACGCCTAAGACCACTCGGCCATCCTGATTTCAAAGAATGTCAGGAAGAGGATAAGGGCCCATAGATATCAGATGGCCGGATATTTTTTTTGGTGACAAGGGAAGGAACACGGATGGCTGTCTTATGAAACTCTCGGTTTGTTTCTGTATCAATGTTGCATGAGTTACTGTGCTTAGCATGGCCATCCGCATTGCCTTTCAAAAGTGACCGTTTTTATATTCCTAGCATGTTAGTAAACAATTAAAGATGACACTCTTTTGTTGCATGAGTTTATTTCCAGCGAACCGATCTGAAAGTTAATAAAAAAAAAAAAAGGGAATGGGCTGAGTGGCCTGTCATCAAATCTAAGGTTTATGGGAGTTTGAGATTTAAACGTGTATAAATCTCTCCTCATATCTATGAGACATTTTAAATATGCCAATTTTTTTTCTTTCTGCATTTGTTGCAGGAATGATGGTACAAAGATATCGAACCCTGATTGTCCCTAAAACGGTGGCTCAAAAGGAGAGGCTTGAGAAACTTAGGATCAAGCTAGCTCTTTACCGGTGGGATGCTGATGATGACATGATGACACACATCATCAAGGTCAACCAAATGATACAAGATATCATTTGGAACGGTTTTGTAATGCCGGGATATGTGATGGTCGGAGCCTTAAAATGCACAATTCCTGATGAGTTGGGAAGAATGATTGATAGGGTTTGGGACACCTTAGAAGGTCCGAGCTATAAGATGATTGTGGAGCAATTCATGATAGAGTACATACGGCTCGGGGCAAGAAGGACGTCAACCCTTGCATTGAATCGGTCTCGGCGCAATACGTTGCCCGAATCTAGGGGTTTTCCGGGTGCCTCCATTTGGATGCCTAAGCAAATAAAATTTTCTGAGGTTTTTCATGAGTCATTTCCAGTTTATAGAAAGAGGATCAGCACCTGATTGTGTTTATTTTTTTTTAAGCTTTTAAGGAGTTGTTCTCTAAAGGTTGGTGTTAGATATCTTGGGTGGATAGTTCTGTCGGTGTTTATGTTTATTTTATTTGATGGATTCATTCCTTATGAACATAATGTTAGATAAATGAATGTTGATGGATATTCATGTTATGAATAGTTCATAGTACTATTCTGTTTTAATATTTATCTTATTCGTACATATGGAGTTGAGTGGGAGTTCTAAGAGTTTTAGCAACTTTAAAGAACGTAATTTTACCTTAATGATTACATTAACGGTAATTTCACATTAGGTTTTTTGATGATGATTGGGAACGTAGTGAACTTTCGAATCTAAAGCCTATGTGAGATTATTCATTAAAATAATCATTTTGTGCAAAATTGATGCAAAATAAGTGGCATTAACAATCTGTGCTTGTTTATCTGATATGTTCAGATTCAATGGCTTCAGCTTCAAAGAATATAGTTGCTGAACTGAACAAAGGAGAAAAGCTTAACGGTGATAATTATGAAATTTGGCATATGAAAATCCAATATGTGCTGGAAGAGCAAGAGGCTCTTGAAGCTCTTAACCTGGTTATGGTAGAGCCTGAAGACGGAAACACTGCACAACATAAGAGAGATAAGGATGCATTTGCTGTATGGAAAAGGAAGAACTCCCTTGCTCGCATCACGTTGCTGAGTAGCATGGATAATGATGTCATGCGAGAGTTTAGGCGTTTTGAAAATGCTAAGGAGATGTGGGGAGCATTGGCAGCAAGGTTTGGTCATACATCTGTAACCAAGCTTAGACAGCTCACTATAAGATTTGATTCTTATAAGAAGCCACATGGTCAGTCCATGAAACAACATTTAAGGAAAATGTCAAACATGATTAATGAGCTGAAGGATGCTGGCCATGTTCTGACCGATGAGCAGCAAGTGCAAGCAGTGATTCGTTCTTTACCTCAGAGTTGGGAGCATATGAAGTTGCACTTAACTCACAATGAGAACATCAAAACCTTTGAGGATGCAGTGCGCCACTTAGAGCTAGAGGAGGACCGTCTCCTGGCAGATAAGTCGGTAATTGACATTTACTATACAGGTTCTAGCTCACAAGGGCCTTCGAGCTCTAAGCGCAAGCGTCCTGATTCGTTCAAAAGGTGGAAAGGTAAGAGAGCGAGTTCTTCGGGGAAGAAACCGAAAGATGATCAACACAAAAGAGGAAAGCGTCCTCAAGTTAAGAATATGTCGAAGGTGAAATGCTACAACTGTAGCAAGAAGGGCCACTTTGCTCGCGATTGCGGCGAGCCAAAGAAGGTAAACTCCCATTACATTCTTAAGAACTTTGTCTATGTGTCAAGTTCTGTATTTTTAACTGAGTCTAATCCTTTGTGGACTGTAGATTCGGGAGCAACAGACCATGTAGCGAAGGACAGAGATGCCTTCGTGGAGTTCCGACGGATACCGACCGGAACGAAATGGATCTATGTAGGGAACAATTCCAAAGTGGAAGTTAAAGGAATTGGCACTTGCCAGTTGATGATGCGTGGTGGACGCACATTGTTCCTACATGACGTATTATATGCTCCGGAGATTCGTCGGAATTTAGTGTCTGTGTTGGTGTTGATTAAACTTGGTTTTAATTTAAACTTCCATGCCAGTGGTGTTGATTTGTATTTGAGTACAAATTATTATGGTTGTGGATACTTTCTAGATGGTTTCATTGTACTAGATGTTGACTGTAGTAATGTTAACGTTTGTTATTCCCTGTTTACATCTTCCAACTCTTATGAAAATGATGTGAATGTGTGGCATGCTAGACTTGGTCATATTGGCCAACAACGAATGCAAAGATTAGCCAAAGAGGGCTTATTAGGCAATATTGAAAAAGTCAATTTGCCTATTTGCGAGCATTGCCTGGCTGGGAAAACAACAAGAAAACCATTCGGAAAAGGTACAAGAGCTGAGTTTCCTTTGCAACTAATCCATTCTGACATTTGTGGTCCAATGAATGTAAGAGCAAGGCATGGGGCTGTGTATTTCATCACATTCATAGATGATTGTACTCGATTTGGATATGTCTATTTGATTTCTCATAAATCTGAGGCATTAAGTTGCTTCAAGAAATTTATGAACTTAGTGGAAAATCAATTAGAAAAGAAAATAAAGACGTTTAGATCAGATCGAGGTCGAGAATATTTATCTAATGAGTTCAGAAATTTATGTGATGAAAAAGGAATAGAAAGACAGTTGTCTATTCCATATACTCCTCAACAAAATGGTGTTGCCGAGAGGAGGAATAGAACCCTATTGGAAATGGTTAGGTCTATGATGGCACAAGCTAACTTACCTATCACTTTTTGGGGTGATGTTTTGTTAACTGCTGCCTATGTACTTAACCGTGTGCCTTCTAAATCAGTTACTTCTACTCCATATGAGTTATGGACAGGTAGAAAACCCGATTTAAGTTTTCTTAAACCTTGGGGTTGTGCTGCTTATACTCACGAACCCTCTCATAAATATGGGAAACTGGGTCCCAGAGGCAAGAAGAGTATTTTCATAAGATACTCAGAGTACTCAAAAGGGTATGTGTTTATAGGTGCACAAGAAAGTGGGAGTATAACTGAATTTGAATCACGAGATGTCACATTCTTAGAGAATGAGTTTCCTACTAAGGGCGAAATAGGTGAGAACTACTCACTATTTGAAACTTTGGATCCTGATAATGAAATTGATCAGGTTCGTCCAAATGGGAGCAATGTGAGAAGTGAGGAATTAAATGAGACTCAATCTCAAATGCAACCGTTTGATGAGACGATACCGCCATTATCTAATCCAAGTGGAAGCATAATGGAGAATGATGTGCCACGTGTACAATCTCCCGTACGGCGAACAAGTCGCAAAAGTGTTCCCCGACGACGTTTTGATATTGAAGGGGAAACTTTCATCGTTGCTCCACAAGATGAAGATGAGCCAAGGAATGTAAATGAGGCTCTAAGTTGCCCTAATAAGGAAAAATGGATAAGTGCAATGGAAGAAGAAATGGAGTCAATGAAATCAAACCATGTTTGGGAACTGGTTGATCTTCCAAAAGGACGCAAAGCTATTGGGAATAAATGGGTTCTTAAAATAAAGCGAAAAGCTGATGGCTCAATAGAAAGATATAAAGCTCGCCTCGTGGCGAAAGGGTAATCAACAGGAAGGAATTGATTATGAGGAAACTTTTTCTCCTGTAGTGAGATTTACCTCAATTCGCCTTATTCTGGCAATAGTGGCAAGTATGGATCTTGAATTACATCAAATGGATGTAAAGACTGCTTTTCTGAATGGAGAAATAGAAGAAGAAATTTACATGGAGCAACCAGTTGGCTTCAATGTGAAGGGCCAAGAACAAAAGGTATGTCGACTTTTGAGATCGATATATGGCCTTAAGCAGTCTTCAAGACAATGGTATACGCGTTTTCATAATGCCATAGTGGCCTATGATTTTACAATGATTGATGAAGATCATTGCGTGTATATCAAAAGATCCAAGGATCAATTTGTGATCTTATCATTATATGTTGATGACATACTGATTGCCGGAAGCAATAAGGAGTTGGTTAATACTATTAAAAGTTGGTTATCGTCCAATTTTGAGATGAAAGATATGGGTGAAGCTGCATATATTCTTGGAGTTAAGATTTCAAGAGATCGTTCTAAGAGATTATTGTCTCTTTCGCAAGAGACTTATATCAACAAAGTTCTTAAACGATTTAATATGCATGATTGTAAACCCATCGAAACTCCTATTGCAAAAGGTGAAGAATTGAGCCGTAGGTTGTGTCCTAGGACTCCACAAGAGAAGGAACAAATGAAACGCGTTCCTTATGCTAGTGCTGTTGGGAGCTTAATGTACGCTATGATGTGTACAAGACCTGACATATGTTTTGCAGTTGGAATGGTAAGTAGATACCAATCCAATCCAGGTCACGCACATTGGAAAGCCGTCAAAAGAATCATGAGGTATCTAAAGGGTACTGCTAATTATTCTCTGAGTTATCAAGGAAAGGATTTGCGACTTGAAGGCTACTCAGATGCTGACTGGGGAGGAGATTTAGACGAAAGGAAATCTACCTCTGGTTTTGTATTCTTACTGAATAATGGCGTCATATCTTGGAGCAGTAAGAAACAAACATGTATAGCATTGTCCACCATGGAAGCAGAGTTCGTGGCATTGTCAGCAGCAGTACAAGAGGGAGTTTGGCTTAAGAGATTTTTGGATCATTTAAGTGTTGTTGAGCATACTGCAAGCTCATTGTTAGTCAATTGTGATAGCCAAGCAGCAATAGCATACACTAAGGATCCTAAATATCATGGCAAGACCAAACATATAGATACCAAGTATAACTTTGTTAAAGACATGGTAGCACGGAAAGATGTGAACTTGAAGTACATATCTACGCATAGTATGATAGCAGATCCTATGACGAAGCCAATTCCTAGAGATGTTTTCATTGGTCATGTAAAATCTCTAGGACTGCGTAGATGCTGATTACTAAATATTGTAATTTCCCTAAATGTTTCACATTTGAATGAGATTGTTATTTCATTGTTAATGCCTATGATATTTTTATTTATGCATATTAATACTTAGTATTATGACGAGAAGTATGTCGGACAGATAAGATTAATCCACATGGGTAATCGCCTCTATTTACTGTGTGATAAATAGAGATGAGACAATTTTTAGACTTATTATCTAGGTGATAATCAAGAGCTCAAGTTTAAAATATAAATGTTGCCTTAGCTAAGTGCTAAGATGAGGACATAACATTTACTATGTCCGAAAGTAAAATAACCCACAATTTTACTTTATCTATTTTGATGCCAGATGTGAGTTAATGGATCTTAGAAGAGTAGATACGTGAACTCGAGTTTAGACATTAGGCATGTCTGAACTATCATCTGTACGGTATTGAAAGTAAAGACATACGCTCCACGGGAAAGGAGTTATACCGTAATACGTATTTCATACTACGTATGCATAAGACGACCGATATGAGTGGCAAAAGTTTTTGATCTCAACTTTATGCCGTGTGAGACTCTAGAGGATATGAGTTCCTCAAATGGTGCCTTCATGACTCTAACTTATTCTCAAAGTTTCTATTCAGAGTTCGCTATCTTAGAATGTTGCCAATGGGTCATGAATGATTCGATCTAATGAGGCATTTCTAGAAAAGCGAGCTGGACTGAAATAGAGAGATTTAAGGAAAGAGGAAGATCAATTTATTATGGTCACATTTATTTTTGTATTCACAGGTCGACCAATTATGATTTTAAGTAAATCATAGTTGTGAATACAATATACAAGATACTAAAAGAGATCAAAGAAGATATAAAGTGACTGATTGATCTAAGGGACTGCATATTATCTACTCGGAAAATGTTGTACCCAATTTTGAGCTGCTATGTATTCCTAACAGATGCATCGCCAATGAGCTCTCGAAGTATGCGGGGCACGGATTATTGCTTGTATGAATATCGCAAAGAATGAGTTAAGTTTTAGCCCACCATGTGTGAGTGGGAGATGATGGTTTTTATTATTGAATTTTGGGCCGCCCATGATGGGGCTAACCCAGCCCATGAAAGAAATAACTGCACTTGGCATTTATTCTAAAAATAAAATCGAGAAGAGTGCTTCATCGTGGGGAAGCAGTTGCTCTTCTTCCTCATTCATCATCGAAAAATATTCTCACAGAAAGGTCAGCAATATGTGGATTGTCCTTCTTCGAGGCAGCGATAAGTGCATTTAATCTGTGGCAAAGAGGTATGTTCGTTTTGTGTAATATACTTTGAACGATCGGTGATTCATGCGTAGAATGGGCACGTTTTTCTATAATTTTCGTTTATATTTAGGAATTTGTTTCCATCAGATAAATTATAACATTTGTACATAAATGAACATAAGTGTGATATTTAGCAATAGCATAGTGTAGTTTATTTTGTCTTCTTATTACTTCATGTTAATGATATTTTGTCTTCCCGCAGTGATTTTAGTTTGCTATCTAGACTAAACAATTGTTGTCCAAGACTTTTGAAATAAAAGGTTTGGTATGTTATCTTTTATTCTTAGTATTGAGATTTATAGAGATAGATATCATGTTATGTTAGGATCTCTCAAAGACCTCCATTGAATATGAACTTAGTAGGTTCAATGTATGGAATTGTAAGCCTTGAGATGTGCCCATTGTGAAAGGTAATAAGTTTAATTGAAACTAGTGCCTAAAAATGATTTTTGATAGTTTTTGAATATTATTCCTTATGTTAGTAGTTGTTGGTTTGATATATGTATAGGTTAATACTAGATTAGATATTACTCATGCAGCAATTTTTCTAAGCAGATATTTGCCAAGTCTTAGTTTGGAATATTGAAAGGATGTTAAGAAAATGATAAGGTACTTAATAAGAACAAAAAAATTTACTAGTCTAATGAATAATATGAAAATGATAAATTATTTAGATTCAGATTTTGTTGATTAATTTGATAATATGAACCCACTGCATGCATTATTTTTATGTTAGCTGGAGGAACCATATTTGTAAGAATGTTGAAAGACACTCACAATTTCTGACATTATCATATTGTATTTGTTGCATGCTATGGAGCTATAATATAAGTTATATGATTAATGATTTTGATTTCAGTATTTAATGTGATGGGAATTATGTATTCAAGACATGAATCAAATTCATGAAAAATGTAGTAGATATAATACAAAATTTTCAGATGCCCAGGATAACAGATTCATTAAATTAGAAATAAAATCTAAAACATTAGATTTATTCATACCTGAGTCCTTTATCGATGTAGAAAAGGATGAAGCCGATGAATCCTCTGCCACTAGCTGTCCACGTGTCCAGCCTCTAACGGTGATTCACGCGGAGAAGAGTAGATGAAGATCTTCAAGGTATGAAGATGACACTTAGGGAGAGAGGAGTGCTAGCAGCTCCTCTTGAATCCTTTAGAAATATTCAAAATAGAAGATCTCTCGTAGGTCTAAAAGATATAATCTTAATCTTTTTCTTCTTATTTAAAGGAGAAGAAAAGGAATATTTAGAGATAAAGGGAGAAAGAAATGTTCAAAGGGAGAAGAAGAGACCTCTTTCTCCAAGGGAGAGGAAGAGACTCCCTTTGTAACCTTAATCCAAGGAGGAGGAAGAGACTCCCCTTCTCATGGTAACGTTAATCCAAGTGTCATAATCTCAGCCCTTGAATTAGTTATCTCATAACTACATGCCCCAATCTGTACGTGTTCACCATCGACCGTAGAGATTCATCATGCCCATCCCATGGACATGAATCCTTCTTCATATGGTTGAGATTTACCATCTATACCCGAATAATCAAAGCTGTCCATCACATGGAACAAGCCAAATTTGGGTATCCAATTATTTGTTCATCATATGCGCAAATAATTTTTCTCTAAAATTCCTTCTACTATGATGGATCATATCCATTATTATTTTATCTTTTTTAAATTAGGTCTTACCCAATTATTTAATTGGTCATCTTATCTGAATTAAATCTAATTTAATTTTTATTTTAATTCATCCACAATTCTCTTAATGCGTGTGACCCATTAGGCCCTTTAACATGTGGCAATAATCATGTCCTAATTACTGACCCTAGGAATAATTGGACAACTCTTTGTTAAGTTAATAACATGATTATAGATCATGAAAGGCCTCTAGCAAAGCATCATGACCACCCAAGTGCTAAGGGTTTTGTTGACGTAACTATCAACAATACCTATCTATGAACGGTTACCGTATGATTCAATTCCTTCGTCACATATCCCAGATCAATCAGTGGTATGGAATGTGTCAACCCTGTAATTGATCTTTGTTTACTTGATTTCAGAAAAAAATTACTCATATGAATTAGAACTTCGAATCATTTCGAATTCCAACTCAACCTTGCAAGAATTTAACAGTCAATTTAATCCATCAAGTGGCCGTGGGATATAATCCTTTCTATCAAGGAGACGAATCATATCTTGATCAAACACCATCTTCATGTGCTTTTATCATATCCAACCGATACCATTTTCATCCATGGCTAGAGCAACGTTTGGATGTCGTTAAAGCATGACATTCCATATATGAGATGCAATGAAGATCTCAAGTTAAAGGATCACTCACACCACCGTTATTAGAGATCAACCTTCGACACTATATAGAATATCCATATGGAATCTCTATACGGATTATCCAATGCATCGTTACAATAACGAGCATCCATACACCTATCCAAGTATCTTCATACTTTAGCTTGTGAAATTAGCTGCTCACCCCAAGGGTGAGGATATGCAATGTGTGCTAGTCTTAAGGTGTTCGATGGTGTTCAGTCCTAATCTACACATCGACTAGAAAAATTTAAAGAATCGAACCATAGCGTGCAATTTGGATCTCACAATTTGTAATCTTTATTACAAATTTCATATACATGGCTCACATTCTTTTGGACTTTATCTCACAAGTAAAATATATCTAATATATATATAAGAATTACACCTAGATAGATAAAGAACCAATAAATTTGATTTGCATTCATAAAGAAATGAGTATAAACTAGCATCTAATCCAATTGGATCTAGGGCATATACTAAAATAACATTGTTTATATCTATCTCTAAAGTTTAAACTACTGAAGATTTATTTGATAATAGTTACGTTGTGTTCTTTTCAAAGAACAATAAAGTACTAGTAAGTTTAAGCATCTGGAGATTAAATACTTCATAGTCACTAAACTAATAAAGAAAGGGGATGTTATTGTTGAGTATATTGATGCATAAAGTATGGTTGTTGATCCATTGAACTAAGGGACTAAGACCCATTGTGTTTATGAAACATGTTCATAACATGGGTATTTTGAGGTCCTTTGATGTTTTTATTTAGTAGGAGTTGATTATGTATGATAAACTCTCATATACTGATTTGTTATTTTAGAACTTATGTTATTCCTGGGTATATTATTTGATATATGGTGATCATTATTGATTTCATTAATATTACGTTGTTTTGATATTTATATGTGCACATTCTTAATATATGATATGTTATATTATTGAAATATGAGACTTTGTATTAGTTTTGAGTTTAATTATGGGTGCTTCATTGGCGACATCATAAAGAAACATCAAGGTATTTTATTAGAGATATACTAGGCATATTATGGATGTCGTTCAGGATTTTTCTAGCTTCTAGGTGAAGCGTGTAATGATAAAAATTATTTGGATTATTTGCAGTGAGAATAATGCTTATAGAATCGTATGCATTGTATTATTTTTTAGTCATATTACAATAACATGATTTATGTTAGTGGAGGTTATTAGCACTTATAATCATGAATTAGTCTTATACCAATAAGGGGCATAACAACTGCCTTTTATATGGGTGGGCTACCATTAATTGTTAGTATTTTTTATTTTGCAAAACTAGCTAAACAAATTTAGTCTAATGATACAAGCAGGATGATCCCACTATTGATAAATGAGATCTAGTAATTTGGGCTTAAGTGCACCTCTATTAAATAATGTGATGAGTAGTTTATGTGGGTTTGAAGCCCGATAGTAAACCTTGGTGAAAAGACTTATTAGGGCTGTAAGAAAACTTATACAGGCAGATTTATGCAATCTATTTTACGTAATTTTTTTATTAAATAAATCAACAAAAATAATGATAAATTGATTAAATCGATCTATCTATCTACCTACATCAGGAACTAACATGACAATAGTGTATGTAAATGGTATCAAAGAGTTAGAAACAAAAGCATAAAACCATTTTATGCTAGTTATTTGATCATATCAAATTTCACTAAGGTACTTTACCTTTGCGAACTATTAGATGGTTGAAGAGAAGAGCTCCTTGAGCCACACACATGTATGGCCTCTATAGGTGTTCACACCAGGTCTATTTCTTAACCAAATCCTTCAAAGTGTTAACCCATTAAGATCCACGAAGGCTAGTCTTATTTTTCTTCCTTTGGATAGCAAAATAGTTTTGTAGCCGAAGGAGAACTGTAGAGGAACTTGGTGGAGAGGTAAAAGAGAAACCCTTTCCCAAACTACTCTACCCAAAACCTAATTTTTAATGGTAGGTTTTGTACTCACCCAAAATCTTAATCCTCACAATACCCTACACTAAGGTAGAAACCTTTTCTAAGGTAGAAACCCCAAATTCTCTTTAGCTACCCATCATTATAACCCTTTTATAGAGGCTACCACGAGGGAGAGAGGTTTGGAAGGTGAAAGGATTTAGGGAGAGAGTTGGAAGGTGGAGGGATGTGGGGAGACGGTTCAGGTTTGGAAGGTGGAGGGATTTGAGGAGAGGGTTAAGAAAAAAATCAAATGTAGCTTAGGTGTTCCAAATTAGTCTAGGTTTAAATTTTGAATTCCAACCGTAATAGGATCACATCTGAATTCTAAATTCAACTTAAAAAGAATTTCAAATTTAAACACAAAACTAATTTTAGCAAAAATTCAAATTTGAAATTAAAATTTAAATTCAAATCCAAAAAAAGAAAGAAAGAGTGCATGATTAAGTCCAATCCAATTGGACCCCAAACCAAAACATATTTGGCTTGACTCAATCGTCGATCAACCTTTAAATTAGGAAGAAGACTCCTATAACCCCATAGGTTTGAACACTAAGCTGGTAGCACTGGAACATTTCTAGCATCAATCAAAGTCTCCATCTATCAATGACACCCGACGTTCGAAGATTGCAAAGCAATAATCTAAATCTTCTAGCATATGGTTACCATATAATTCATCCCTTTGACCTCATAATATCATGATGACTCAGGATTTAACTGCCAACCTTAATCAGTACATCTATAATGTTTCAATCTTAGAAGTCCTATGACTCCTCACAAGAACACTTCTGACTAAGGTTTTGCTAAATTGAGATATAGTGAGATATTTATTCCAAACTATTTGGGAAGGGTCAATCCTATCTTAATCTATCATTACTTCATAAATACTTGACTATACCCAGAAACCTTTTGTCATTGAATTAGAAATCCAGGTAATCCTACACCAAGCACGGTGAGTTGCTTGCAAGCTACCATATATAATGATCTTTAAGTTCGAGGGACACTTATATCCATATCCCTTCACGAGCAACCCTTGTAAAAGAGAGCTCCGTAGGTGGGATCATGTTCAATGAAATGTCATAAATTTTACTGTATGTCATACCAGTATCTTCATACTCCTTGATTAAGAGGACAACCAACCTATATGGTATATAACAACCTATACTTGATACGTTGTCGTCCTATGACAATGTATCCTTTAGTTGCAAACAAGTTTAAGAACTACTCGATATATCCTTTCTATATCGAATGCAAGATAGTTCTAAGGACTCCATCATAATTACAATGAGTATAACTGTTTACAGCCTAAATGATTGGCTTTGAAACATATTTCCTAAAAGAGCTTCATTCTAAATAGTTAAGTCCCCTCTTTTTCTTTATATCTATGATTAGTTTTCGCTATCAAGAACACTGCATAAGAGAGGAACGAGAACAGTAAGGTCTAAGCCTCCGAATATTTGCAGCTTTCACACAATGGTGCAAACCGGCATAAATATTATTTTTTATTATTATTTGTTCTAAATTACCCTGCGATCCTAAAATTTCTATAGGAAGGAGTACTTTTCATTGTCTCCATGTTATTATCCATATCCACAAGCATATGCTACAATCTTCTTCAATGATAAACACACAACAGACCTATGGCCAACCTTATCTACTAAATGATATGACTACATCTTGTGCAAGATATTTACATATCCTTACCATGTTGATCAACATCACTGCTCTTATATCATTGAAGCAGTACTGTGAATATGCTAGCGTCGTCAGTCCCACTCAAGAATTCCTCTGGTTGCACATTGAAGGACAAGCATGAGGGCCAACCCACAGTCCCATAGGATGACCATAAATAAATCAACAACAATAAGAGGCATTGCTAGTTGGTTCCTTAAAAAAAAATTATATTTGGCGAATTCATAAAATAAAATTTAATTATATGTAACATTTATTTTTATACCACTAGCATTTGCTCAAATTCTATCAGGATTTGACTCCAGTTAGAGTAAACTTTCAAGAGATGAGATGGATGTAAATTAAGTAGAATATAGACATTAACCCTCCTAATCTCAAAAATAAGTAAATAAATGAGTGCCGTTACATATGCCACCTATGTGAGCTAGAAAAAGGTAACCATACCCAAAAAAAACTCACCAAAAATACAATGAAAAAATATATAGAGTCTCCAGTATATCTATTTATCTGTCTATCTATATGGATTTAATTACATAGTAGTCCATGTAATGTGTGAACTAATCATAAGAGTTGTTACACAAGAAGCCATGAAATTTTTAATTGATACAGATATGGCATGAGTTGCTTGGAGCACTTGAAATTATGAAATTAGTAACATTAGCATGATATAATTGTTCAAGATCTTGCTGTATATAATCTCTATCAGAAATATAAACCATGAAATTTTCAGCATTTTGTAACTCATAATAATTAACAAAAGATGATGTGACCTGAAACCTTCTTCCCAATTGTTCAAAAAAGAGCTGCCAACTTTTTCTTGTGAAGCACTATTCAAAACAGGGGTGACATAAAAAAGCCAATTAACAAATGGATTGGATCACAAATTACTACTATGTGGAAAATCTGCTATCAATCAGCTTCATTTCAAGTAGTTGAAGGGTCATGGTGGAAAGCTCTGAACAGAAAGGAGCCAAGACAAAGCCAAGGACAATCAGGTGAGGAAAATGAAAGATGTTACATATAATGCATATGACATCATGAATTCCCCCATGATTGAAGGTGGTCGATTCTCAGGAGGTCCCAAGCCTACTTGATCAATGTGGTGTCCCTTCATTTCGTTTTCTTGCTACAGTAGCAAATTATTCCATGAGCAGGTTAATGAAAAAGATGAAGATTTTGATAGTAGAACAAGAAATACCGCAGAGAATGCGTGTAATATCCTAAAAGTGGTTTCATATTGGATATAAAATAAAAGTTTAAGTGCTTATAACTCAAGTCTATTTGCTACCAATTAACTTTCATTTAAGCTTTTGAGACATATGAATTTGACCTGCTAATGGGTTAATTGGGTCAGTAGATAGACTTGGGGCATTAAAGATGGTATCAGAGCCGATCCAAGTATGCAAAAATTAGTGAGCATAAGAAAAGAACTATCTATGGAATGGTGATAGAATTCCATCATGGCATAAAGCCATCCTTGCAATACCAACGATCTAGCTCGGGGTGAGAGTAGATTCTAATTAGTTTATGACATACAATGAGGACATTGCATTATAAGGGAGGAGATTGTAATACCCTAAAAATAGTTTCATATCGAATATGAAAAAAAAGTTTTTAGTGTATATAATTTAAGTCTACCTGCTACCAATTAATTTTCATTCAAATTTTTGGACTATATAGTTTTGGCCTGCTAATAGCTTAATTGGATTAGTAGATAGACTTGAGACATTACAATATGAATGTAGTAAATCTTAGCGTTCCTCTAGTTCGATGGTTGTGTCCAATATTACCAAGATTTTGGAAAATGGTTTAGACCGAGAAAATTGTGCTCCTTTTGGAGATTGTGAGTTAATTGGGATTGGAAAGACTATTCCTGCCCATGAAACATAAATTATGAAATGATTAATAGAAACTTTCACTGAAAGTATTAATTTGTGTGTCTAAGTATTTTCGAAAACAAAATTATTGAAAGATACGAGCTAGGACATATTACTCCTTTCCTTGGAAGAGTTCTGGGTGCGAAGTCTTGAGTGAAGTACATCTTGAATTAGTTGGATTTAGATAATTTATTTCTGATGAACCTTTCATTCTCTTTTTCTCTCAAGAACAAAACAAAAGAAGAGTAAAAAAAAAAAACATTCAAGTACATAATATGGACAAGTTGGGATAAAGGAAAGTTGGAAGAAATATTGAACTCAAAACCATGCTTATCAGTTATCACTCTATTTAAGAAGGTTATTTCTTCTCTTGATGATGTATAGAGAGAGATTATTTGGGAGGATGTCCTTGTTAATTTTTGAAAGGGGAGTGGCTACGATCTTAGCCATCACTCTAAATGAAAACATGGCTAATAGGATTAATAACAACTATTATCGGCATTCTTTGTGATAATTCATCAAAGACATGGAGATGGAGATTGTATTTTTTTAAAAATTAGAATGAAAAAATATTTGCAACATTTTTATGCTTAAAGAAAAAAAAAAAGATGGTCTTATTGCAATCAAGGTCATTGAAAAGGTTTTAAAATTAACAAATATTCATGACCCAGCTTCATGGAGGGCTCTTGGAAGCAACATACTCTCAGCTACAACAATTTACTATCTAAGCTTAAATTGCAATTAGTTTATATCTAAGCTTAAATTGCAATTAGTTTATTATGGAATAAATTATTCTCACACGTCATTAAAACTGATTAGCATACATAAATAGAGTTGTGATGCTGGAATTCTAGGAAGGTTGGCAATTTTTTAATAAAAATAGGAAAAATTACAACAAGTTTCCTGCAAGTTTGACTGATTTATATATTGATCTTAATTTTTTTTAAAAAAAAAATCTAAAGAGCTCAAAACTTTCATTTTGATACATAAAAACTCTCCATCCATCTCCATCTAATGTATTAGCATGCGATGGTCACGTTGTATCCAATCTTTTGGGTAATTCCAAGAATTGCCCCTTCTGTTTTGACTCAATTCGGTCCCAAATCAATTAAACCTGACTCTAATTTAAAACAATCTCTTGGTGATCCATATTTATAGAGAAAGGTTATGTGTGGATGATTTGATCCTCCCTTTTATTGCCAGCTCGTTAGATTTTTAGTTTGATCAAACCATCTTCTTTATGCAGTGAAAATAGTGAAAAGAGGACCGAAGAGTTGTTGATCGTAAGGTTGCAAATGTGTCAAGTCAATCCATGACTCAATTCGGTCCCAAATCAATTAAACCTGACTCAACCCAGTGCCAACTCAACTAGACTCGATCCAATCCATATTTAGAGACTCATGGATTGACTTGGGTTTGAAAATTGAATCCAATCTAAATTTTAAATTGGGTTTGAGTCATGTATTTTTTTAACGCGATCTAACCCAATTTGTCCCAATCCATAAATCTTAATTACATAAATTTTATTTTTTTTACTTTAATTATCTTTATAAATTCATTAAACAAACTCTAATTTAAATTAGTTCGCTTTTTTAATCTTAAAATTAGATCTCATCCTATCTTTTTTTCACTAATTATATCTAAATATTTATATTTACTATTTATTTTAATAGATTCTTATTTATAATGACCTTAAGAATATCAATAAATATTTTAAATATTATAATTTATAAAATAGAGCGCAAAAAAAAAAAAAAAAGATTGAAAGAAGCTATCAAATCTAGCAAGAAGGCATTTGGTATTGGGGTGATCTATCTAGAATATAGGTGATATAGGTTAAAGTAATGAGATCACTGCATTTGGTTATCCCTTGGTGATGCTATGTGGCAGTGATCCTTTATCGTCACCATCTCTAAAATCACCTTACTTAGTGATTCAATATCTGTCCATGGGGCCAGATATCAAGATCACCCTTAGGTAATGATCTCGACTCGATCTAACTAGAAATTTAGGAACCAAAATGCCTCTCATCTATTAAAAAAAAATGCTTACATTACTTTCATGTAAATATAATATAATTTAATATTATAAGATTCTATATTTGCATGCAGGTAAGCTTAAATTTAGTTGTCTTTTTCATCATTAGATTTACATGGATCTTAAAGCAAAAAAATATATTTATTAACCATCTTATTTATTTAAATTTTTTGAGAAAATAAATAGAGATAGATAAAAAATAAACAGAAATGCTAAACAATAACTACAAATATGATGGATATAAATACTAACTCTTTCAAGGGATATATTAAATAAATAGCCTAAATTAATTCTAGTTTGGATGGTAAATAGAAGTGCTAAAGAAATAAACATAAACTAAATAACATGCATGTCCTCAAAGAATGATAAACATTTGTAGAGACAAGATAAATGGGACGAGACTGCATCCCACTTGTCTAGCCTTTACGTATCTCATTTCTTAGGGCATGTAAACATACCACATCTTTAATCCAATAGTTTCGATTTATTCTTATGACATATCTATTTTCTACTTAGATTAGATGTTTATGGGTTTAGGCTAGCTATTTATTCTAGGTATGTTAGTATTTATTCTATAAGATAAATATCTATCATTATTATGAAAAGAGTTTATTTCATCTTATTTTATTTAAAACAACCAATGATGGTAACAAATAGTTTTATTGGCTTTGAGATTCGTACATATCTAATGGGAGCGATTAGATTTGTGCTTAGATACAAATAAATGTAGCCAAATCCGATTCATATGATCATTTATTATAATAATACAATTATAATATAATATCATATAACATAATATTATACTACTATAAAATATAGCATAAATATAAATATAATATTATAATATATCATAATATTATAATTTAATTAAATATAATAATAATATAATATAATAATTAATTATTATTATGTTACTAGCAAATATATTAGGAATAGTTATTTTTTAAGATAAAAAGATATTAAGTAATCAAAAGTAATTTTAATATTTTAAGAATCTTTTGTGGTACATCAAATACAATAATCTTAGATCATTTGGATATTTAATCATTAGCGTATTGTACCATATTAAATATAATAATTTTTGATCATCGAGAATCAAATCTATTATAAGAGGGCTGTGATGATCCAATTTGGGTTACCAAACGTTACTCACATGGACCCTAATTAAGGTAAAAATTAAGTGGCTTTTTATATGTTTTGTATTTTTATGTGTTTGGACTTAGAGATCATGCAGCTTTAAGATGTTACCTTTTTGGAATGGACGTATGGTAGAACATGCAGCAAAATATAGATATATATATATATATATATATATAGCGCCGCTCGATTCTTTTCTTTCCCTTTAAGATTTGTGCAGCAAGATGAACGGAGCGCAGAACGATCGGTAATTTTTGGGTCCTCCGCCAATCCTCGGCCCGTCTCGATCCTCCTCCCCCTTCCGTTTGCCTCTTCTAATCTCTCCTCCCTCCATTCTAAATTCCCGATTCCCGCCACTCTCGCTCCTTCCCCCATCTCTCGGAACTTCTCCCCCCTCTCAGGTCCTCTCCCTCTCGCCCCTTTAGTTCATCCATTTCTTCGATTTTTCCGCAATTTAATCTCGTCTCGTTAGATTCTCCTCGCATCGATGCTTCGCAAGCTCCAGGCCCAGGGTCTTATTTCCATATTCGGATTGGATATCAAATTTTGGCACTAGCTTTCTAATCTAAGTCCTTTCGCTTCGTTCCTTTTCCTCTGTTTAACCTAATTTCGCCGTGAATTGGTTTGTTGTTAATCTTTGATTTCTGCTGCAGATGGAGCGGCTTAACTCCGAGATATACGAGAAGTACAAGAATTTGAAGGTATTTTGCTGTTCATCTCTGATCCCATACTTGTGTTGCTGAAGATTATTGTGATTTGTTGGTTTTGTTTATGATTTGAGCTCCATAGTTCAGAAAAGGAAGCTACTGGATGAGTGGAGCCATAAAAGAAATTCTGATATAAGGAATTTTCAATCAGGTAATTTTCCCTCCCTAACCCCAGGATTTTACTGATTTGATAGAGACCTTGCTGAAAGCTTTCATCTTTGTGGAAGATGTTTTGTGGCTTATCAAGGTTTTGCCTTTTTCTCTTTTGGAGTATTTTTTTTTTTTTTCTGCTGAGTAGCACTTTGGTAGGACTATATGTCATTTCAAAGCCTGATATTGAGATCTATTGCAGCTACGGAGGATTTGATAGAAGAATTCAAGAATGAAAACGACCGATTGCGTGCAGAAATGTAAGACACGATCGATCGATGGCTTCCATATTTTCCCCTTAGTTTTAACTTCTGCATATTTAATTCTTGAAATACTGAAGTATGTGTACCATTTTGCAGATCTTCTATGCAGGAACAATATGCTGAATGTGAAAAGCTTCTTCTTGAAGAGAGCCAAAAGAGTGAGGAGCATGTGTCCTTTCTTTTCCTTGTTTGCATTTCTTGCTTGCATTTTAGATTGTAGTTCAATTAGTTTTTGATATGTTTATAAGGTGAGTGGACATTGCTTTGTGAACATTTTCATAGTAATGGTGCAGGCTTCTAATGATTCAAAATGCAAAAAAGGGATTCTTCATCAATACTTATCTAGATGTTTCTTTATGCATGCTTAAATATAGTTACAACCCATGATTTATGTCTTGTTCATAAATCTTAGTTCCATGCATGGCTAATTAACTGTTTAATTTCTTGATAGCGAAAGAACTCTCTAATGAAGCTGGCAGGCTTCAGAATCTTTTGTCACAGAAGAATGAAGTTAATGACACTGAACTGCTGAAGTCTCCTAATACAATTCCTGTAGTCCAATCAAAAGAGAAATCCAAAACTCGAAAAAAGAATTCACTGAACTCATGCCCAAGAGAAAGTGAGATGCAACATGAAGAGGCAACTATTATTTCTTCTGTTAGCTGTCAAGAGGAGCAGATTGTGGTAAGCAAACAGCATACATGCAACAACACATTATCTGGTGATATTTCTGAAATTAGTGTAGACATGCTTACATAATCATCAATATTTCTGTTATTTTTTGTTTTGATTTTGACCCTGGGATGGAAGTTTTCAGGCAGACTGCTGTAGAAGAAAGTTGGCCAGTTCAGGTATATACAATTTACTGGAGCTAGCGGTAGTTTTGGATGGCCTTTCTGCTAAATACAAACTTTTACATTCTATTTTATTTAGGAGATGCGGCAGGAAAAGGTCTCAACGATTGTGTGTTTCAAACTCTAATTGAGTTCTTAGTTGGCATGAAATTCTCCATAGACAGTCAAACCAAAGGGCTAAGTTTTTCAATTGTTCACCAAATAGTGGTAATTTTTTGATACTGAGTCCTACAATTGATTCCTTTGCTGTCTTTAAATCAGTGACTTGCTAATTTTACATACATGAATTTTTGCCATTGTATGGTGATTTTCAGTTCATCCTTTTTGTAGTGTGCCACACTATCAATTATGCTTGCTTTGTTATTTTGCACATTGAACCAAGGAGAGAGCAACCAACATGGAACCTCATCTATATCCATTATAAAATTAATACCTCTATTTATGTGACTTCCTCTCCTTGCACATTGATTTATCTCCACTGGGAAGTAATTCTCTTCATTCAGTGCTCTTCTCCCATCCTCTCTTATGTTACACTACGATGCACCATAATTATATCTTGAGAAATACGCATATGCAAAATATAATATAATTGTGGTATTATCCACATGGGTGTGTTCTGTAGACACTTTTTGTATGCATTCTTGTCTTTATGTTTTCTTTCTGACAATGTGTTATATATCTGTGTATCTCTTTAGGTAGTTAAGTGTGTATATATTTATGAGATGCAACAGGGAAAGGTTATACTAGCATTGTGTTCCAGACTCTTTATTAATTTTGTAGTCAGCATAGCCTTTTCCATGCATAGTCGAGTTGAAAGGCTATGTCTTTTAGTGCTTACCAAATGAATGGTGATTGTTTAAGACTGAGAACAGTTATGAGTTCGTTTGTCTCTGCAGAGAAGTAAACTGCTAATTTTATATAGCATCTGATTTCGCTAGGTCTTAGTTGACATGAGTTCATCCATTCTTCCAGTGCATTATATACTAATCAAATGCGATTGGCTTTACTCTGATACATCTGTTCTAGCCTATGTCGTGAAGGTGTTTGTTCATCCATCTTCAATCTACATAACCATTCTCAGCTTACTTTACCACGCATTCTTTCATGTTCAATATATCTCCATCACAAAGTAATTCTCCATGCCTGAACCCCATATCTATAATTAGTCATCTTAAAATTTAGATAACAACTGTCCATTCCCTTCCCCCACCCCATAGAGGCCATACTCTAGCTTGAGAAGTGTAAAAATGCAAAGCATTATCAATTATGTGCATCATTTGTGTGTGCATGTTTCTGGTGAGAATACCACATAAGGAAGAAATTGCTTGAAGAATAATGAAGATTCAGAGTATATGTAAGTGTGCCTGGCAACAATATTCTATTAAAATTCCCTATTTTATGGAAGATCGACGCCTCCACTCTCTTTTCTATGTGATAATATGCATCCACCCTAAAAATTCACAAATTTTGGATTACAAATGTCACTCAAACTTTGAATCCTATTAGAAGATGTTGCTACCATCATTTGTATTCTCTCTTATATGATGGATCCCTGCCTTATTTTTCTTTGCTACTGAGATATCACAAAGTTCCATTTAATTTGCAATTTACTGGGTTTTACTGGAAGCTGCCATTTCCACATGTTGCCATTTCCACTTCCCATAAATGTTGCTGAATTGACTTTGATTGGGGTTGGGTGAAAGAACCCCTCCATGGTCAGTTGAGGGAGATAGGCTCTTGCACTTCTGTGCTCCCACCAACCAGAAACACCCTGTGTTGAAATGGGCAAAACGAATTTTGCCTTAGTTCAATTGTTATTCTTTACCTTGCCATACCTGGTTTAGTAGGTTGAATTCATGAGTTAAACAATAACTATATTGGATTTGCATCATCTGAGTGACCTGACACTACCTGTTTAAAAATCTAACCAAGATGCTCTGGGGAGACAAGGCGATCTCATAAATTTGGTCACTTATTTTGGATGTCGGGGTTTTCTTAATCATCAATTACAAATATTGTTTCCTGATGGGGTGTTTGGTTGCTGAATAAATATTGGAAGGGATATCCCTTGCACTGTTGAAAGGATAGGCCTATTTTGTGGAATAAGAGCATTTTGGCATTTGATTTAAGGAATAAGTGCATGATAAGTGGAGGGAACAAGGTGTTTCTAATGTACATTGAATTTCACAATAGTTTCAATTTTATTATAAAGAGCAAATTACACTCTTTTAGGTATTATAGAGAGGATAAGGGCAAAATGGTAATTCAACGAAATAGGGGCTAGGCTATTCCACCGTATAGGTCTTTCTCCATAAAATATAAGCCCTTATTTCATATCTCTTTCTGGTGTTTGGGAAGGATATCCCTCAAATGAGGGAATATCCACCCACTTATTCTTCAACCAAACACTTGTGTTTTACAAGATGTAGGAGAAACTTGTCCGTTGTAAACAAGAGTCAAGTTTTGGAATTTTGGAATTTACTGAAACCAGCCAGTTTTGAGTAAAGTTGAAGTAAACTATCTCTAATCTTGGAATTTTGGTCGAGTTTTGGCTGGTTTAGTAAATTAGGCCAACACTGATGTATGCACGGCCTTTATCTTTGAAAATCAGAGAAGGGAGATTTGCTTGTGGGTGATAGAAGAGGCCTTTAGGAAGCATTTTTTCATGATTAAACTCATTGGTCTTATGATTTTGAGAGGATATTGAACATTTCAATTTTGAGTTCCTTGATATTGACAAGAAAAACGAATGTATACAACCATTTTATTTTTCAAGAGCAAAATCTGCATTTCGATTCTGGATGCTATACTAGTACCTAACTAGTACATTCGATACTTGGTATGCAAATATGTTCCAGTTCAGTACCAATACAATTTTTACCCCTTTTTTGATTTTTGAGGATTATTTTAAAGTTTATAGATGATTACAAGTACCATAGTGTACTTTTAAAGTACCTAATTAAGCCTTGGTTATTCTTTTTGATTTTGATTTTGTTTTGTTTTTCAATATGAAGTTGTTTAGTGTAGATCTATAGGGTGGGTGTAGCATTTCTTTTCAAGAATTTGAGGTTTCTGCATGATATTTTTCTTTATTGGACCTAAATTTTGTATCTTGCTTTATGATATAAGTCACATAAATTGTTACTAAGAATTATCTTTTTGGATTAATTTTTTCCAAGGTTGTTTAATAATGTAGCGTGTGGGTGCATAATGAATAATATATTTTCTCTGTATATATATATATATAACTCATATATATATATATATATCAATATTCCTTTATCTAAATGTTATTAAGAACTTATAGTGTTGTCAGGGGGCAAGCAAGGATATGTACTGTTGGATATGAGGGAGTAAATGGAGGACAATGAATTTTAAATGTGGAATTAAGATTCAGAAGAAGAAATGCTAGAAGATATTTTTGCTATTGCAAATACTTTTGAAAGAATGTAACATGTAGCGATTTGTTTATAATTAATATTTGATAATGCAACCTTTTTATATCACATTATGGCATTTTATTCCATTTATACCTATCCATGTGGGGAGAATGAAAAGAAAGAAATGAAGTAAAAAAGATGAAAAGGAAAGAAAAAAGGAAGGAAAGAGGAAGAGAAGGAAAGAAGGAAGGGACGGAGAAAAAGAAAGAAGAAATGAAGAAAAGAAGGAAAAGAAAGGAAGGAAGAGAGGAGAAAAAAGAAAGAAAGAGAGAAAAAGGAAGGAAAGAAAGGAAGTGAGAAGTGAAAAGGGAAGGAAAAAGGGAAAATGTAAGAACGAAAAAGAGATAAGAAAAAGGATAAGGGAGCCGAACCTTGGTTTGGGCTGGTTCGGAGCCTTTATTAAGCCGAACCCCGGAACTAACTTGATATTGCACCGATTTGGATCAATATGCTTTGAATCGGGCGGTTCAGGTCAATGTGACGTACCTTGTTCAAGAGTGAAGTTTGTAAAGTTCACTTCAATTTTGTTGGTCCCTAAATCTTGAGAATTAAATTTTGTTTAGAAAATAAAAAATCAAATTTTAATTGTTTTTTTATTTTTTATCATGAAAAAATTCAAATATGAATTTCTTATGTTCCAGATATACAAACAAGATCTTATTATCCAATGAAATCCCCAAATTCTGGAAACAATTTAAAGCTATTTCTATTTTTTGAAAACTAGGGTTTTGTTTGAAGATATCTATTTGTTTGATAATAAACAAATTCTGCCTCCTAGTGATAAAATGATTACAACAATATTGTTCATTATCTCTATCTTATTGACTCAGTGAGCTGATATTTGATACTTTATTACTTCTGGAGGTCTATCATATCTTGTCGTTTCTTATGACTATTATTGTAATGCCTAAGCCCCCTGCTAGCCCAAATATTTTGTTAATGAACTGAGTCTACATGGCCTTAAAAACTGTTAATAAATCATGTCATAGGTGAACTTGAGTTATAAGCTCCACAAACTGTTCTTTTCTATTCAGTGTGGGACCATTTATGGAGGTATTGCAGTTATTCATAACTATCACTTGAAATAATACCTAGCATATATAGGACATATTAACTATATTGTTTGTTATTGAGAGACTAACATGTATTAATCTAATATGATTTCTTGCAATTTTTTTTAAAAACTTTAAACTGATTTTTTTTTTTTTTTTTCTGTTATCTGTTTTGTCATGTCTCAGTTTCAGATCAAAACAACTGAGACTATTTTTCTGAATAGCACACTCTACAATGTTGGCTGATATGTCATCAGAACTTTTTTTTTTCTTGTTTAAATTTTTGGTTTCCCTTTATGATAACCTCAGTTTCATATGCATATCTACATAGTTTTAGAAAGGAAAAACCAAAATAAGTAGAAACCGGAATTAAAATGTCGACTAAAACATCTCAGCTCAGTCTTGGATTGAAACCATGTTCTCAAATCTTGTTGTAGGCAGAGATGGCATGCCCTAACTTTTGTCCCTTTTATAAGTTCATTGTGATTAACGATGCTGTGGGTTGTGATTTAATCTGAGCTGTTCAGCTTCTTTTTACTGCTGACCCAGATTAGCGCATTTGGATCAAAACACTGGGTCAGCCCAACTTTAGTTGAATTTTGACAGTTTGTTTTACAAAACTATTTGCTTGTTTTCTTAGACATACTTGTTATTTGCTTAGATGAAATTAAAGCATATAAAATGATTGTTTGCTTAGGCAATAAATATATGGATTCAATTTTGTATAAACTAAAACTAATGAAGACTCAACCAATCCAACCAAAAGCCTCATAATCTGGCCTGATTTGGGCTTCAAAATTGGGCCTAATCGGGTTGTGCCAATCATTTACCTGAGCCTAGTTAGAAATTAATATGGCCTCAATTCTGAGCCCAGGATCGGCTCAAAGTTCAAAATAATTCTGGTTTGAGCTCGGCCTGAGGGCCCGAGAGCCCACTTTCAGCCCTAGCTGTGCTTGGCTCAACATGGTTATTGTAGTAGCCATGCCATTTTTGGCATGGCCTGTGTCGTGCCTAGTTGGACGGCTTGTTTGACACCTATAATTGAAGTTACTACTATCATATGCCTTTTTTCTTCATTTGAAATTTTTCAGTACTTTGTGAGGGCTTACCTTTGTCATCCTCAAATCCTTTTGCACTATGAATTATGGTGGCATCTGAAGTCATAATTAACCAAGCTAGCTTGGATTCATGTATTATTCATTCAGAGGACTTCCATGTAGATAGATATCATTTTGGCGTGCATATGAGTTCCCTACCGATTTCTGCCTTTAAAGATGACCTATAAGAATTACACGTCTCTCCCTGTTGGCCTATTTTTCGTTTCATTTTATGTGAAACCAGACCTTGCACAGCCAATTTATTATTTTACCAAGCCTTGTTCCTGGTTGATAGAGGGGTAGAGGAGCTTTAATCTAAGGAAAAGGCTATGTGGGAGGTGCTAAATGGATAATTCAATTTGTATGATTTTGCAGAAGTTGCCTATTAGACTTATTGAAGCTTGCCTTGAGAGTCATGACTTGGACTTGAATGTGTAGCATAAATTCAGCAAATTCTTTTCATTTGCTGATACGCACATCTACCATGTTTATTGTTTTGTTAGCTGTCAAAATGAACTGAAAGTAAACAGAGGGGATTCTGATACCATCAGGAAGAGGCGTCAGCTGATGATATGCTGTCTTACTCTTACATGATCTGTGTAGCTATAACCAGTGATTTACCTAATGTGCTGCATGACTTGGATGACCATTCTAGTTTTATGGTTTCAATTTTAATGATATTTATGTACGTTAATTTTTCATAAATCAATGACTAGAAACAAAAAATGCATGGACATAGAAGGTAACTGATTTATTTGATTTCGTTCTTAAATTTTTTAATTAGATTATGCATTTTGTTTACTGTCTAAATTTGATTAATCTTGCCAGTATCATGCTAATTTTATTCACTGGAATAATTTACTTGCAGGCTATAATTTCAGCCTAACATGGATAAGAAATGAAGACCGAGAAGGTGAGCTGATGTACCATGTTTCTTCACTGGGAACACTAGAGAGGGTAGCTCTAGATTGGATGAAAGAAGATATGGTTTTCAGCATGACCATGTGCCCCATCTTCTTTGAAAGAATCTCAAGAGTCATCGGTCGCCATTGATTGAAGGTTAATCCATGCATCCTTGTTTCTGCGAGCCATAATTACTATGGAGCTTGGTTCTTCAAATAACTTGTTTTGGTTAGTAAGTTTTGTTTGCGCTACTTGAACTTGTTGCACCGACTACTCGTACTTGTCTCCATGTTGCTGACAACCAAGTTTGAACTTGTTGCACCGACTACTCGTGCTTGTCTCCTATTACTGACAACCAAGTTTGAATTTGTTGCACAGACGACTCTGTAGGACTGACCCAATCAAAGCCTAACCCATGTTCCTGTAGGTGGGTATGTTGGCAGATGGTGGCTACCTAATGAATCAGACTGAAGCTAGAGTTTCACTCTATGTCCTTAAGACAATTTCGTCCCGCAATGGTGCTTACGGTCAGTATGACAATTGTCTCCCAGGATACAACAGTCTCTTTTTTATGAAAGCATCACTATAATTCATCAAAACTTTCAAACCAAGAATGTTACTATCTTTTTAATGCACTATTGCTATACTATCATTAGGAAAGTATGCAAATGCCTAAGAGAGAAGAAGACTAGAATTGATTCAAATTGAACTCAATTCGAAATGGCTTAGGATTAATGAAATGAGAGGTCTAGGATCTTATTTATATGTTTTTAGGTGCCCCTTGGAAGCAACCCTAAGAATTTAATTAAATTTAAATTCTATTATCAAAGGATGTGAGGGTTAAGGGCTTATCACCCTTGATATGCCCTTTAGACATCGTGATCTTTAGATCAGGCGATCGGATAAGCCTTTTCATGGCTGTGATCTGAAGATCAGCCGATCAGATAAGTCTATCCTTATCCTGATAAGCTTTTTCATCATCGTGATCTGATGATCACGTTATCAGATAGGCGGATGCCTATTACAACCGTACGATCGAACGGACACCTTATCATAACCGTCATGTTGACTGGTCAACCAATCGTCCTGTTGACTAGTCAATTGACGGATGTCAGTCGTTGGATCGTGAACAAGATTGTGATTTGATCACCGCATCTCGACCCTTCATCCGATCGATCAACGATCAATTGATCTCAGCCCCTTATTTTGATCCGATCAATCTCCACCGTCGGATCATCTTGATCTATAAAAAATTTAAAACCCCTCAAGCTCCTCGCAACGATGAAGTGCAAAGTGCGCCTACAAAGCACCTATTGCGCCCTTCGCACACGCGCGAGCCTCAAGCTCTCCACTTGTGGTGAGCCTAAGGAACTTAAGCTTCAAGGAAGTAGTTTCCATATAAGGGAAACCTTTCTTTCTTGATTTTTTCGATATGGGACTAAATGTTTCCGCAATTTCTCATTCACACACATAAGGCGGTAATGAACTTTAAGGCCCATTAGGGTATTTAGGGTCTATTTTGGCCCATTACCACAGTTCCTTGTTGGGGGTATTACTATTACCTCGAGCAAAGTTAAAAGATAATCTCTTTTTCTAGAAATAAAGCCTTGCAACCTAGCCTGAGTTAAACCTTGCTTGGAGTCAACTAACCAAAATTCTTGATGTGGGATTTGGTGTCTGGGTTTTCACTTTAGTTGGATTTAATTTACTTCTATAGTATTTATTTAAAAAAAAGTAATATCCTTTGGTGTTTTTTTGTTTTTTGTTTGTTTTTGCACTCTCAAAACTGTTATCAATTTGATCAATTGGCTTGATTCTAAGTGCTCATAGATAACCCTGAAACCAATCTCGGATTGATTTGTTGGTTGACTCAAGAATTAATCATAATTTTTTTCAAAAAAAAAAAATAATCAAGAATTTGTGGTTTATCACCTTTACTAAAGATTTAGATTTTTGTGATAGATTAATCAATATATATATATATCTATATCTATATCTTTTTTAGTTAATATAATTAAGAAAAAATTAGCCATTAGATATTAGATAAGTGTTAGAAAAAAATCAAATAATATTTGTATACTATATATAACACAATGATTTTATTATATTACTATAACATATATCATAATATTATGATATTATATAAATGATCATAATTTTGATCATATTTATAATAGATTTATTAAATAATAATAAACAATATATTATAATAATTTTACATTTTAATTATTATTATATTAAAATAAGTTTATATTTTCTTATATTATATCATAATGCTACAATTTTAATATTTTTTTAATATATATAATTAGTATTATTATATTATATTATTATTAGCTAATTTATAATATGTTAGATAGTTAAAGTATTATGCAATATTTTTTATTAATTTTATTTTGCAAGTACTTTCTTAATTTGTTTACCAAACAAAGGTTAGAGTTTTAACATTTTAAAATGTAGTTATCAAATAACAAATATTTGTTTCGAAGGCTCTAATTTTAAAAATTCTATTTTCAACACAATTTTATCAATAGGGGCCTTAGATTGTTTGAAAGTCTCGCTTGGCCGGTTTCTCTTTTCCTTTCTTTCTTTTCCTTTTTTTTTTTTTTTTTTAATTTTTTTTCAAATATTGAATCAAAAGAAAGGTTTTAGTTTTTTTTTTTTTTTTTTTTATAGAATAAAAGGGAATGCCTTTTATTTGGGCTTTTCTTGTACAACGTTACTAATAATATATATAGCATGGTTTATCAGCTTCCCTACCCAGTCTTTCCTCGACGGATTCTTTCTTCTTTGAGGGGAATAGGAGGGGATAGAAACAACCCCCATCTAGAAATTTATTAAATAAAGAAGAGATGAGAACAGAAGAGAAATACTAAGCACAACTTTGAACAACCTCCAACACAATCATTATCGTGGCTTCATGAAGACGTGTCTATTTCTTTCCTTCCGAATTGACCAACATAACAGCCATGGCCGCTTGAAATTCACACCTTGTTGGCACCTCTACTTAGACAAGAACGATGGAGCCGTAGCATGGGGGGTGACCCTTCATCTTCTTGTATTCGTGTAGCGTATAGAGTTCACAAATATGTGGTTCATAAATTCATATTTAGCTTCATGAAACTGATGAGCGGAGCTCAAATGCCAACCCTTCCTACCTAGTAATATAACACCTCTTCTCTGGTAATAGCCTCAGGAGGTAGCACATTACCTCCCGTTCAAAAAATTTCCACATCACTTTGAGGAAGGGGCAAGGCAATATTAACCACCTCAATTTACAAAAGGATTTGACTAAAACATGCTCGAAGATGCCGTATGGAATCCCATACACGAGTAGGATAGATGATTTAAAAACAAAGGCATCGATAGCAAGTTCAATGTCAAGAGTTAAGGTATCTTCAAAGAAGAAGCCTGTAGCAAGAGAAGAAGAGCATGAGAGGGTATAGAAGGGGTTGGTCATGTGCTTCGCTATGATGAACTTACCTCTTTACATGGGATTGGTGCCATGGGTTAGATTTTGTGCAGACCATCGCCAGTATATATATTGACTCTTTACATGGAATTGGTGCCATGGGTTAGATTTTATGCAGACAATCGCCAGTATATTGACTCGTTGAGAAGCAACATGTGCTGCCTTGTCGGCCATGTACATTTGAATCATCCTTGCAATCGTACTATTGCCAGTACTGATGTAGATTTAGCCACCATACTGCCGTTCTAGCGGAGGAGGTCAAAGAATTTAGTGCTCTACGTAAGTACATCAATTTTTCTTCAATCTAGAGCTGCCTCCGCCACCCCACGACCCCTTCAATCTAGAGCTGCCTCCGCCACCCCACGACCCCCCCCCCCCAAGTCAAGAAGCCCTGTCCATTTCCCTTCTTGCTTCTTTATTGTACCCCGTGAATTCTGAAGGAGGGATTCATCCCGGCTTTCTTTTCTGCTTGCCATTCATTTGTTTGTCCTGCAAGGTTTCACTTCGGAGTGTCCTTGCTGCATATCTGACTCATCACATTTAGCTGACTCGAAACTGGATTATTTTTGCTGAGGAGATGGTTTCACCTCAGGTGATCACTCGCACAGCCGTCTTCCTCGCATCGGAGTACTTTCGTTTAGATTCTACTATTCACTCTGATAGATCTGGCCATTGGAACTTCCCTTCTATTTCGGTAGTGTATCGTTCTACGGTTTTTATCTTTTGAAAGCCTTCATCCCCGGATTATGTCAAAGTAAACTTTGATGGTTTCGTCTTGGGTCGACTTGCTGGATCCGAATTTGTTATTAGGGGGCCAGAGGGAGTGTTGCTTGCAGCAGGTGTCATGGCTCACTCGATATTTCGGTCCCTATGGCTAACTTCAGGCTGCTTGGGCTGGTATTACCTATGTTGTTCATCATTTTGGCTCTCGCCGATTAGTTACAGAGGAAGATTCTTTTACTGTTATTTGTTGAATCAGGCAGGATGTGGATATTTGCTCCCTCCATAATTTTCTTTTCGATATTTGGGCTTCTCTCTAAGGTACCTGTGCACCTCTGATTCGGCATATTTATCGGGAAGCCAACACCGCGGCTGACTGGGTTGCTTCTGTTGCAGCCCGTCATCTTGATCAGTGGGGATGGCATTTTGATGACTCCTGTCCTGTTATTTTACAATAAATTTTGTAATCTGATCTATCGGCTTGACTCGAGCAGAGTGGTGTGATCGTCCGCTTGTATCAAAAAAAAAAAAAAAAAAAAAAAAAAAAAAAAAAAGATAAACATGGACATCTTTCAACCACAATGATACTCCCGTGCTTCCTTCCATGAGCATTACCTTTTCTTAAAGATTATGCTGTAAAATATTTTGTTGTTCCGTTTAAATATTATTTCCTTTCGATAAAAATTCAAGGCCTTACATGTCTTTCCTCATCACCCTCCAATCTAAATAACATGTAGCCAGCGGTCCAATTATGTCATAAAATCCTGTTCTGCTGACATCTTTGATTCAAGACATTTACTCAATGTACATACTGAGATAAGATTCAACTTGTCCAACCAATCGATTTCATGAAAACTTTGAATAAAATACGAAAAAAAAGGTTATCCTAAATGCTAATAAGATGGATTCACAATGCGGTTTTCAGTCGACAGCCAAGTCCTCTCATGGTCGCATTCGCAAAACCCGGTTCGGAAAACTAGCCGTTGGGAGCCGTCCAACGGTCAAAACAAATGATTAATTCGAATTGGACAAGGAAAAAAAAAAGCGACGTCGTTCTTTTGGGGAAGCCGCGTTTTAAGAGCCCGTGTCCCAGAGGAGCCTCTTTTATCGTTCTCACTCGTTTCATTTCGTCTCTGGCTCTCTTGTTCTCTCTTCTGTGGTCCTCCGGAGAAAGTAAAAGAAGAGATTGACCTCCTGTTGGTCTTTTCTTCTTCTTCTTCTTTCTTCTTTTCTTTCTTTTGCGAAGCCAACCAAAACCCAGCCTCTCTCTCTCTCTGCACTTCGTCTTCTTCTTGTGGATCTGAAGTATCTCAGCTCTGAAAGAGGCGGAGGCGAGCGAAGATGCCGAGGGAGAACCAAGACGTCCAGGATAACATCACCAACACTCCCGCCACCCCGGCTCCGTCAGCCACCACCGCCGGCAAACAGCCTCTTCCTGTTGCCAAGGGCTTCGATGGCCAGTCTGTCTTGAAGAGGTATTCATCTATTCTTCTTGTCCCATCTAATATGTTCTTGGACTTTTCCCACGAATTATTGGGTTTGTCTTCTTATTTCTTTACTCCATATCTATTTCTTTTCTATTTAGAACTTTTGATTGGCCTTCCTTTTTTTTTTTTTTCCTGTCCTTCTCTCTCTCTTTTCTTTATGGTTTTCTTTTAGTTTATGATTGGCGGGCTCTTTATCCCCTTAATCCATTTGAAGAAAAAGAATGAAATTATTTTCTTGATTATTATTATTATTATTATTATTATTTGTGTGTGGATGTTGGAACCTTGCTGATTTTAACCACTTCTTTTAGTATTTTTCTTGCATAAGTATCTGGTCTTGTATACTTATTTTTCACAAAACTTCATGGACTGATGATCTGAAAAGAATTTTTTTAAATTAATTGGAGATTTTCTCGTTTACAGTTTATGAAGCAAACCATCTTAGGCTGGAAGGGTTTCTAGACTAATTCTTGGTAACATTCTACTATGGTTCTTCTTGGATAGGGCTTACACCTTTCATCCCAACTGACCTAAGCATCTTCAGAATGGCTTAAATAGTTCTACTGAATTTTTCTGACACATTAATTTTGGTCTTTGGTTTGTTAAAACGATTTTATTCTCCCCTTTTTCTGAGATGTTTTTTTTTTTTCTTGAGTATAAGTTCTTATATATCTTCTACTCCTTCCTGTTAATGTTATTTTCTCTCTATTGTATACTTAAAACATTTTCTGCTGCTTGATTTGTGCAAACAGGCTGCAGTCAGAACTGATGGCTTTAATGGTAAGAAAAAGATCTCCACCCTGGTCTGAAAAATATGTTTTAGTTAGCGTTTTTTTTAAGATTTTTATCCTGTTTGTTTTGATTTCTTTAATGGGCTTCTTGGTCTTCAGATGTGTGGAGACCCAGGAATATCAGCTTTCCAGAGGGAGACAACATATTCTGCTGGAAAGGGACCATCACCGGGAGCAGAGACACAGTCTATGAGGGAATGGCCTACAAGCTCTCCCTCTCTTTTCCTACTGATTATCCTTTCAAGCCTCCAAAGGTCAAGTTTGAAAATGTCTGCTTCCACCCCAATGTTGATCCTAATGGAAATATCTGCTTGGATATTCTTCAGGTATATATAGATTCTTGCCATTCTCCATCACATATTATCTTTATTAGTTCTCTTCACTTAAAGATGGTCTACTCATATTTGACTGTTGCTGAGAAATGACTTAAGTTCATGGGGCTTCCAGGATAAATGGTCATCTGCGTATGATGTGAGAACCATACTGCTCTCAATTCAGAGTCTTCTGGGAGGTAACGCTGATTTTTAAGTATTATTTTCTCTTTAAGCATCAGTTCATAGGATTTAAAAGCTATGTGGTTTTACAATAATTGTGTGGTGACAATGATTTCAGAGCCAAACAATGATTCTCCTCTCAACACTCAAGCTGCAGCACTTTGGATCGATCGACAAGGTGTGTGTGATGTCATCTTAGAAAGCTATAAAGGTCTCAAAAACAATTTTCTGTCTCCCCCTTTCTTTCATGCAGAGTTCAGGAAAATGGTGGAGAAGACTTACAAGCCAGCCTAGCTCGTATGGTTCTGTGAATTTGTATCATAGACAGACATCATGCACCTAAAGGGAGGAGTGAGGAGAGTCATTGTTGTTATTCAGTATTCGGTGTTATTCTTCTTTCTTTTTCCTTTTTTTTCTCCCATGGAGCTTTAAGTATCTTGATCCAGAAGACTTCATATTAAAAATTATACTTTGATGCAATTCCTTGTCTCAAATGCAATTCCTTTTTATTCCAACATAGCAAAATTATGAATGGTTTCCCAAGCTTGTATGTTGGTCCCAACCCAAGAAAAAGCACTTGGAGTTGGCAGAGGAATGGATGAAAAGAGAGCGTGTGCATGGCTGTTGGTTGTTCGCTTATCCCACATTCCATGTGAGGGTTGTTTTTTTGGTTGAAAATATTCTAGTCATTCTTTAGACAGTCCAATCCCACACTCTAAACTCTCAGAGAACATCAGCTCATCCTGTTAAGTTCCTTCGGATTGGATTTTTAATGAAAGGAGTTGCATGATTTTCCATCTAACATGGCATGTCTTATGTATCTGCCTACTATCATCAAGCCTCTTTCACTAAAAAGCAATTGAATTGATTAAGAGCTCTCAAATTTTTTCTGACAACAACCTGCATTACTTATTCTGTGTTTCATCCAAAATCCACACTAGATATAGAAGAGAAGGCTCTCTTTTGCTGGGATCTTGTTGCTTCTTCAGCCAGAGTTATGCCAAACATTCAAACTTGAGACCTTTCGTGTGTGTATATGTGCATGTGCAGCAAGAATTTAGGTTTTGCAAATCTTCTTGTAATGCAGCAAAGCTCAGCACCAAATTTGCTCGACAAATGCACTTAGCATCTGTCTTTGTTTGTCTCTGTGTTTCAATAACCAGCAGTTAGCAGCAAGAATGAAAGGTTTTTTTGCACAGCAAATGAAGGAAAGGTGGGAAATGAGACAGAATCTTGGTTTTGTAAGGTGAGCCAAGCAGACAATCTGTTAATGTACTTACAACGAGGGCATAGGAAGTTAATCTAATGGAAGTGTTGTGTTGGTGAGTTAATCTAATAGTTCCTGTAATGCGCTAAGTTTACCTGCTCGTTCAATTAATCCGTTAGTGGCCGAAGCTAGGCCCAAAAACTCAAGCAGAAGTTAATGGATATCCAGTGGATTTTCATTCAATGTGACATCTCTCAATGTTCTTATTGCATGCCACAAGTTAGCTAAAATATACTCTACTCTATACTATCCTATGGGTAGCTCTTTCTTCATATCATCAACTTTCACACACTCGGATCGATTATAATACCATGTATAATGCTCCAAGTTTACTTGCTGATTCAATTAACTTGTTAACGGACCGAAATAACGTAGCTCAAAAACTCGAGTAGAAATTAATGAGTAAAAAGTGATCTTAAGTTATAAGCACGCAACACTTTCTTTTATATCCAATGTGGACTATGTTTGAGGTGTTACAATCCCTATGTGTCGCAAGGGTAGTGAGGCGGAATTAAAAGTTTCAACATAAGAAAGGTTTAGTGCGTAGGTATTTTGAAGAGAAGTATGATTTACAGGGCATTATCTGTAGAACCATGAGATTCATCTAAAACCTGTTAACAACTTTTTTCCTTCGAGGATAAAGTAAATTTTAACATTAGCTTCAATCTCATTTGTCTTTCTCTAGCTAGATCCCTATTCTCTATCCATACTCTCTCTATCCTCTCAGTATAAACTTTTATTAATAAAATATTTTGATCTGCAGCATGCTTGCCTACCCTAGGACTATTCCCCTAGCAACCTGACAGAGGGTCGGCATTTCTGGTTTTATGCTTAGGTGAAGGTGCCATGTTATTATTACATATATGAATGCTGGCCCTATTCCCTCACATGTTCTTAATATTTACTTCTATCAATACCTATTGCATAATTACATTATTATTTGAATATTTTGAGGTGCTATCCCACTATTGAGAAAGTATGAATTCTCATGAAAATGATAGAGATGATAATAATTATAGAACATCCATGTTATTAATTAATAAATTATAAAAAAAAAAAAATAGAGTGGGTGTAGTGATGGCAATTTTTTTTTTTTTTCAATTTGCATGGGGATCTGCCTCAAATGGATGGGCATGAAAATTTTTCTTCTTATGAGGATGGGATTAAAAAAAAATCTTATTCCGCTAGGATGAAAAAGGTACTCTCCATCCTATGCGGTCCTGGATACCAATCCATGGAATCTCTATATATTTATATTATGTAAATATTTATATTATTTTAATATCCTAAATATAGCTTCATATATAATCTTTAAATATCTTAAGAATACATGTACTGATGTGTCATTTAATTTAATCAAATTTAACCTTTTTTTATATAATTATTTCGATAAATATTTTACATTACATTGTCGTCTTAAACTATATTTTGCACCGATGTGTCACCAACTATGTACATCAAAACATTAAATCCTCTTGCAGAAAAGATTAGTTTAGGGAAAAAAAAACCCACTGGTTGTGCTGATTTCAGAATGGAGAAAGCTACTGACCCAATCCTATTTTAACAATTAAAATAAAATAAAATAAACATTATTAATTTAGAATTTAGAATTTAAATGTAATAATATAAAATTGAAAAAAATGGTCTACATTTTGTTATCTTATGATATATTTTATAAGAATAGATTTTCAAAAGTTATCCATCATACCAGTGCTCGTGTATTATTTGTTATTAGATATAGATAGGATATTAATATTGTGGGAATTTTGAAGTACTTGAAAGAATACAAGAAAGCCCCAGTGCAGTGGACCAATAAAGCAATAAAATGCTTTCATGCTACTAGAGGGGGGCTCCAATGAATCTCTTATATGAGGTATAATGAAAATGCCATGGTGCCAAACTAGTTGAAAACGACTGCATGAACCTTTTTTTTTTTTTTTTCCAACCATATATTCATTAAGATGTGAAAATGTTGAATCTGCTAGTTTCTCTTGTATAATTTTGAGACTATTTCTACCTCGCTTTCTTTTGTGTGTATTAAATCATTCTATGCAAGAGGAAAGTGATAGCATGGATGTCCTTTAGTCAGCCAAGAAGATAAGCTTGTTCTTTTGAGGCATACATGATGGTTTCTCTTTTCCATTTGCTTTTAGCTGCGCATGTCTCTCTTTGCATGCCAGGAAAGATACTACAAAAAGCCCTTTTAATATATTCCTTTGGAGATAAAGTTGATGAAGGTTCATGCACCATGGGATGTCTCTATTTGAAGTGCTTTGCATCATCTTCATATTTTTCAGTGGGTACCTAAAGTAGAGGCCGGTTCACCATCCATTCCTAAAATCAAATGATCTGCAGTGTGTGATCAAAAGGTTGATGGTTGCTTGAAGTTCCAGCTCAAAATTATGGATGCTATGGGGATTACTTTCTTGAAAGCATGTGGCAGCTAACCTGAGAAAATAAAATACAAAAGGCGTGAACAGTGCCATGAAAACAAACATCATGGCTGGTAGGTGGAATGTGATGCCTTGTCTTGTCTTGGATTTAAAGATCTGGAGAGGCCAAATGGTCGACAATGGAAATCCCTCATTTCCATAATGACCGAGGAGCAAATGGGGGAGAGAAGAAGCGAAGGGACTTCAATCCAACTTTCTAACATAGAGAACAATCATCATAACCATACAAAAGCATCCTCTAATAACATATTTTGATATGAAAGCCAAAACAATGAAAAACCTCGATTGATTATTACATTTGAAAGTCAATTATTATGATCCTTCTATAGGAAAAAAAATGATACACTTTCTCAAGACAATTGTAGCATCCCATAGCTCATGACCTCATTGAAAAAGGCGATTCAAGTAGGTATGAGTTGAGCTTCCTGATCCTACATAGATACTAAAATTTTTTTCAATGCATAATGATACAGTACACATACAACCATAAGTTTCCACATACTCTTCCCCAACAAAGTTTTGATATCCTTGCCAAAGTTAAGGCTCCAAACCCAATAGAATGCATTAACAATATTCTTCAATCCATATAGACCATGAGCCAAAAATTCATTCTATATTATTCCCAACAATATAAAACCTAATCAAAACCGAATGAATACTATTTAAGTACGCTATATCTTTTCTATGGAACACTAAAAATACAAAAGGACATTACTCTCATAAAAGTCTATATGAAATACATGATTGAGAGGCAAAATTGGCAACGATTGATAATGTAGCGATATGGGTACCTGCACATCACCCTGGCCTTAATAAATTTGTCCTAAAAGAAGAAAGAAAAACGGGGCAACAAAGAAAACTCCTACATGCGTTCAGAGCTTTGCTCCACTCTTTTCTTTTCTTTTGGGTGGGAGCAAGGAAGTCCTCAAAAAGTTTCATAAACATTCACAGCAACAGAGAAATATTCAACAAACATGGCAAATGATGGGGATTCTTTTTCCTGAACTGAAGAACTACAGCATTCTTTTTTTCTTTTTTACATTAAAATTTTTTTCCCCTATCTTGTTTCTCAGAGCTAATTGGATGAACACACTGCCTGAACAAGAACTAGACCATACTACAGCTACATTTCCGTTCAATACAAAGGTACATTGAAGTCACATAGGATCACTGACATGAACTGCTTCCTCCCACTCCCACCACTGCAATGGTACCAACCTCAAGTCCTCAACGGGGCTGCTGAATGATGTGGCGAGGGCTGCACTTCGGGCTCACGTACTGCAATGGCTTCGCCCGATGCTTGGCCGGTTCCACAACAAGTCTAAGCCTACCCTTCTTTGGCGACTTCAAGCTTCGGCTCCAGATCACTGCCTCTTCATCATTCTCGAAGCCTGCATCCAGACATCAGTACCAAGTATTAGAACACCACCACCGAGCTAACCATAGTAAAATTGCATAGTACTCCAGTGATCACAAATGGCAGCATATAGGCTTCAAGATGTCCAATTGCATTTCATAGAACAGAACTAACAACCAGGCTCTAGTTTCTCTTACTCTGCAAAAGAGAGACCAGCACTTTCTGAAGCTCAGTTTGGTGGTGGTATGCTGCTGCTTCAAACTCGGCATCTAAAATGGACAACTCATCCTCAAGGCCAAGATCAAAGAGTCTGGAAGAAGATTGGTAACATCCTCTTCATCATCGCCATTGAAATTTTCTTGCTCTTGGTGCTGCCGGAACCAGTGATCACGGAACCAGGTGGTTGTCTTCACCAGCTCCCACCACTCAGGGGAGAAATCCTCCACCTGCTGAAATGCTGCAGGGATATAAAGTGGAGCATTTGGATTGAGTGTAGACCTTACTGCAGCCCCACATGACACTGCCATGGTGCCCATTGATCTTTAGCTGAACACAGAGAAATAAAATGATTTAACAAGTTACACAAAATAAAACTTAAAAGAAAAAGGAAATTGAATGCTCTTAAGCTATTCTAGTTGCATAATTTTGAAAACAGCCAAAAACCTCCACATCATCTTGAATAGATGCAATTCCATAAATGCTCTATGAATAGATCATACCTTAGGCCTAAACTTCGAATTTCTTTTTTAAATTACATATATAATGCAAGTAAAATACCTACAGAGGCAAAGGCTTTCAGAAGTTTTGGATATGAACAAATAAAGAACTGGTTTGTGATGAATCTGCTTGCGAATTACAGTATTTAATCTGATGAAGTAAAGGAACATACTATGATGTATTAGAGTCTTAAAAGATCCAAGAATATTCCAACCGCAAACAAAGATTAAAAAACCATATCTCACAGATATAGCCATGCGACCATCACATGTAGGATAACACCAAAAGGAAAATTCATGAGATGCACCAATATTAGGTTTACCCATAACTTCAGCTAACAATCAATTTATCAAACAACTGAAGACCATAGTTATGGAACAGAGGACACACCAAATATCATAAACAAATAATGGTCAAATATCTCTTTAACCAACCAATTGCCCTGTCATGAGGTGATGTGCTCCGTGTTAAGGGGAAAAAATTGGATTTAGAACAGATCAAACATGCTCTTGAGAGAGAGAGAGAGAGAGAGAGAGAGAGAGAGAAAAAAAGAAAGAGAGGAATTCATGATACCTCAAACTATATAGGTGGGCATAACATGAATAACAGAACTACCCAAAGTCTTGAACAAAATATATAGCCAAAAACAAAATAATAATAATAATAATAATAATAACAAATTCATGCTGCCAGTCCCATCATACGAATAATAGAACGAATATAAGATCTGCCTCATTCAGTGATCCCAAAAGCATATATAAGATCCTGAGATTAACTTCCTTATTACTAATTACAGCTCTAAAAAGTTGTGAATGTTAGAAGATCTGAGATTAAAAATCACTAATTCCAAACCAGATCATGAAATAACTATATATAAAAATTGCTTGCTTATTTTAGTTGACTGAAAACAGAGAATCTATCCTGTAACCAAGCAAAGGTTGCTCAACTGAAGCTAAAAGACCAAGGAGACAGTAAGCAGTAAGCAACAGCACAGATCAGACAACCAATCGCCAATATAGAAGCAGGCAAAGATGGGACATGATCATTATGTGCAGATCTACCAATATTTTACTATTTCAATAAAATCCAGGAGCAAAAAAGTGCAATTTTAGAACAAATAGCCAAATCCGACAGGTCATGGTTCCATAGATCTATTCCATAGCCTCAGATCTGATCTAAGTTACCCACAAAATCTCGTCTAAAAACCAGTCTTCCAGGTCTTTAAAACGTAATAGAATTCCTTTAAGAGTTGAAAAACCTCCTTTCTTCCTTCCATGGAAGCCTACAGAGTTTTCTGGATAAAATTGCTGAGATCTGGCAGCGTTTCAACCTTTGGGCATCAAATCGGTCATCAAATAGACAAAATAAACAGATGGTGAGATTGTATTGACCAGATACTAATTACCTTGCTGGAATTTCTGCAAAATATCTGCGGATTGAACGATCTAGAGAGCATGAGAGAGTTCGAGACAGCAACGGTGCCTTTATAGCGAGGGAGGGGGCGAGCTAGTTCCTAGCCTTCTGATTCGGACTTCCGAGGCTGGAGGCTCGGGAGGGAAACCGGTGAGTACGGTAGACATACCGGCCGGTTCTCGGTTCTCGATGGGCCCAGCAGGGCCGGTGAACCCTAGCTTTGACTCGGAATCAAAACGGAGGATTGAAAAGCCCGGCGATCAATTGGACATCAGATGCCGGTTTTAGATTTGCTCTCATGTAGGTTAAGTTGGAGTGTTTATGTTTTGAAGATCGGATTGAACAATAAATCGGCTTAATATTTGGATCATAAATTAATCGGTTCGATCGAATAAGCTGATTTCATCAAATCAAATGATATTATAATTATTTTTTTAATTTAATAATATAAAAATAATAAAATATAAATATTAAATAATAGAAAAAATATCTTTAAAACTTATATATCTGTTTTTTAAAAAATTATATAATATTAAAACTATAGATATGTTGTTTTCAGGTGCAAAACGAAGCGCAAAAAATTTAAAATTCAAAAAAACCTAACCTTAATTTTTATTTATCAAAATTAAAAGTCTAAAAGTTATTATAGAATAGAAATCTGAATTCCCTAGGAATAGCTTATTTCTCTGTTTGTTTGGTTTGAAATAGGGTATTCCACTTATTTCAGTACAATTAATGCATTGTTATTTAAATGGTGTTTGAATGATATGGAAATAAGCCAGTATTCCATTAGGAATAGATGAAGATTTTTAGAAATTTTAAAAATACTCCTACCAAATGATAAAAAAATGAATTATCAATTTATTTATTAATATAATTATTTAAATAAATTATTTTTATTAATTAATTTATTATTATATATAAAAAATTTGTATGTTATGTACGTATATTCGTAACGATTAGCAAGAGAAAAGTGGATTATATATTACCATTTTGCTATGAATATTGTTATGTACATATATTAGTAACGGTTAGCCAAGACTATATCTTTTTCTTTTTATATTTAATATTATAAATTTTTTTAATTGAGGAGGTAATAGTTAATTTTTTTTTTTTTCAGTCACTGCCTTTAGAATACGATAAAAAGAAATAGAACTATTTCATGGAACATGAAATATACATTTTAAAATAAAAATATTTAATCAAAATATTAATTTCTAAAGAGCTTATCATCTTTTTAATATTTATTAAAAAATAATATAAAATAAAATTCTATTTCAATCAGAAATAGAACATCGAAAATAACTTTTTAACATTCAAAACATTATCTTAAGGAACAAGAAGAATTATTCAAAACATTATCTTTAGGAACAAGAAGAATACAGCCCAAGAGCGGTGAGCTGATTCCAAACCTTTTTCTTGACAGGTCACCATCAAATTGGACTGGAGCGATCTTAGCCGTTGGATGGGCAAATGGTGACGATGGCACGATGAGCAATACGCCTGACCCCCTTCGCCACTTGACTCGTGATGTCATTGGACGGCTCCGGCGGTAGGACCCATGTTACCCATCCCTGTACGCTATTATACATCGCGCATTATAATAATATCCCTAAGTTGATGGTGACTAATTTAAACTCATATAAAATTTGTTTTAGTCATTGATCATGTTTTTGTCCCTTCCTTGGATCATCTGCTTCGTCCCACTTAAGGCTTGGCCGTGGATTGTTGGCCCACACCTTCGTGAGGATATATATATATATATATATATATATATATATATATATATATATATATATGGAAAAAAGGTAGAGTGTGACCACCTGATCCCATCCACTTTCGGCTTCATTGCCTTTGGTCTGCCTTACAAAATTGTTGCAAAAATTTTGATGAACTAGTTGCAACCTTAGCTCAAGTTCATCTCTTGGTGGAGTTGGTGTATGATTTGAACAAAGCTTTAGCTATATAGCTATTAAGCTTGACATGGGAGAGATTACGGTGGAATTCGATGATTTTTTTAAAAATATTTTTAGTAGGTGCAATTTACATAGACAATAGATATAAAGCCTCCATCATTATATAGTTATTAAGCTTAAAAAAAAAATCTTGCTGCACTGCACGTAACGTAGAAGAATATAATATTACGATGATTATGCGAGGCACATGCACACGTGTATCAAGAATAAATTTTTATTTTTATTTTTAGCATGCGCATGCACACCACGCTTCAATCATTGTGCGCGGTACACACTTTTTCATGCTTTAGTGATCAATGAATCATTGATAAATACTTTTCAATTAACCATGGGATCTAAGTAAGAATGCCCCTTTTTTTCCATACTTATTTGTCATATATGTTGATATCTTATTTAAATTACTTAGAGCTGATATATATATTAATGTTTTAACTGCCTACTAACAAGTCCTTTTATTGTCACTTATATCTTATTTCTTTGTGGATGATTATGTGTTCTTTGCTAGAGCTACTACTTACTAACATCATAAGATCTATCGCAAAGCTTTGGAATAGGGGGTCAAATTAAGCAAACGTGATTTGAAATTTAATCTTGAAATCAACCCTGTTGTGAGATCAAAATAGAGATTATTTGCATGTTTTTGAATAGAGGTCACGTTATACCTAGGACTTCTCATAATAGGAAGGAGACCAATAGGTAACTATAATATATTAGTTTAAAATTTTTGAACAAGATGAGAGAATGAAAATGACAAACCTTATCAATGATAAGGTGAATCATCCTTATAAGGGCAGTTTTTTCCATTCTACCACTTATTCAATGACCAATTTCATGATTTCAATTGGTGTATTAAAGAATCTTGATCGTTTTATAAGGGGCTTCCTATGGGCATGTTTAATAATGAGGAAAGTACATCTACTATCTTGAAAGCAAATTTGTCTATTAATGAAAAGGTTTGGAAGTTGCTTCATTGAATATAAGATGGGACACTAACATAAGGTTTGGAAGTTGCTGCATTGAATATTAAAGAGTTTTCTTTTAAGAGCTAATTGTATAATGCTTGGTATATTGCTTTTCTCTTCTTACCCAGTGTATAGCAGTTTGATGATGTGAAAATGGATGTATGTGATGCATTCATTTTGTTTCATTTCAAATGATGTCTAGGTGATGGAAGATCCATAAGGATGGCTAACCTTAGATTCCATCCGTTCCTATACTTACATATGATAGGATTTAGTGGATACTACAACTTTGGTGGGCTTATGGTGAGAAACATATGGATGCTAGAAGGAAAAAGACGGAATAAGAATATACTTAATTAAACATTTAAGTAGAGATACAACTCAACTCAACCATTTAAGTTTTTTCCCAACAACATGGGGTTGGCTACATGAATATGCTTCCTTCACTTTGCTCTATTTAGAACTAAGTCGATATTTAAATTATAAATAGTTATATCTTTTTTAATTATTTTTATTCATATTAGTTTAGGTCTACCTTTATCTTTATTATCATGAATTGTTAAAAAATTACTCTTTCTAACTGGAGCACCTAAAAGTCTTCGTTATATATGTCCAAACCACCATAATCGATTTTCTCTCATTTTATTTTAATTGGGGCTACTCCTATCATTTCTCTTATATGTTTATTTCTAATTCTATCTTTTAAAGTCTTACCACATATCCATTTTAACATATGCATTTTTGTTACATTTAATTTATTCACATATTGTTTCAATATTGTCCAACACTTTGTTCTATATAGCATAGCTAGCCTAATAGCAGTTTTATAGGATTTTTCTTTTAATTTTAATGGAATGCACTGATCATATAATGCTCTCAAAGCACTCCTCCACTTAATATATTTTCTTTAAGTCTATGATTCACATCTTCACTTAATTCACCTTCTTGCTGGATAATTGATCTAAATATCTAAATTTTTCATTCCTTGGTATCTCTTGACTTGCAATCTTCACTGTTTATTCATTTGTATTTCTACTCCCACTAAAATTATATTTCATATATTTAGTTTTATTTCTACTAATCTTAAAACCTTTAGATTCAAAAGCCTCTCTCAAATCTCTAGCTTAGCATTTACTCCAGATTTAGTTTTATCAATCAACATTATATCATCTGCAAATAACATACACCATGGGATATCATTTTGAATATGTTTGGTTAATCATCCATAACTAATACAAAAAGATACAGACTTAAGACAGATCCTTGATGCAAACCTGCAGTAATTGAAAACTCACTATCCCCTATTATTGTTTTAACAATAGTTATTATTCTATCATATATATCTTTTATCAATTTTATGTACTTTTGGTAACTCTTTTTTTCTCTAAAATCTATCATATTATTTCTTTAGGTACTCTATCATATGTTTTCTCTAAATCAATAAAGACCATATGAAGGTCTTTTTTTTTTCTTTTCCTTATACTTCTCTATCAATCTTCTTAATAAATAAATAGCTTCCATGGTCGAACTTTTAGGCATAAATCCAAATTGATATTTGACACCAAAGTTTCAACTCTATTCGATTTTCTATTACTCTCTTCATAATTTCATTGTATGACTCATTAGCTTAATCCCTCTATAATTTGCACAGTTTTGAATATCTTCTTTATTTTTGTATATGAGTATTAATATGCTTTTTTTAATCATCCGATATTCTTTTAGTTGCTACAATCCTATTAAATAAATTGGTTAATCACATGACTCCAATTTCTCCTAAGCCTTTCCAAACCTCAATAGGGATCATTTAGTCTTAATGCTTTATTTTTTATTTTACTCAAAGCCTTTTAACCTCAAGCATGCTAAATCTAAAAAAAAATTTATGCTCATTGTTACTCCTAAGTTATCACATCCTTCTACCATTAAATTTATCAATTATTTTTATTTAATAATTTTTAAAATAATTTTTTATCGTTCTTTTATCTCTTCTTTTTTTACTAAAACTTTTTCTAATTCATCCTTAATACATTTAATATAGTACAATCTTTTATTTTCTTTTCTCTTAGTTTTGCTAGTTTATATATAGTCTTTTTACCTTTTTTTTATATCTAGTTTATTATATAAATCATCATATCCTTTAAGTTTGGCATTACTTACCATTTTTTAGCTTCTTGCTTTGCATCCCTATATTTTTTAAGACTTTTTTCATGCCTAGCCTCTTGCCAAATTTTGTAGTTTATCCTTTTTAATCTTGATGTCAGTTTGAACTTTCTCGTTTTACCATCAAGTTTCCTATTCTACCAGTCCTACTCTTTTTGTTTCTCCTAAAACTTCTTTTGATATGTTTTTTATGCATTTAGTTATTTTTTTTCATATTAAGTTGAGATCACTATCTATATTTGTAGTCATTACTTTTACTAACTTTTCTTTAAATAATTTTAACTTTTCCTTCTTTTAAATTCCATAATTTAATATTTAAATTAATAATTTAATATTTTATTCTAGATTTTATTTTTATCCGTATGCCTGCTACCATTATCCTATGCTGTGAAGTTAAACTTTCTTTTAGAATAACTTTATAGTTTTTGCTTGTTATTTTATTTACCTTTCTAGTTAAGGAAAAGTCTATTTGACTTTTATTAGATCTGCTTTTAAATATTTTAAATATTTATCTTACTTTTTTTAAATAAGTATTTGCTATTGTTAGATCATACATTGTTAGATCATACACCATTGCAAAATCTAATAAATTCAGCTTCATTCCTATATCTAAATCCATATCCTCCATATGCATATACCATTTCATATCCATCCCTTTATTTTCCAATATATCCATTAAATTTTTTTTCATATATATCTTTTCTTTTTGCGGTATTTCTTGCATTACTTTATCTATGTCTTTCAAAATTGTATCTTAGTTTGTTGATATGCATAATTATGTTAATCATATTATTTTTTATAAATTTTAGTAAAATAATCCAACTTCTTTCCTAGTTACCTTAATAACATGCCTTAAAATTTCTGTCTACAATTATTCCTACTTCATTTTTTATTTTTATATTTTTAGTATAATATAATTTATATTTTTATTTTTTATTTTTTTAGATCTTTCATCTTAAAAAATAGAAAATACATTTGAAGTAGAGATAGCCAATAAAATCCTATCAACAACAACTCCAACTTTAATAATGCAGATAGGCATGGTGGCTCTCTTTTCATCTCATTTGGCTAGTAGCAGCTAATTTATGTACTTTCTTTGTAAACAACACTTAGCCAGAAACTTGGATGCAATATGAAAAATAAAAAATTATAGTATTTTCTTGTTCATTTAGAAGATTATAAAGGGCTACGTATCATATCAGGATGTTCTTTGTTGATAGAGTATGCATACAGCTGATCCTTAGTGTGTCCTCTCTTTTAAGGAGGTGAAATCTACTGCTCTTGTCATTCTAAGATGTCAGAGGGCTACCCCTTTTATCCAGTCCAGTTCGGCAACCTTCTCTCTCTCTCTCTCTCTCTCACTGGATGTTTTACTGGCGAGGGACACGTATGTCCTGTGCGAGGAACGCCACCTTTATTTTAGGAAAAGTTTTCTTGCATTACTTAGAAATCGTGCACCGATTGCACGCGCATGCAAGGCCATTCAGTCATGCATATCATTCTGCACGTGCAGTTAATACTATATCTCGATGTACGCTTCATGCATTAGATGGTACACAAAGTCTTCCTTATTTTAGATAGAACTGGACGATTTGAAATGCTACGGCTGGCACACGAAGGAATAATGTAATATATTATGAAAAAACTTTATACATCGCTTTGATGCAAGATAGTCTAATTTATCTATGTATGATATGTACGTTTGTGATGCAGGACTCACGAGTAAATCCTTCAGCGCGGGCTCATGCGCAGACAATCACATGTTCAATGCAGACCATCCTACACCGAAAGCGATGTACAAAGACTTTTTCAATAAATCAAAGAGCACATAGATTTCTAGGTGCCTCCAGCAATGCTCTATCAAGATTATTTATCTTGACCGTCCATCTACGTAAAAGTCTTATTTTTAAGATACACGTTTATGCATGCTTCTACATATGATAGATAAGATGCGATAGAGTCATGCATGCCATCGACAGAGCAGCGATAGATTTCATGAGAAAGTACATTAGCGACTTACATATATCGTACAGATATTTATTTCATATCAGATAAATATATATTATATATATTCTTATATAAATTAATTATTATATAATATATTATCATTGATAGTTTCATAAATTAAATATTTTTAATTTTTCTTATAAGCTCCTGAAGCACCAGATCTTTAGCAGATAGGATGACGACTTTCCTCCTGCAGATAATTGACGTTAATTTTTTTTATTTATATCTTTTATTTTATGTATTTTTAAATTTTGTTAAACTTTAAATTGTAACAAACTTTCTTGAATTGTAACGAAATTTATATTTAAAATTTTAATTTGGATGTAAAGAATGTATGCAATATGATTTTATGTTTGTTATGATTGCATTATACAGGTTCAATATAAATTTATATAAATTTTAATTTTAAAATTATTTATTTTATTTTTTAAAAAAATAAAAGATTTAGTGGTGCTTGTAAAAAGGGCCGGCAAATTGAGATTTACTGATACTTTAAACGTCAAAATTTTCAAACGCTTTTTGTTAATACCAAATCACCTCCTCGAGCGCCTGAGCGTCCGGTCACCTCCTCTAGCGAGCCCAAGATCCTCCGGCGAGCTCCTCACGCTTGGGAGCCTGTAAACAAGTCCCGGGACTGGAGTTTCGGTGGAGACCCTTCGATGCTTAAGTCAATGCTCTGAGCAACGACCGTGAGCTTGAGAAAGCTCGAAAGAGAAGAGAGAGGCTTAAAGCTCTCTGTGAGCAAGAATAAGCGTTTAAGAGTGTGGTGAGTTATCAGTTACCTCGTCGGGGTCCTTCTTACCCATTTTATTGATGCTTGGATTCTGTGAGACTTGGGGCACGATCACTTGTTAGAGCATTTATGATGGTGGCAGCAATGGCAGGGCTTGCTTCTTAGTGGCATATCAGAAGTGCAGGCCATGTCCCATCAAATGTGGATGGCTGCATAGTTGGCATGTACTGCTTGGTTTGGACAGCTGTTGTAGGGCATGGCCGACCGTTACGACGTTTGCCAAACGTGTCCCCCATGCCACCCTTCCGCACCCTTTCGCTGTCCTGTGTGGACAGTGATGGGCGATAAAGTTAGGCACGTGGGCTCAAAGTATAGCCGCTGAGGTAGAATAAAATTTGAGTTGAAGCTGGCTCTGTCCCTTGTGGAATATTGATTATAGAGTACGTGCATGGCACTGTTCATGCCCTTGGATGAGCTCCAAAGAAGGCCGTGGGTGAACATTTGCATGGCACTATTAATGGCCAAGCACTATTCATGGCTGAGGGGAAGAGGCCGATCACTGTTCAAGGCCGAGGTCGAGGCTGAAGAGGCTGAGCACTGTTCATGGCCGAGGCTAAAGAGGCCGAGCACTGTTCATGGCTGAGGCCGAGGCTGAGGGGGTAAGCACTGTTCATAACCGAGGCCAAGGCTGAGGGGACCGGCACTGTTCATGGCCAAGGCCGAGGCTGAGAGGGCCGAGCACTGTTTATGGCCGAGGCCGAGGCTGAGGGGGGCTAGCACTATTCATGGCCGAGGCCAAGGATGAGGGGGTCAAGCACTGTTCATGGCCAAGAGGCCGAGGTTCATGGCCGAGGCCGAGGAGGCCGAGGAGGCCGAGAGAGGGGGGGCCGAGGCCGAGACTGTTCATGGCTGAGGGGTGTCTTGCTGAGGCTGAGGGAGTGTCTTCCTAAGGTTGAGGGGTTGTCTTGTTGAGGCTGAGGGGGTCTTCCCGAGGCTAAGAGGATGTCTTGTTGAGGCCAAGGGGGTGTCTTCCCGAGGCCGAGGGGGTGACTTTTCGGGGCCGACTCCAGAAACGACTGGTCCAACCCCGGTGAGATTATCGTTGCCCATGGGACTTATTGGCCCCATCAGATGCCCCCCATATTCCTGAGTTTGTGTGACTGCATGCCTTGCATCCGCCAAGTGAAAGGAGTGTAGGAATTGTAATATCTTTCTTTTGCACTTGTCTCTGCATGCTAGCTTTGGATAGTTTTTGTCTGCCTTGTGTGGACTTGTGACCACGTATGCATGCTCTCTTGTGCTTTTGTCTACTCAAAGACTTTAAGCAATGTTGGAGGTAAGTTGATTACCGTTGGCTAGCCAAAGGGCAGCCAACAATCCTCTCCGGACGCAGAGTTTAGAAGTGGATGCCCATCAACTGTGAGTTGGGGAGTTGGCCTCTCCCAACTGTGAGTTAACTTTGGGTCTACTAACTTTGACATGAAGTTTAGAGGTGGGTGTTTGTCAACTGTGAGCTGGAGAGTTGGCCTCTCCCAACTGTGAGTTGTCTTGGAGCTTCTTCTTAAATGGCTGAAAGTAACTAGCAATATGTTGCAAGCATATAATTTAAACAAAGGTCTTACCCGGTTGGCCATTGACTGCTGAGACAGGGTTAAAATTACTGAGGCTGAGATAAAGCCGTTGAGTCTGCAATAATACCGCTAGGGTAGATATAAGGCCACTGGGGCTGAGATGAAACCGTTGAGGTTGTAATGAGGTCATGGAGGCAAAGAGATAGAGCCACTGAGGCTGATAGAGTCGTTGAGGCTGCAATAACACTGCTAAGGCAGATATAAGGCCGCTTGGGCTGAGATGAAACCGTTGAGGTCGTAATGAGGCCGTAGAGGCAAAGAGATACAACTGCTAAGGCTGATAGAGCCGCTAAGGCAAGGTTGAGGCCATCGAGAGCCTTTTGAACCCTGGAGGGTGACCTGAGAGTTGTTGAAGTCGTCAGGTACCTTTTAACCCCGAAGGGTGACCTGAGAGTTGCTGAAGTCGTCAGGTGCCTTTTAAACCCCGGAGGGTGACATGAGGGTGCATGGACCAGACTCAGGTGCCTTTTGAACCCGAAGGATGACCCGAGAGTTGCTGTGATGGGACCATGCTCGGGAGCTTTTAACCCCGAAGGATGACCTAAGGGTGCTTGGACCAGGCTCAGGTGCCTTTTGAACCCCGAAGGGTGACCCAAGAGTCGCTGTGATGGGACCATGCTCGGGAGCCTTTAACCCCGGAGGGTGACCTGAGGGTGCTTGGACCAGGCTCAGGTGCCTTTTGAACCCCGGAGGATGACCTGAGAGTTGAGAGTCGTCAGGTGCCTTTTAACCTCGAAGGGTGACCTGAGAGTTGAGAGTCGTCAGGTGCATTTTTCTTTTGATGTGAAGTCTGGGAATGGCTGTTCGGTTGGCCGTTGTCCGCTGAGACAGAGTTGAAGCCACCGAGGCTGGGATGAAGCCATTGAGACTTTGACGATGCCGTCAAGGCTGTGACGAAGCCGTTGATGCTGGCACTGGGGTTGGTCTTTGTTGCTGACGCTGCTGTCGGTCTTTCGGTAATGCATTCAAGTATTAATGAAAAGAAGCTTTTTTCACAGTGTAGTGTACTTAGCTTTTGTAGCTTTTTGGCCTTTGCATCGTGTTCGATGACGCTGGAGTAGGCATGGAGTCGGGACAGAGAGCTTTTTCCAGCTTTTCCTAGTGCTAGATCGAGGTATTTGCGAAGGCGAAGAAGACTATTCGAGAGTGAAGGAGAACCTGTATTGTTGGTCTCTTTTGGCATTAATGGAGCCTTGACATCCGAGTACAAGGAAGGCCATAATGATCCCTCCACCCAACGTCCTCTTTTTTCCTCTTGCTGGCATCAAGCTTCCTTCCCTTCATATATTAAATCTTGTTCATTTAAGTTTGCATGGCATGGCACTGGGCTGGGACTTGGACCACGTCCTCGATCCTCCCCCCGCATAGCCAAGCAAGGACCTTGCTTCTTAGAGGGAACCCAACCGAGAAGATGTGCCAGGTGATGATGATGATGTGGCACTTGATGCGAATGGTTTGGAGGGAGAAAAAATGACCGAGGAGAAGTGTCAATCAGCTCCTTTCAGTCGAAGATAGCCTCGGGGTTGCACGCCTCTTGTGGATTATGACTGTCCGAGTGGAAGAGGCTGTCATTGTGAAGCACCTTTGGAGAAATTTATCTCCTTCTGTTGACTTGGATACATAAGCCTGCTAGTGGTCTGCCCTCTCGAAAAGCAAGTTGATTGGAGTGGAGGTGCTGGCGCCCTTGCTTGGGCCTCCCTACATCGCCATCCGTAGGAGAGGAGGCCGTTTGGACAGCGAGCGGTGGCGCTCTTGCTAGTGAGCTCTTGCTTTTGAGCTTGAAGATGCTCATGTTGATGAGCTTGAAAGCGATGAGCCTCTTGCTGGGGAGATCTCCCACGGGATGGATGATAGCTGGTCTGAGCAACAACTAAAGAGGGAGCGGAAGCTCTTGCTGGCTGCTGTGTGGCCGTGAGATATTACTTCTAGAGTTTTTGGACAGCTACCGTTAATGTATCGATTTGTAGGATGATGGTGGCATGCTATTTTGCTTGAGTGGCCTGAGGTAGTGGCGATGGTGGAGTGGAGCGGTTGGCTCTGTTGCTCAGCTTGTTGAGGGTGCCCCCCCCAGCATGACTGACGGAAGCTTCATGGGTTCTTGTCATCACCATCTTTTGATCCACCATGCTAATCTAAGGAGGACGAGGATCCACAAGCTAGCATCGTTGATGATCCGTGTGTAGAGAGAAACGACCTCCAAGGCATGCATATTTTAATAATTAGATAGCAATTACCAATGCAGAAGCTTAAAGATTAAATATTATTCTATCTAACATGCATCAAGATCATATCTTTGCCTTGTACTATAGGATCGTTTAATCTAAATTATGCATATAAATAAAATCATCAAGATCATATCTTAATTTTCAAGATAAGAAGTCATACTACTTGTCTTGAAGCTTGCCTTAAGATCTAAGGATCATATCACTTACCTTAAGAACAATTGGTAAATCCTTTGTGCTCTACAGCCGTTCAATCGTCCGGCCTCTAGTATCGTCCACGCGAAGTCTCCGAATAATCGGATTCTCAGAAAGTGTTAGCTCACGGGAAAACAACTTTGCTGATCTTGAATCCTCCCACTTGAATCTTCCTTCAAGATCCACCAAACTTTCGCTAACGCCAGAATCACACTAGAATTTTCTGTTCTAACTCTTAGAACTATATCATTTTATTCTAACTCTTTAGAATATCAATCCATAACATGATGTTCATGATTTGGTGAAGAATATCCTCTATTTTATAGGCTCAATTCAGCCTTTAGCCCATTGAATTCTAACACTTAGAATTCTGACGTTTGGTTAAAACAAAAGAGACGCAACGTTTAGTTAATTCCCATGTTTGGTGAAAACCAAACCTATGAATTCTAACACTTAGAATTCCAACATTTTGTTAATTCCGATGTTCGGTGAAAACCAGAGAGATGTGAATTCTATCCATCGTTTGGTTAATTCAAAGAGGTACATTAATTCCATATGAATTCTAACACTTAGAATTCTAACGGAGACCGTTTGGAGAAGATTAAGGTCATGCATTAAATTCTGCATGAGAATTTAATCTCTCATGAGATGAGATTTTAGTTATCTCATTACGTGAGATCCTCATGCGAGAAAACTCTTTTCACACATGGGGTTTAGGTTTGGGTTTTGGTTTAAGTTGATTTGAATTTATTGGATTGAACCTACATAGATCATGGTCCTAGCCCAAATCAAATTTGGCTAGTCCTGAATCTATTTAAATCCAAATTAAGTCTAATTTCAAATCAATATTTGAAATTGATTAGTCCTTCTAATAGACTTAAACCTAATTGAATCTTATTTACTTATACTTAACCCAATTGAGATAATTCAATCAATCAAATTGATTAATTAAATCATATACGATTCTCAATCATTGATAAGCAAATAGATCATCCTAGAAAACTTCAATACGTGTGACTCTCTAAGTTCGAACCTAAGCCGGTAGCATAGGAACAACTTTCTATACTAATCGATGTGCCCATCTAGCAATAGAACCTGACGTCCGGATAGGTCGAAGAGTTGCGAGCAAACTCCAAGAACCCTAAGAAATAGTTACCGTATAATTCATCCTTTTGACCACAAATGTTAAGGATGGCTTAAGAGCCTGTCAACTCTAAACAGCAAATGTATAAAGTGATTTCAACTTTAGTGATTATGTGACCTTCACATGAAGTGCCTTGGCCAAGGTCTTGCTAAGTTGAAATACAAGCATTTCTCCTTTTAACAGGATAGGTCAAATTTCATCTTGATCCACAACTGACTACCACAAGTACTTGACTGCACCCAGTAACCTTTCGTAGCTAGATTAAAAATCCAGATGGTCCGACACCTAAGTACAATGAGTTGCTTGCAAGTTATCGGTTGTGATCTTTAGGTCTTAAGGATACTTATACCCATATCTACTCGGATTAACTTTGACAGCAGAGTGTCCAGAAATGAGTTATGTTCGGTGAAATGTACTCCTATACTTTCACCTATATGTCATACCAGTGTCTCCACACTCCTTGGTTAAGAAGACAACCAACAAATATGATATACAACATCCTATAATTGATAGTACTATGGCCCTGTCATAGTATATCATTTGGTCGCGAACTCTTTTGAGGACCTTCAAAGATAAATCCTCCTTTATCGTGAAATAAGATTTTGAGGGTTTTATTACTATTAGGAGTTTGAAGAAGATGTTCTTGTAATGAATAAACTGCCAAATAACTTTTATTAATATATCAATTTATATGCAATTTATATTAGCACAATCATCAAATGATTGGCTTTAGGATATAATTCCCAACAAACTCTCACTTAGCCTAAATCCACTCATTACAGTATCTAATACCCATCTTCAACTTATAGTCGTCAAACTCCTTGATGCTGAGTGCTTTAGTAAATGGGTCACCTAGGTTTTCCTTTCTGTCAATATTCTGAAGATTTATGTCACCTCGTTCTACAATCTCTCGAATAAGATGAAACCGGCACAGTATGTTCTTGGTGCGCTGATGTGCTCGTGGTTCCTTTACTTGAGCTATGACACCAGTGCTGTTACTGTACAACAGGACTGGTCCATCTATGGAAGGTGCCACTCTAAGCTCGGAGATGAACTTTCGCAGCCACACAGCTTCTTTCGCGATATCTAATGCAGCGATATAAACTATCTCGCACACTGAATCTACCACTGCATGTTGCTTGAAACTTTTCCAGCAAACAGCTCCACCATTTAGGATAAACACAAAACCCAACACACTTTTGCTGTCATCATGATCTGATTGAAAACTGGAATCAATATATCCAACAAGTTTTAAATCAGACTCTCCATAGACTAACCATTGGTCCTTAGTATTTCTTAAATACTTAAGGATTGTCATAATAACTTGCCAGTGTTTTTCTCCTGGATCAAATTGGTATCTACTCACTACTCCTAGTGAGTATGCTACATCTGGTCTTGTACATGTCATGATGTACATAATCGATCCCACTGCCGAAGCATATGGAATTCGACTCATACGTTCTCTTTCATTAGGAGTTGTCAGACAATCCTTCTTGGAAAGATGAATTCTATGGTCTATTGAAAGATAGCCTTTCTTGAATTCTCCATGCTAAACCTCTTTAGCATGGTATCAATGTACGTATATTGGGATAAACCAAGTATCCTCTTAGATCTATCTCTATAGATCTTCATCCCTAGGATGTAGGATGCTTCTCCCAGATCTTTCATAAAATTGTGATGATAACCATATCTTTATTCCTTGTAATGTAGGAATATCATTCTCGATTAAGAGAATATCATCCATATATAATACAAGAAATACAATAGCGGAACGTTAGCCCATTTATAGATGCAAGGTTCTTCTTTATTCTTAATGAAGCCATAAGATTTGATTACATTATCAAATCGTATGTTCCAACTCCTAGATGCTTGCTTAAGTCCATAAATGGACTTCTGTAGCCTGCACACTGTTAGTGTATGCCCTAGATCCAATTGGATTGAATGCTGTATACATTCTATGAATACAAATCAAATAAAATGGTTTCTTTATCTATCCATATGTCTTTTAATTGATATATTTGTCTGTGAGATAAAGTCCAAAAGAATGTGAACCGTGCATATAAATTTGTAATAGAGATTACAAATTGTGAGATTCAAATTGCACGTTATGGTTCGATTCTTTAAACTTCCCTAGTCGATGTGTAGATGGAACTGGATACCATCGAACACCGTGAGACTAGCACACATTGCATATCCTCACCCTTGGGATGAGCAGCTAATTTCACAAGCTGAAGTATATAGATACTTGGATAGGTGTGTGGATGCTCGTTGTTGTAACGATGCATTGGATGACCCGTACAGAGATCCCATATGGATATTCTATATAGTGTCGATGGTTGATCTCTAATGACGGTGGTGTGAGTGATCCTTTGACTTGAGATCTTCATTGCATCTCATGTGTGGAATGTCATGCTTTGACGGCATCCAAACGTCGCTCTAGCCACGGGTGGCAAATATGGTGTCGGTTGGGTATGACATGAAGCACATGAAGATGGTGTTTGATCAAGACAGGATTCATCTCCCTTGATAGAAAGGGTTATATCCCACGGCCACTTGATGGATTAAATTGATTGATAAATCCTTGCAAGGTTGAGTTAGAATTCGAAATGGTTTCGAAGTTCTAATTCATATAATCAATTTTTCTGAGATCAAGTAAACAAAGATTAATTACAGGGTTGACACATTCCATACCACTGATTGATCTGAGATATGCGACGAAAGGATTTGATCATATGGTAACCGTTCTTGGACAGGTGTTGATGGTCATGTCAACAAAACTTTTAGCAGTTGGGTGGTCATGATGCTTTGCTAGAGGCCTCTCATGATCTATAATCATGTTGTTAATTAGACAAAGAGTTGTCCAATCATTCCTAGGGTCTATGATTAGGACATAATTATTGCCAACATGTTAAAGGGCCTAATGGGTCACACGCATTAAGGAGAATATTGGATGAATTAAAATGAGAATTAAATTAGATTTAATTTATAAGATGATCAATTAAATAATTGGGTGAGACCCAATTTAAAGAAGATATAATTATAATGGATATGATCCATTATAATAGAGGGAATGTTAAGGAAAATTATTTGTACATATGATGAACAAATAATTGGATACCGATATGTGACTTGATCCATGTGATGGATGGCTCTGATTATTCAGGTATGGATGTCCAATCTTAGCCATGTGAAGATGGAATCATGCCCATGGGATGAGGCATGATGAATCTCTACGGTTCGATGATAAACACGTACAAATTAGGGCATGTAGTTATGGATAACCAACTCCTAATTTCATAGGCTGAGATTGTGACACTTGGATTAATCTAACCATAAAGATGGGAGTTTCTTACAATGAAGATGGGAGGAGTTTCTTACCATGAAGATAGGAGTTTCTTACCATGAAGATGGAAGGAGTTTCTTACCATGAAGATGGGAGTTGATGAGTTTCTTACCTTGAAGAGAGGTCTCTTCTTCTTTGAACGTCTCATTTCAACCTATAAATATAGTTCCTTCCTACCAAGAAAATAGAGCATGAGAAGAAAAGATTAAACTTTTCATCAAAGATATCTTCTGTAAGGGGATTCAAGAGGCGCTAGCACCCCTCTCTCTCTCCCGTGGTGTCATTTCATACCTTGGAGGTCTTCATCCTTTTTTTTTCTCTGCGTGGATCACCGTTAGAGGTTGGACACGTGGACGGCTAGTGGCATGGATTAACCGGCTTCATCCTCATCTACATCGATAAAGGACTCAGGTATGAATAAAATTAGATTTTATTTGAGATATAATGAATTTATTCCTAAGGATCCTGGGCATCTGAGAATTTTATATTATATCTTTCAATATTTATATGAATTTGATTCATATCTTGTATACATAATTCCTATCAGTAGTATCAGAGCCCCCTTAGGCTACAAATTCATTAATCTGATAGGATACTTGAGTCTATATGATTGATAATATGATTATTTATTATGCTTAAAATCATGAAAAGTTTTCATATGTTATAATAAATCTAAAATATAATAAATGTTTATTATTTGATGATAAACAATATTATTTAGATTTATGCATATTCATTATCATGTTCAAATAGAGTACTTTGATATATAGAGGAAAAGGTTTATTATATGATAATAAATAATAATTAATCATATATGTGTCATGTTAAAATAGTAATTATTATTTATGCATGATAGATACTATATGCTGAAATCCTAAAAATCATGTTTAGGATTTAATTTTAGCATGATGATTAATATGATTAAGATTTGATATTCTTATGATAATGAACATTGAAAACTTTAGGGTTTGTTAGAGACATTAAGATTTACATGGAATGTGAAACCGACATGTCATGACATGTAATTAAATATAAAAAATTTAAAATTTAATTAAGAACTCTTATCATAACACCCTAGCTAGATCACTATCTATGGTTATCATAAAATTTAATAGATGATAAAGATTTAGGAAACTTAGACTTAACCATGTCATTGTTTGATCCTATGATCCCATAATTGATCTAATCAATTGGGCTTAACTACATTGGTGTCTAGAAAGGTTTGATCATGGTTTTTAATTGCTCCGTTCGCTGCATGAAAAACCATTCAATGGGATCGAAGGGTATGCTAAATAGGACCCCATTGATCAGCTGATCTGGCTATTGTTAGGGAAAGCTCTTAATTGATTAAATCAATTAAGTTGATCAGGATGGTAGCAATTGATTTGGTCACATGATTAGGGTTCCTAAATTAGATAGTGATCAGGATCCTAATTTGATTAGGAGTCCCAATCATAGATTGGATCTTATGAAATTAAGGTTAATTGAGATTAATCTAAAATCTACATATAGGATATGTAACCTAGCATAGTACAAATGTAGATGTAGATGGACCTTTATGCGCTAAATCCCTCCACGAATATTAAGTCATAAGCCTTCCATTGTTCATGATACAAAATCATTAGGTCATGAGATTTGTCGTGCCAAAGCCGAGGTCGAGTGTACCTATGAGGAGTTGATTGTGGAACAATGGGTTGACTTAACTAGATTAGTTGGCATAATTGGCTAAAGTCAGGGTCAGTCTAATCTAGAGGCAAACTTTAGGGTGATCACATATGGATGTAATTGACAAAGCAATGTCCCCTAAATGATCTAGGAGTCACATTAGATGTGATTGATAATAATCTACCAAATTTGGCTTACCGAGATTTGTTGTGCCAAAGCCAAGGTCAAGGTAATTCAAATGAGGATCTTAGCCCACTAAGGAAATTGAATGTCAATTTCTCGAGATTAATAGAGAGGGCTATTAACCTTGATAAAATAGTGGGAGAAATCAACTTAATTAAAAATCTAGAATTACCATATTAAGTTGGTGATTAGTATTCATAGTAATTGACTCGTTCTAATTTTTTGTAGGTTATCAGAGAAACCATGAGTGTAAACATCAACCAAGGAATATTTTAGAATCCAACAAATTGACTGGATTCAACTTCCCTAATTGGCTAAGGAATATAAGGATCGTTCTTCGATCTGAGAAAATTCTTTTTGTCCTAGATGAGGTCGCACCGGAGGTCCACCAGCGGATGCTCCGACTGAGGTTCATGTGGCATACAACCGGTATAAAGATGCTGAAGACATGGCCACATATTTGATGTTGGCCTCAATGTCACCTGATCTTTAGAAACAGCATGAGCATATGAATGCTCAGGAGATTTTGATGCACTTGCAAGAGTTGTTTGGTGCACAGTCTCGATATGAGAGGTTTCAAACTTCTAAAGAGTTGTTTCAGTGCAAAATGACTGAGGATTCATCAGTGGGTGCCCATACTGAAAATGATCAATTTGATTGAAAAGTTGGCACGATTGGGTTTTGTGATGGATCATGAACTAAGTGTTGACTTGGTTCTGCAGTCATTACCTCCCAGCTATTCGCAGTTTGTTCTTAATTTCAACATGAACAAGCTAGAGACATCTCTACCTGAGCTCGCGAATATGCTGACGAATGCCGAGCCCAACATTAAGAAAGAAAAGGGGCAGGTTATGGTCGTGGAGTCTTCTGGCGCTCGTAAGAAGCGGCCAAAGAAGAATAAGGTCCAAAAGGCCAAGGTGACTAAACCAAATAAGGGCATCAGAAAAACAAAGTAGCCAAGGGGAAATGTCACTTCTGTGGGAAGGAAGGGCACTGGAAGCGAAACTGCAAAGTTTATCTGGCTAGCCTGAAAGAAAAAAAACATACATGCTTCTACTTCATGTATATTTATGATTGAGATATTTTCTTCTGTTACTTCTTATTCTACTTGGGTATTGGATACCGGTTATGGATCTTATATTTGTATTAATATGCAAATGATAAGAAGCAGTAGAAAGCTGGAAAAAGATGAAGTGATCCTATGCATGGAAATGGAGCAAAGGTTGCTGCTTTAGCTATAGGATCTTGTTCTTTGTCTTTGCCCACTGGGCTTGTAATGGAGCTTAATAATTGTTACTATGTTCCAAACATAACAAAGAACATTATTTCTATTTCATGTCTTGTAAATGATGGATATACATTTGAAATTGAAAATAAAGGAATTTCAATTTTTAAAAATGAAATGTTCTTTGGTTCTGCTGAAATGTTCAACGGATTTATGTTTTGAATTTACAATGCATATTCTCAATGTAGAAACTAAGAAATTAAAATCAAATAATTCTAAAACTCATTCCTATGGCACCATCGTTTAGGCCATGTAAATGAAACACGTTTAACCAAGTTACATAAGGATGACTACTTGGGCTCATTCGATTGGGAATCGTTTGAGGAATGTGAGTCATGCTTACGTGGCAAAATGACTAAGTCATCCTTTACTAAAAAGGGTGAGCGAGCAACTGAATGTTTAGGACTAGTACATTCGGATGTATGTGGTCCTATCAATATTCAGGCAATAGGAGGTTTTTCTTACTTCATCACATTTATAGATGACATAGCATGTATGGTTATGTATATCTGATGAAGCACAATCTGAAGCCTTTAAAAAGTTCAAAGAATTCAGATCCGAGGTAGAAAAAAAAAGTTGCAAAAGTATTAAGATACTTCGATCAGATCGAGGTGGGGAATACTTAAGCCATGAGTTCTTAGAATATTTGAAGGAGAATAGGATTCTTTCTCAGTGGACTCCTCCTGGTACGCTACAGCATAATAGTGTATCAGAAAGGAGAAATCGCACATTATTAGATATGGTGCGATCAATGATGAGCCTTGCAAATCTTTCAAAAATGTTTTGGGGTTATGCCCTACACACAGCCGAATACACTCTAAACCGAGTTCCATCTAAGTCGGTCAGTTCCACTCCCTATGAGATATGGTGTGGAAAGAAACCAACCCTTAGTCATTTAAGGATTTGGGGTTGCTACGCTTATGTAAAGCGTAATGAGTCAGACAAGCTGGGAGCTAGATCTGACAAGTGTAATTTTGTGGGGTATCCTAAAGAAACAAAAGGATACTACTTCTACCACCCACTCGAGCAAAAGGTGTTTGTCTCAAGGCATGCCATATTTCTAGAGAATGAGATTTTTCTAAGAAATGGTAGTGGCCGAAATATTGAGATTAGTGAAACTCAAGAACCACAAATTGACACAGACCGATTAGATGACATGGAGTAAATGTCAAATGTAGTGGGAGTTGAGCAAGGACTCAACTCACATTCAGGCAACATTTACGTGAACCTCTATCAGAAATGATGGAGCCACAGGAAGCTCCAAGTACACATCAGCTACGTAGGTCTAGTAGAACACATCATATTCCTGAGAGATATGGATTTCTTATAGAAGATGATGAGCCTACTAACTACGATGAAGCAATTTGTGACATTGACTCCAAGAGATGGCTTGAAGCCATGAAGTCTAAAATGGACTCCATGTACGATAACCAAGTATGGACTTTGGTTGATCCACCTGAAGGGATAAAACCCATTGGGTGCAAATGGGTCTTCAAGAAAAAGACATGATTAATGTGATTACCTATAAGGCGAGGCTAGTTGCAAAAGGTTACAAGCAAAGGCAAGGTGTTGACTTTGATGAAAACCTTTTCTCCCGTAGCCATGCTTAAGTCCATAAGGATTTTGCTTGCGATTGCAGCCTATTACGATTGTGAGATATGACAAATGGATGTCAAGACCGCCTTCCTAAATGGTGATTTAGTGGAGGATGTGTATATGACACAACCTGAGGGTTTTGAGTCCATTGATTCTAAAAAGGTATGCAAGCTGCAAAGGTCCATTTATGGACTTAAGCAAGCCTCTAGAAGTTGGAACATCCGTTTTGATGAAACAATCAAAAGTTTGATTTTATCAAAAATAAGGATGATCCATGTGTGCACAAGAAGGTTAGTGGGAGTGTTATTGTTTTCCTGATATTATATGTAGATGACATATTATTGATAGGAAACAATGTATCCTTGCTGCAAGAAGTGAAGGAATGGTCGTCCAGCAAATTCTCCATGAAAATTTGGGAGAAGCAGCCTACATACTGGGTATTAAGATCTATAGAGATAGATTTAGAAGGTTGCTTGGATTGTCCCAATCAACGTACATAGATAAAGTGCTAAAACGGTTTAGCATGGAGGAATCCAAGAAGGGATTCCTGTCGGTATCACATGGAATACATCTCTCCAAGGACATGAGTCCTAAGACCCAAATGGAGAAAGAGCACATGAATAGGATTCCATATGCCTCGCAATCGGATCCATCATGTATGCGATGCTATGTACGAGACCTGATGTTTCTTATGCATTGAGTATCACTAGTAGATACCAGGCAAACCCTGGAGAGAAACATTGGATGGCCGTCAACAATATCCTTAAGTACTTACGAAGGACTAAGGATATATTATTGGTTTATGGAGGACCCGAACTCATAGTTCAGGGTTATACGGATTCTAGTTTTCAGTCTGATAAAGATGATTATAAATCTCAATCAGGCTATGTCTTTACACTCAATGGCGGTGCAGTCAGCTGAAAAAGTTTCAAGCAGGAGACGACTGCCGACTCTACGACCGAAGCTGAGTACATCGCAGCATCAGATGCAGCCAAAGAAGCGGTTTGGATCAAAAAGTTCATCACTGAACTTGGTGTGGTTCCAAGCATTGCTGATCCAGTACACTTGTATTGTGACAACAATGGAGCTATTGCGCAAGGTCTCATCAGAGGTCCAAACATGCACTCAGAAGATACCATATAATTAGAGAGATTATTGGTAGAAATGATGTAAAAATAGAACGAGTCCCCACTGAGGATAATGTAGCTGATCCGCTCACTAAAGCCCTGCCGCAGCAGAAGCATGATAATCATATTAAGTCACTCGGTATTAAATACATGGGTGAATGGCTCTAGTGCAAGTGGGAGATTGTTAGTGTATGCCTAGATCCAATTGGATTGAATGATGTATACATTCTATGAATACAAATCAAATAAAATGGTTTCTTTATCTATTCAGATGTCTTTTATTTGATATATTTGTCTGTGAGATAAAGTCCAAAAGAATGTGAACCGTGCATATGGAATTTGTAATAGAGATTACAAATTGTGAGATTCAAATTGCACGTTATGGTTCGATTCTTTAAACTTCCCTAGTCGATGTGTAGATGAATTGGACACCATCGAACACCGTGAGACTAGCACACATTGCATATCTTCACCTTAGGATGAGCAGCTGATTTCACAAGCTGAAGTATGTAGATACTTGGATAGGTGTGTGGATGCTCGTTATTGTAACGATGCATTGGATGACCCGTATAGAGATCCCATATGGATATTCTATATAGTGTCGATGGTTGATCTCTAATGATGGTGGTGTGAGTGATCCTTTGACTTGAGATCTTCATTGCACTCATGTGTGGAATGTCATGCTTTGACGGCATCCAAACGTCGCTCTAGCCACGGTGGCAAATATATATCGGTTGGGTATGACATGAAGCACATGAAGATGATGTTTGATCAAGATAGGATTCGTCTCCCTTGATAGAAAGGGTTATATCCCACGGCCACTTGATGGATTAAATTGATTGATAAATCCTTGCAAGGTTGAGTTGGAATTTGAAATGGTTTTGAAGTTCTAATTCATATAATCAATTTTTTCTGAGATCAAGTAAACAAAGATCAATTACAGGGTTGACACATTCCATACCACTGATTGATCTGGGATATGTGACGAAAGGATTTGATCATACGGTAACCGTTTATGGACAGGTGTTGATAGTCACGTCAACAAAACCTTTAGCAGTTGGGTAGTCATGATGCTTTGCTAGAGGCCTCTCATGATCTAAAATCATGTTGTTGAATTAGACAAAGAGTTGTCCAATCATTCCTAGGGTCTATGATTAGGACATGATTATTGCCAACATGTTAAAGGGCCTAATGGGTCACACGCATTAAGGAAATATTGGATGAATTAAAATAAGAATTAAATTAGATTTAATTCAGATAAGATGATCAATTAAATAATTGGGTGAGACCCAATTTAAAGAAGATATAATTATAATAGATATGATCCATTATAATAGAAGGAATGTTAAGGAGAAATTATTTGTACATATGATGAACAAATAATTGGATACCGATATGTGACTTGATCCATGTGATGGATGGCTCTGATTATTCAGGTATGGATGTCCAATCTTAGCCATGTGAAGATGGAATCATGCCCATGGGATGAGGCATGATGAATCTCTACGGTTCGATGATGAACACGTACAAATTAGGGCATGTAGTTATGGGATAACCAACTCCTAATTTCATAGGCTGAGATTGTGACACTTGGATTAATCTTACCATGAAGATGGGAGTTTCTTGCAATGAAGATGGGAGGAGTTTCTTACCATGAAGATGGGAGTTTCTTACCATCATGATGAGTTTCTTACCTTGAAGAGAGGTCTCTTCCTCTTTGGAACGTCTCATTTTTAACCTATAAATATAGTTCCTTCCTACCAAGAAAATAGAGCATGAGAAGAAAAGATTAGACTTTTCTTCAAAGATATCTTCTGTAAGGGGATTCAAGAGGCGCTAGCACCCCTCTCTCTCCCGTGGTGTCATGTTCATACCTTGGAGGTCTTCATCCCTTTTTTTTTCTGCGTGGATCACCGTTAGAGGATGGACACGTGGACGACTAGTGTAGGGATTAACCGGCTTCATCCTCATCTACATCGATAAAGGACTCATGTATAATAAAATTAGATTTTATTTGAGATATAATGAATTTGTTCCTAAGGATCCTGGGCATCTAGAATTTTATATTATATCTTCCGCAATATTTATATGAATTTGATTCATATCTTGTATACATAATTCCCATCACACACTTTAGACTCGTCTTCAGATATAAAACCTTCATGCTGTATCATATACATATGTTCTTCTAAGTTACCATTTAGAAAAGCGTTTTAACATCATCTGCCAAATCTCATAATCTAAGTGTGCTGCTATAGCTAGCATAATCCAAATGGATTTCAGCATTGCACAGGAGAAAACGTCTCGTCATAGTCAATACCATAATATTGATGATACCCCTTGGCAACCAAACGTACTTTGTAGGTCTCTACCTTTCCATCTGCGCCTCTTTTTCCTCTTGAAAACCCACTTACACCCTATGGGTTTTATCCCTTCGGGTGTGTCAACTAATGTCCATACATTATTGTCCTTCATGGAATTAAGTTTGGATTTCATGGCATCTAGCCATTTATCAGAGTTAGTCCTTTGCATAGCATCATATAGGTGATCAAATCCTCGTTGTTCTCATCGAGCTCAATAGGATCCTCATTCTAGACCAAAAAACCTAAGTATCTATCCGATTGATGTGGTACTCTATCAGATCGCCTTAATGGTACATCTAAAATGGGTTTTGAGTTTGATCTAATCAACTCAGATTCTAAGGGTTCAATGGTTTGTTACTTATACTTGATGAACTTCCTCAAGTTCAATATTAGAGCTATTTATTCCTTCACTAAGGAACTCCTTTTCAAGAAAAACTGCTCTATTACTAATGAACAACTTTTGTTCTTCAGTATTGTAGAAGTAATATCCTTTGGTTTCTTTCGGATAGTCGATAAAAAAAATATTTGTCAGATTTGGATTCAAGTTTGTCTGATTTTGCACATTTCACATAAGCCGGACACCCCCAGACTCTTAGATAGGTAATAACCGGTTTATTTCCATACAACATCTCATGTGAAGTTTTAGAAACAGACTTACTTGGAACCTGAGAATATGATAAGCTGATTCTAATGCATATCCCCAAAATGATATTGGCAAGCTTGCAAAACCCATCATGGACCAAACCATGTCTAACAGAGTTCGATTCTTTCTTTCCACACACCGTTATACTATGGTGTTCCTGAGGAGTCCATTGGAGAGAATCTCATTCTCTCTTAGATATGTCACAAAGTCATTTGAAAGGTATTCTCCTCCTCGATCTGATCGAAGGGTCTTAATACATTTTTCTATTTATCTTTCTACTTATTTATGATATAATTTGAATATTTCAAACGATTCAGATTTATGTCTCATAAGATAGACATAACCGAACCTAGAAAGATCGTCTATAAAAGTAATGAAGTAGTAATATCCACCTTTGGCACAAGTGCTCATTGGTCCACATACATCAGTACTAGACCCAATAGTTCTTTGGCTCTTTCACCTTTTCTAATAAAAGATGACTTGATCATTTTACCAAGAAGATAGGATTCACAGGTAATTAATGATTCATAATCATTAACTTGAAGGATGCCATCCTGGATTTTGTTCTTATTGATATGATCCAGCCGATGGTGCCAAAGATAAACATCCGTGACATTAGTTATTTAGGACACTTACTTGATTTGTACACTACATTCACATGCTGTGATAATATGTAAATGCCATTAGATAAATGCCCAGTCATTACAGTGACTCCATCATAATGATATTCAAAGTAACATCCTTTATTGAAATTTCATAATGACTTTTGGCCAGAAGGCCTATAGAAATTACGTTCAACAAGAACGTTGGGCAAAAATGACAATCATTAGTACGATGACATTTCTATTGAAAACATTTCAAGAACTCCTAATGCCAGAACTGGAACTAATCTTCCATCACCGATATTAAGGAATCTTTCGTTGTCTTCAAATCTTCTAGTGACATATAGTCCCTGCAATGAATTGCAAATGTTAAAAGGACTCCCAGTATCTAATACCCAGGTTGATTATCATATACAGAAAAATTACAAGGTGTTATCATATAAATACCTTGTTGAGCAACATCTTGCCCTTTTTCTTTTTTGGTCTGTTTGGATCAAGCGTGGCAATGTAAAGAGGATAGTTCCTCTTCCAGTGCCCTTGCATCTTGCAATGAAAGCATTCAGCCTGACTTTTATCAACTTTCTTCTTCTACATATGACCCCTCATAGATGTCATAGCATGTTGCACCTTTTTCTTATTTTTTTCTTCTTCCTTTTCCAAAGGGGTGACGCCCTACCTTAGATCCTTCAACTACATTAACCAAACTCTTAGAGAACTGGTTATCCTTCTCAAAGTTCTGTAACAACCCCAACAAACTGTGGTAGTTGATAACGGGCTTTGTCATTCGATAATGAGTAAGGAAAGGTCGGAAGGATGGAGGCAAGGAATTCAGGATCACATCTTTTTCTAACTGCTCATATAGGGGAAAGCCGAGCTTGCTTAAGAGTTCTATGTTCTCGATCATGTATAATACATGATCAGTGATAGGAGATCCATCCCTCATTCGAGCATTAAAAATAGCACAACTAGTCTTGTGCCTTTCAACGTTATTGGGTGTGCCGAAAGATTTATTCAACGCTTGAATGATTTCTTCCGGCTGAGCATTCTTAAACCGGTGACCGAATTCATCATTCATTGCTGCTAGAATGATGCAACGCATGCTAGTTCTATCACTGAGCCACTTTTGATAAGTGTCTCTATTAGAACTATGGGTGTTTGCATTAGGTATCTTGGTGTAGGATTATTCAGAATATACAATATATTCTCATGCTCAAGGACGATCTTAAGTTTTCTAAACCAGCTATTGAAATTTAAACCATTCAACTTGTCACTATCCAATAGGGACCTTAATGATAAATTAGTGACCATTTTCTACATAAAAAAAACTAAACTTTAATATTATATAAATTGATTCAATCTAAAGACTTGGACTTTAGTCTAAAGATTCTTCCACTATTTTGTTCAAATTGGCAGCCTCTACACCCCAATTCAAAGAATTATTCTTAATTCTTTAGTGGGCACTAAGATCTACATAGACTGCATACAGGTCCAAGTGGAACTTGGCCAACCCATATGTATCTAAGAGTAGGTTCAAAACCAATTATTTTCCTAAACAATTCTTAGTGTTCAGTTTTGCCCCATGTTCCTCTTCAGCAGGCATAGAGTGCCTCCACTGAAAGTTCTGGTTAGGTTCAACCATTAAATAATATAATCAGTGCGACCTATCTATAGACAACCAAGTCCGAGTGAAGCTCAGCCTACCTGACTGTCTATTTAATAGTTGCGCTGACTTATCATATAATGAATAATAATTTCGATGGTTGACAAGCCCCAGACATAGAGTACCTCCAATGATTATCAAGATATTGGACTCATTATTATTCACCTTAATGGGAGGCTATGATCTAGTTATCATATAACTATTTTATTTTAAGGACCTAATAATTTTAGAGGATTTAATAATATGAAGATAAATTAATTAATCAAGTTCTTCCACTGAATCTATGAAGTCAGTAGAATGAGACAAAATTAAGTCAGGTTAAGTGGCACCTAAATCAATCAGACTGATTTCTTTATAGGCATGGGTCAACTCGAATCAGGTAAATGATCTTAATCATAAATGGTTCACCATGTTAACTAGGTAAGTGAGACCGATGGAAGGGATATTCCATTAACTCATTAAAGACGCATCAGAGCGAGTAGCTCTCAATTAAAAATTATTCAATCATTGATCCTAGAGCAACTTGCCAACTTACCTTGATATCATATGGTTAACCAATTTTGATTTAACCATCTAAGAGATTCATGCTCAACCACGAAGCCTAATCTACTTTCATTTGGTTTAATCAAAGACATGGACATGATCAACTACAACTATTGTTTGATTTAGAGCATCCTTAACCTAATCTAATTAATTTAGATTTGATCAAATACTCTTATAGTCCATTTGATTTAAACCTTAGGGTCTAACCCTTTATGGACCTAATTTAGCTAACCCAAAAGATTAAATATATTTCATGCTTTCATAACTTCCATGTCATATATTTCGAATCATGCATCACTTACACTACTCATAATTCCTATATTTAGATCATATCTAAAAAGATTATGAATAAATATTTGACATTCAAATAGACAACTCTAATATCTATGTTTTTATTCTAAACATGCAATCATCATGCTTTTATACAACATCAATATGTATCAAATATAAAACATCTCTTGAGAGTACGTGTAATTTGTGTTTGATGCCAAAGATCAATTTAAATTATCTTTTGACTAAGCATCAAAGATGAAAGAACCATAACGATATCGCAATACGTCATAGAATACCTCGTTGAATGAGGTAATTTGGATTTTTAATCCATCTATGACCGGATAGCCTGGTGATCCATTTTAACTATGATTACAAAATTAATAAGAACACTAATTTACATACTATAAATTAGATCAAGACGAAACCATGGCTTTGATACCATTTGTAGGAAGAAACGACCTCCAAGGCATATCTTTGCCTTATACTATAGGATCGTTTGATCTAAATTATGCATATAAATAAAATCATCAAGATCATATCTTGATCTTCAAGATAAGAAGTCATACTACTTGTCTTGAAGCTTGCCTTAAGATCTAGGGATCATATCACTTCCCTTAAGAACAATTGGTAAATCCTTTGTGCTCTGCAGCTATTCAATCATCCGACCTTTAGGAAGTCCCCGAATGATCGGATTCTCGGAAGTGCTAGCTCGCCGAAAAATAACTTTGCCGATCTTGAATCCTCCCACTTGAATCTTCCTTCAAGATCCAAAAAACTTTCGCTAACACCATAATCACACTAGAATTTTCTGTTCTAACTCTTAAAACTATATCATTTTATTCTGACTCTTTAGAATATCAATCCATAACATGATGTTCATGATCTAGTGAAGAATGTCCTCTATTTTATAGGCTCAATTCAGCCCATTGAATTCTAATACTTAGAATTCTGATGTTTGGTGAAAACCAAAGAGACGCAACGTTTGGTTAATTTCGATGTTTTGTAAAAACCTATGAATTCTAACACTTAGAATTTCAACTTTTGTTAATTCCGTTCGGTGAAAACCAAAGAAATGTGAATTTTAGCACTTAGAATTCCATAGTTTCGTTAATTCAAAGAGGTAAATTAATTCCATATGAATTCTAACACTTAGAATTCTAACGTAAATCGTTTGGAGAAGATTAAGGTTATGCATTAAATTCTGCATGAGAATTTAATCTCTCATGAGATGAGATTTTAGTTATGTGAGATCCTCATGCAAGAAAACTCTTTTCACATATGGGGTTTGGGTTTGGGTTTTGCTTTAAGCTGATTTAAATTTATTGGATTGCACCTATATAGATCATGGTCCTAGCCCAAATCAAATTTGGCTAGTCCTGAATCTATTTAAATCCAAATCAAGTCTAATTTCAAATCAATATTTAAAATTGATTAGTCCTTCTAATAGACTTAAACCTAATTGAATCTTATTTACTTATACTTAACCCAATTGAGATAATTCAATCAATCAAATTGATTAATTAAATCATATATGATTCTCAATCATTGATAAGCAAATAGATCATCCTAGAAAACTTCAATACGTGTGACTCTCTAGGTTCGAACCTAAGCCGGTAGCATAGGAACAACTTTCTATACTAATCGATGTGCCCATCTAGCAATAGAACCCGACGTATTGAAGTTTTAGCTCACAAAGAAATATGGTCTTGTGATAGTAGATGATTACTCTAGATTCACTTGGGTAATGTTTTTAGCTCACAAAGATGAGACTTTCTCGATATTCATGAAATTCTTCAAGAAAGTAACAAATGAGAAAAACACTACCATAGTGTCTCTAAGAAGTGATCATGGAACTGAATTTGAAAATCACTTATTTGAAAGTTTTTGCAATGAAAATGGTATTAATCATAACTTTTCTGCACCAAGAACCCCTCAACAAAATGGAGTAGTTGAAAGAAAAAATAGGACTTTAGAAGACATGGCCCGTACCATGCTATGTGAAAGTAAACTCCCGAAATACTTTTGGGCGGAAGCTATTAACACAGCATGTTACATCCTAAATAGAGCCTTAATCAGACCTATTTTAAAGAAAACACCTTATGAATTATGGCATGATAGAAAACCCAACATTAAATATTTTCATGCATTTGGTTGTAAATGTTTTGTTCACAATAATGGTAAAAATAATTTAGGCAAATTTGATGTTAAATCTGATGAAGGAATATTCTTAGGATACTCTACGACTAGTAAAGCATATAGAGTATTTAACAAGAAAACTTTAGTTGTTGAAGAATCCATTCATGTAGTTTTTGATGAATCTTTAGCAACCCATTCCGAAAAAATTGATGATGAAGAGGATACAAACTTAATTGAAAAAGATCTTGAAAAATTAAATATTGATATATCTTTAGATCAAGAACAAGACGCTAAAGATAATGATTCACCTAAGGATGATGATACTAACACTAATCATAATGATGTAGATCTACCTAGGGATTGGAGATATGCTTATAGTCACCCTAAGGAATTGATTATAGGTGATCCATCTCAAGGAATAAGAACTAGATCATCTATGAGAAACATTAGCAATCATCTTGCATTTGTATCACAAATTGAACATAAAACTATTGAAGAAGCTGAAAAAGATAATAATTGGATGTTAGCAATGCAAGAAGAATTAAATCAATTCACCAGAAATAATGTATGGACTTTAGTGGAAAGACCTAAAAATCATTCTGTTATAGGATCAAAATGGATATTTAGAAATAAACTAGATGAAAATGGCATAGTAATTAGAAACAAAGCTAGATTAGTTACAAAAGGATATAATCAAGAAGAAGGTATTGATTTTGATGAAACTTTTGCACCAGTAGCTAGATTAGAAGCCACTATTACTTGCATTTGCATGTCATATGAATTTTAACTTATTTCAAATGGATGTAAAAAGTGCTTTTCTAAATGGATTTATAAATGAAGAAGTATATGTAGAACAACCACCAGGTTTTGAAGATCACGAATTTTCAAATCACGTTTTTAAATTGCACAAAGCATTATATGGTTTGAAACAAGCACCTAGAGCTTGGTACGATAGATTAAGTAAATTTTTAATTGAAAATAATTTTATAAGAGGAAATGTTGATAAAACATTATTTTTGAAAAGAAAAGGTAAGGATTTATTAGTAGTTCAAATATATGTTGATGATATCATTTTGGTGCTACTAACAATATTCTATGTCAAGAGTTTGCCAAGTTGATGCAGGGCGAATTTGAAATGAGCATGATGGGAGAACTCAACTTCTTCCTTGGACTCCAAATCAAACAAAGCAAAGAGAGAATCTTCATCAACCAAACAAAATACACAAGAGAAATCCTAAAGAAGTTTGGTATGGAATCAATCAAACCCCTCGGAACACCAATGAGTCCTTCATGCAAGCTGGACAAAGATGAAGAAGGTAAGAAGGTTGATCAAAAATATTATCGAGGTATAATCGGATCCCTACTTTACTTAACTGCAAGTAGACCAGACATAATGTTTATTGTTTGCTTATGTGCTAGATTTCAGTCTGAACCTAAAGAATCACATTTAATTGCTATTAAAAGAATACTAAGATACTTAAGTGGAACAAAAAATGTAGGTTTATGGTATTCTAGAGACTCAACATTAAATCTGATTGCATACACTAATTCTGATTATGCTGGATGTAAGTTAGATAGAAAAAGCACAAGCGGTGCATGCCAATTCTTAGGAAGTAACTTAATCTCATGGTTTAGCAAAAAGCAAAATTCAGTTGCATTATCAACTACTGAAGCTGAATATGTAGCAGCTGGAAGTTGCTGTGCTCAAATCCTATGGATTAAGCGACAACTTGAAGACTATGATATCACACTTGATAAAACACCTATAAGATGTGATAACACAAGTGCAATCAATCTAACTAAAAATCCAATTCAACATTCCATAACCAAACACATAGAAATTAGATATCATTTTATAAGAGAACATGTTGCAAATAATGAAATATGTCTTGATTATGTTAATACTGAAGAACAATTAGAAGATATATTTACAAAACCCTTGAGTGAAGAAAGATTCTGTTATCTTAGAGGAGAGTTAGGGATTTGTAATCCATTAGAATGAATTTGAAACCCCTAAGGAAAGTTTATCTAAAATTGTTTCAAATCCTTGATCTTTAAGAAATCTTATCTAGAATTCATATCTAATTGATCTATTAAATTCTAATGATTATTTCATCAATTTTTAAGATCAATTTCCGGACACATTTCAGAAATTTCATGTTTTTGCTCTGAAATGGTCTCGGAGCCGACTCGGTGAGTATCGGAGTCGACTCCAGGTTTCTACTGAAACTCTTGAGTCGACCCCTTCTCGGCGCGAGTCGACTCCACTTCGGGATAGTTTTCTGTGACTGTCCGGAGTCGACCCCTCGCTTTGCGGGAGCCGACTCGAAGTGGTCCCAGGTCGATTTATCTAGGGCAGAGTCGACTCGCCGTTCTTTTCTATCATCTCGAATCATCAAAATACTCTCTCCAAAATACTTCCAGACCTTCCAAATTCCCTAGAATCCCTGATTAACCCTTCCAATTGATCAATGGCCCCTAAAACTCGAGGTTCTAACCTTAGTGCGGCCGGAGTAAAGAGGAAGAGAGCGGTGAGGAAGACCATGAGGCGTCCGGTTCGTGAGCCTTCACCAAGCACGGATTCAACTTCATCTTCTTCAACCCCTAATGCTTCTCCATCTACGGCTCCTTCACAGGTAGATAGACTTGCTGATAGAATTATAACTACCGGGAGGAAAGTAGATTTTGAATTGTTTGAGGCTGAGGGATTTCTTTTGGGAAGACAGTTGATTGAGATGGGTTGGGAAAAGATCTGTTCCTTAGATTGCCCTACATATCCCGTCCTTGTCAAGGAATTTTATAAGAATCTATCTAGAGGAGATCATGGTCTTATAAGCATTGTTAGAGGAAACTGAATTTCAGTGACTGTAGAACTGCTTTCAAGATTGTTGGATCTACCCATGTCAGGAACTTCTACATTTTCTTCGGATGATAGAAGCCCAGCACTGTCTAGACTGCTTAACCGGGAGGTTGTCGGTTTTGAGGAAGTATTTGCCAATCAGTTATCCTTAAAACTGAGACTGCTCCACAACATCTGTAGTAGAATCCTTTTCCCCAAAATTGGGAGATTCGATTATGTGTCAGAAAGAGATATTTTTGTAATGGATGCAATTGTAACTGGTAAACCCATTAACCTTCCTAGTATGATTTTATGGTATATTGCCGACTGTGGAGGTAAGAGAAAATCAAGCTTGCCCTATGGCATGATCCTCACTAAAATTTTCCAGAGCCAAGGGATTGTCATTTCAGATAGTGAGCCTATGAGGAACTTGAGACACGCAGATTTTTACAGTTTGGCCACTATACATAGGATGAGATTTGTTAAGAAGAATGGAAAATGGGAAAGGAAAGGTTTGGTGGAAGAAAGAGTAGCGGATGCTGAGGCACCGGGACCATCGGTTAGACACTCTTCGCCTGCACCACCAAGCCCTCCTATTTCTGCTCCTGCTCCTACCCCTGCTCCGTTGTTTGATCATGCATCATCTTCATCTGTTGGCTTCACAGAACTTCAGTTAAGGCAACTTAAAGGCCTTCTTGTTGATCGGTCAGAAAAATTAAAATCAGAGTTTGAAAACAAGTTTATGAATCTCAAGGAAACTCTTTACTCTTTGGATGACCGGATCACCAAAATAGAATCTACCCTTAGCACTTCTTCAGAGTCTTTGAGTGGAGATCTAAAGAACATATTTGAAGAACTTAAAGATGTCTGCGGTGATGGTGAAACATATTCCAAATGCAACGCTGAGCTCCAAGATAAAATTTTGACTGCTTGCACCTTTGTGGATGAGAGACTGAAGGAGTATGTGAAGATACAAACAGATGGAATGAAAAATATAATAGATCATTTGACTAGGATTGTTAGGACTCACTTTTAATGTATTAGATACTCAGTCCTTGCAATGTATTGAAGTCAATGTTATGTTTTACATTTTGTCACTTTGATGTAATGAATTGTCTATTTTGAATACTCATGTATTTCTTCCTATTATCAATGAATGAATGATTTTGGTAAATCATATCTTGAATGAATGAATAAATGACTATGTTTAATGCTTCTCTACCTTTTTGTTGATACCAAAAAAGGGGGAGAGTTTTATAGTTTTATAGTTTTATAACTGTATATGCATATGGGAGAAATTAATTAATCAATGAGATAAATAATTGAATGAATGAGATATTTATTTGAGTTTCATAGGGGGAGCTACCTCATTCAGGGGGAGCCTAAGCCTAACTATGAAATCAAAATAAATTCACGAATCAATCATGCATAAACTCAATGTTTTTGTCATCATCAAAAAGGGAGAGATTGTTGGGGAGATTGTTGAAAAATTATATGCCCCAATCTTATTGATTTTGATGATTACCAAAAGCCATGTGTACATTAAATGATGTAATGAGTTTATTTACATGAGCAATGAATTTATTTAGAACAATGAATGAGAATGTTAAAGTATAACTTTAATCAATTGAAAGTAACTTCAAGCTCCTTGTTTAAGCTTTCAAAAAGAAATTTTATACTTCATATGATAATCAATGAGTTTTTGGAACATTTCTTGAATTGATTCCTAATGTCAATTTTATTATATTCAAGTCAAAATAATGATTTAAAATGAATCTGGAACGAATTTAAAGTCAATCAGAAAACTTTCTGATTTTTGATACGTTCCGAAGCCGACTCTTGAGTTTCAGAGTCGACTCCACTCAGAGTACAGAAATGACTATCTGTCTCGAGTCGACCCACGTAATTTCTCGAGTCGACCCCCGATTCTATCGAGTCGACTCCATGACTGTGCGAGTCGACTCCGCTCAGACACCAGAGGTATGTTTTTCTGAGCATTTCGCGAGTCGACCCCCAACTTTTCATGAGTCGACCCCCGACTGTCAGGAGTCGACACTTTACTTTTGATGAGTCGACCCTCTAACTTTCTGAGTATTTCTATTTTTGGTATCACGACCTCGAGCCGACTCGCGGAAAGCAGGAGTCGACTCCAGCAAATATGGGCGAGATTTTTTCGAATGCCAACTCAGCATCAACGGTAAGATTTTTGATTAACGGCTATTTTTTTTGTTTCTAACGGCTATATTTTTGCAGAATCTATAAATAGAGAAGCCATTTTCAAATCAAATATATACAAACAGAGAGATATTCATTTCAAGAGAAAAGAAAAGAAAAAATCGAAAAAACAGAGCTTCATTTGAAAAAATCCGTGATTCAAAATAGAGTGAAAGAAAGAGTGTAAAATCAAAGGAAGCTTCTTCTGTGCTCAAGCTCAACATTCTAAGGAAGCTTCAGAAGAAAATCCAAGAGCTATTCAAGAGCATTTCAAGTGATTTTCAACACTCAAAGAAAAGAGAAAAGCTCAAATCAACTCCAACATACATTCCGTGAAGAATCTGAGCTGAGGCCCGATTCTACACTTCAAAGGAGTTGAGAAAAAGAAGAAAAGCTCAAAGCCAACCAACTGCAAATCAAGCTTTTCTAAACTTTATTCTTATATTTGTTTATCTGCTCATTAAGGAGCTTTGTAATTGAAAAACATCATTTCTATTATTTGTGCCTAGTTCAATCTGGGGGATTGAACTAGAGGAGGTAGTCTTACCTCGGTTCAAGCTTGGTTAAGCTTGTGTTAAGGGGTTTTTGTGCTGGTGAGCCCTTGAAAACTAGCTGGGTTCGTTGTGATCCCGGAAAAACAACAAGTTTGAGTTGTGAGCTTGTAAAACAACTCTGCTGTAATCAAGGAAGATTATAGTGTGGACCCAAGTGAATCTTGGGAGTGGACGTAGGTGTTGGATACACCGAACCACTATAAACTCTTTGTGTTTGCCGTGCTTCCATTGACTCTTTCTCTATCTCTGTTTTATTCACTGCACTTTGTATTTGCATTGCTACTGCCTTCATTCTTATTAAGCAAACATTTTTAAAAGGCTAATTTTTTAAAGAACCCAATTCACCCCCCCCCCTCTTGGGTTGTCATCTGGGCCAACAATTGGTATCAGAGCTAGTGCTCATTAGATTTTGATCACACGATCAAGAGCTAAAGTTCCAAATGGCAACACAAGTTGGATCATTTGCTGAAGGTCATTCTACGAATAGACCTCCACTGTTTAATGGTTCAAATTATTCATATTGAAAAGCTAGAATGAGGATATTCATTCAAGCCTCTGATTATGAGCTATGGGGTGTTATAATCAATGGACCTAGTACACCCACACATGTTATAGATAGCACTATTGTTCCTAAGCCCGAAAGGGACTGGAATGATAATGATAGAAAAATGGCACAGCTTAACGCTAAAGCCATGAATGTCTTATATTGCTCCTTAGATGCTAATGAGTTTAATAGAATCTCTACATGTAATTCTGCAAAGGAGATTTGGGATAGATTAGAGATTACCCATGAGGGTACCAACCAAGTAAAAGAATCTAAAATTAATATTCTTGTTCATAAATATGAATTATTTAGCATGGAACAATCTGAAACCATTGCATGCATGTACACAAGATTTACATATATTGTAAATGGTTAAAAAGTCTTGGTAAGACATATACTAACTCTGAACTTGTTCGAAAAATTCTTAGGTCATTACCAAGATCATGGGAAGCAAAAATAACAGCAATCCAAGAAGCTAAGGACCTCAACACTTTACCCTTAGAGGAGCTTCTAGGATCTCTTATGACCCATGAGCTGACTATGAGGCAGCATGTAGAGGAGGACACAAAGAAAAAGAAAGTAATTGCCCTCAAAGCTGCAAAAGAAGAAGAGAGCAGCAGTGATGATGATGATGATAATGATGAAGAGACTGCTCTCTTAGCAAAGAAATTTAAAAGATTCATGATGAGAAAGAAACCCTTCCACAAGAAAAATTTGGAGCTAAGTGGGAAGGAGAAAAGGATAAAAACAAGGACAATGACAGAAAAAGAGAAAGACCCCTTGACTTGCTATGAGTGTAATAAACCGGGGCACTTTAGGAATGAATGTCCTAAATTGAAGAAAGCCTACAAAAAGAAAAAGAAGGCTTATGTGGCGACTTGGAGTGACAGCAAGGAATCTTCTTCCGAAGAAGAAGAACAAAAGGAAGTTGCAAACGTATGTTTCATGGCGGACGACAACGATGAGGTAAGTTCCGATAACCCTTGTGATGAATTTGCTTTTGATGAACTATTTGATGCTTTTAATGAACTTGTAGGGGATTTCAAGGTTTTGAAAAAGAAATACAAGATTTTGAAAAATGAAAACTTAACTTTCATTCAAGAAAAGGAAAATCTTAATAATGAGGTTAAGAAACTTAAATCTGAAAATGAAATTTTGATAAAAGAAAAAGAATCAATCTCTAATGAAAATGATAAACTAAGAAAGAGGTTGAAAAACATAAGAACATAGTTGATAAGTTTACATTAAGCTCAACTAAACTAGACATGTTATTAAATAGTCAAAAAGCAATTTTTGACAAAGCCGGATTAGGATATAACACTTTAAGAAAACAAAAATCACTGAAAATATTTTTGTGCGTGCTGGCCAAAGTAATTTTATATGCTTTAAATGTAATCAAAAAGGACATAAATCTTATGAATGTAAAATTCTAAAACCTAATAAAAACTTAAATGTTAAAGGGAAGAAAATATGGGTTCGAAAGGAACAATATTTGTTGGTACTAACCATGAAGGACCCAAGAAAGCTTGGGTACCTAAACATAAAGTCTGATTTGATTGCAGGAATGTCTTGTGGCCAAGAGATCAAAGAGAAAGTGGTATCTTGATAGTGGCTGCTCAAGACATATGACGAGTGACAAAGAAGAATTCATCACCCTTGAAGAAAAGAAAGGAGGAGTTGTTACATTTGACGACAATGGCAAAGGCCAAATCTTGGGGTTTGGTAATATTCAAATAACTCCCTCCACATATATTGAAAATGTAATTTATGTTGATGGTTTAAAGCATAACTTAATTAGTATAAGTCAATTATGTGACAAAGGTTTTAAAGTTTCATTTGAATCTTCTTTATGCACTGTAGCTAATCCCATTGATAATAGCATTGTTTTTATTAGAAATAGAAATGGCAATGTATACATGATTGACTTAGACAAACTATCTACTAATAATTATTGCTTAATTGCTAATAATGCTAATATGAATGAGATTGGTTGGCTGTGGCATCGAAGATTAGGTCACGCAAGCACACACCTAATTTCAAAACTAATTAGATTGGATTTAGTAAAAGGTTTACCTAAATTAGATTTTGAAAATAACAAAATATGTTATGCATGTCAGTTTGGAAAACAAACAAGAAGTTCTTTTAAATCTAAAAATATTGTTTCAACTTATAGGCCATTAGAGCTACTTCACATGGACCTTTTTGGACCAACTAGAACCACAAGTCTAGGAGGAAAGAAATATGGTCTTGTGATAGTAGATGATTACTCTAGATTCACTTGGGTAATGTTTTTAGCTCACAAAGATGAGACTTTCTCGATATTCATGAAATTCTTCAAGAAAGTAACAAATGAGAAAAACACTACCATAGTGTCTCTAAGAAGTGATCATGGAACTGAATTTGAAAATCACTTATTTGAAAGTTTTTGCAATGGAAATGGTATTAATCATAACTTTTCTGCACCAAGAACCCCTCAACAAAATGGAGTAGTTGAAAGGAAAAATAGGACTTTAGAAGACATGGCCCGTACCATGCTATGTGAAAGTAAACTCTCGAAATACTTTTGGGCGGAAGCTATTAACACAGCATGTTACATCCTAAATAGAGCCTTAATCAGACCTATTTTAAAGAAAACACCTTATGAATTATGGCATGATAGAAAACCCAACATTAAATATTTTCATGCATTTGGTTGTAAATGTTTTGTTCACAATAATGGTAAAAATAATTTAGGCAAATTTGATGCTAAATCTGATGAAGGAATATTCTTAGGATACTCTACGACTAGTAAAGCATATAGAGTATTTAACAAGAAAACTTTAGTTGTTGAAGAATCCATTCATGTAGTTTTTGATGAATCTTTAGCAACCCATTCCGAAAAATTTGATGATGAAGAGGATACAAACTTAATTGAAAAAGATCTTGAAAAATTAAATATTGATATATCTTTAGATCAAGAACAAGACGCTAAAGATAATGATTCACCTAAGGATGATGATACTAACACTAATCATAATGATGTAGATCTACCTAGGGATTGGAGATATGCTTATAGTCACCCTAAGGAATTGATTATAGGTGATCCATCTCAAGGAATAAGAACTAGATCATCTATGAGAAACATTAGCAATCATCTTGCATTTGTATCACAAATTGAACATAAAACTATTGAAGAAGCTGAAAGAGATAATAATTGGATGTTAGCAATGCAAGAAGAATTAAATCAATTCATCAGAAATAATGTATGGACTTTAGTTGAAAGACCTAAAAATCATTCTGTTATAGGATCAAAATGGATATTTAGAAATAAACTAGATGAAAATGGCATAGTAATTAGAAACAAAGCTAGATTAGTTGCAAAAGGATATAATCAAGAAGAAGGTATTGATTTTGATGAAACCTTTGCACCAGTAGCTAGATTAGAAGCCACTATTACTTGCATTTGCATGTCATATGAATTTTAACTTATTTCAAATGGATGTAAAAAGTGCTTTTCTAAATGGATTTATAAATGAAGAAGTATATGTAGAACAACCACCAGGTTTTGAAGATCACGAATTTTCAAATCACGTTTTTAAATTGCACAAAGCATTATATGGTTTGAAACAAGCACCTAGAGGTATGATAGATTAAGTAAATTTTTAATTGAAAAATAATTTTATAAGAGGAAATGTTGATAAAACATTGTTTTTGAAAAGAAAAGGTAAGGATTTATTAGTAGTTCAAATATATGTTGATGATATCATTTTTGGTGCTACTAACAATATTCTATGTCAAGAGTTTGCCAAGTTGATGCAGGGCGAATTTGAAATGAGCATGATGGGAGAACTCAACTTCTTCCTTGGACTCCAAATCAAACAAAGCAAAGAGGGAATCTTCATCAACCAAACAAAATACACAAGAGAAATCCTAAAGAAGTTTGGTATGGAATCAATCAAACCCCTCGGAACACCAATGAGTCCTTCATGCAAGCTGGACAAAGATGAAGAAGGTAAGAAGGTTGATCAAAAATATTATCGAGGTATAATCGGATCCCTACTTTACTTAACTGCAAGTAGACCAGACATAATGTTTGTTGTTTGCTTATGTGCTAGATTTCAGTCTGAACCTAAAGAATCACATTTAATTGCTGTTAAAAGAATACTAAGATACTTAAGTGGAACAAAAAATGTAGGTTTATGGTATTCTAGAGACTCAACATTAAATCTAATTGCATACACTAATTCTGATTATGCTGGATGTAAGTTAGATAGAAAAAGCACAAGTGGTGCATGCCAATTCTTAGGAAGTAACTTAATCTCATGGTTTAGCAAAAAGTAAAATTTAGTTGCATTANAATAGAGTGTTGGGCAATACTGAACTAATATGTGAATAAATTAAGTGTAACAGAAATGCGTCTGTTAAGATGGATATATGGTAAAACCTTAAAAGATAGAATTATAAATAAACATATATAAGAAATGATAGGAGTAGCTTCAATTGAAGATAAAATGAGAGAAAAACAATTAAAATGGTTTGGACATAAACAACAAAAACCTTTAGATGCTTCCCTTAAAAATAGTGATCTTTTAACGATTCATGGTAACGATAGAGGTAGAGGTAGACCTAAACTGATATGAATAGAAATAAAAAATATATAACTATTTATAATTTGAGTGCAGACTTAGTTCTGAATAGAGCAAAGTGGAGGAAGCAGATTCATATAGCCAACCCTATATATGTAGTTGGGAAAAGGCTTAGTTGAGTTGAATTGAGTTGAGTTCGATTTGGATACATGCAAAAAATTCTATCAATTGCCACCCTTATTAATAACTGGTACAGGAGAACGAAAGAGAGCAAAGAAGGGATAGGAAAAAGTAACACAAGGTTAAAATTAGGCCCATCAAATGATTTTCTCAACTTTAAGAGAGAGGAACTGAAACAACTAAAACTATTGGTTTTGTTTCCTCCTTTAATTAGCTTGGCCAAAATGAGGACTAGTTTACTTTTAGCATAAATTCTTGGTTGGGTTTCACTAGGTTGTGCTTGGGTTGGCAAGGATTCTCCTCGAGGCCAATGCAAGAATCAGCAAATGAGTTTACATGCAGTCCAATTTAACCCCACCATTTGCACCACTAAACCTCAAACCACGAGATTCGCCTGAACCACTTTGATCAGAGTGAGACTGCTTAATTGATGTGTAGCCTGCGGTAGGAAAGGCACACCGTGGCCTCTAAAATCAATAGGTTCAGAAAATAATTAATTACGAGCATTGAAAGCACCCCGACATAATCATTCGTGGACCCTTCAGAAAAGTCTGGCCTTGGACTATGTTCAAAAGGCGTTAAGTGGAGGAAGAAAGCCTGTGAACGTGGCTTTGTGGTGCATAATATGCTACAAAAGGACGTAAAAATCGCCTGACGTGAGACCACACCATCCCCTTGGTCATATATATCCCCAAGCTTCATGTCTTCCAATCCAGAGGTGGATTGCAAAAGGGGTGACGGGGTTTTTCTTAGACAAGATGATGTGGTTTCATGATGGGCAACCTGTTACGTACTGTGAAAGTCCAAGGGCCGCCTAATCCATTTGCTTCTTGTGTCGTGCTCATGGCATCCATGTGCCAGGAACAGGGGAAATTCTATTTGGCCTGCCCATTTTGCTGAGGAGCTCTCCATGCCAATTTAAAAAATATATTTACCCCTTAAATTATTGGACCAAAATACCCCTTCTTACTCAATAGACCTCATCCTCATCCAAATAGGCCCCCACGCCCCTGCCAGCCCCTCCCCCGTCCCCTACCCTCCTCCCGCCTCCCTCACTTCGGATCGTTCTTGGATCATCGTTGAAGGTTGAATGAAGTGATTTCAACCTTAAATCGAGCAATGGACAAGCAATTAGTAATTTTCGAAGGTGCTACGGTCGCAAAGGTTAGTTTATATCCCCGTCGTCAATTTTTTTTTTCGATTCGTGCATTGTTCGGCCCTGTGTGGCCAAACAGGTAAGCTCTGTTCGGCCACACAGGGCCGAACAACATAAACATGTTCGGCCCTGGTGGGCCGAACAGAAGATTTCTGTTAGGCCACTCAGGGCTGAACAGAAGAAAGATTTCTTCCGAACAGAAGAAATCTTTCTTCTGTTCGGCCTTGTGTGGCCGAACAGAAATCTTCTGTTCGGCCACACAGGGCCGAACAGAAGAAATTGTTCGGCCCTGAGTGGCCAAACAGAATGTTTATTCTTCATTTTTATGGATTAATTATGATTAGGGTTTAAAATTATTATTTGATCGTGTAGGACGATGTTTCGACCGAATGCAGCGTGATTGGCTCTGATTGTGTGATGGATTACACAAATGAATTTATAACTTACGAGGTAAAATTTAATTGCATTTATTTTCATATTATTTGGCTGAGCAATGTTTAAAATTATCTACTAACATAAAGTTATTTATTTTATAGATATTCAAAAGTAGAGAAGAAATGTGTAATTAGTGTAGGGAAGTCGGAAGAGGAATGGATTTATCGTTATTATTAAAATATCCGATACGGGCAGCGATGTTAAGAAACCAAGAATTATTTTTTCTTGCGAGAGGAGCGGTACTTGCAAAAGTAAACACATCAAGGAAAAGGGATCAAAGACCAAGGCCAGTGGCACTAAGAAGTGTAGATGTCTTTTTCCTTAAGAGGGAAGAAATTGGACATTGCAGATGATTGGATGTTAATGGTCATGTGCGGTGTGCACAATCATCCAGCTGCAAAGCATCTCGAGGAGTACTCATATGCGGGACGATTATCTGAGGAGACTACAATGCTAGTGGAGATGTCGAAGAGTTTGGTTCGGCCTAAGGACATATTGTCTACTTTGAAGCAAAGAGATACCCTCAATGTTACGACAATGAAGACAATCTACAATGCACGACAGAGGTGCAAGGCTGTAGAGATTGCTGGGAGATCTCAGATGCAACATCTTCTTGGTAAATTATCTGAGTGTAAATACATTGAGTGGCATAGGAATTGTATTAAGTCTGATGCTGTGCGTAACTTGTTTTGGGCACACCCTGGCAGTATAGACTTAATATGTGCATTTCCTCGTGTGTTGATAATAGATTGCACTTACAAGACGAATATATATCGTCTTCCTCTCTTAGAGATTATCGGGGTGACATCAACTGACCTGACATTTTCTATTACTTTTGTGTATATGGACTCTGAGCGAGAAGATAACTATACATGGACATTAGAGAGATTTCATAGTGTCATGGACGATGATGCTCTGCTTGAGGTGATAGTCACAGATAGAGACTTGGCTCTATGAATGCAATTCAGAGGGTATTTCGTACGGCAACACATTTGCTATGTAGATGGCATATTAGTAGGAATGTTTTGGCCCAGTGCAAAGGTTATTTGAAACAAAGGAGAAATGGGATAAGTTTATAATGACTTGGAATATACTTGTGTTGTCCACCACAGAAGATGAGTTTAATTATCACTGGACAAAACTCCAGAGAGTTTAGTACCTACCCAGATGCTTTACGGTATGTGTCAGATACTTGGCTGAGCAAGTATAAGGAAAGATTTGTCGCAGCATGAATGAACGCATGTAGGCACTACGGAAATTTGACAACTAATAGGTATCATAAGGAATTGATAAATTTACGAAATTTATAATTTAATTACGCAATTGTTATCTCCCTTTTATTAAATTTTATTTACTTCTCTAGGCTGAAAGTGCACATGCAAGGCTGAAAAGACAGCTTGGATCAAGCCAAGGGAATTTCGAATCATCTTGGACAAAAATACATAGTTTGATTGAGTTGCAGCATCGTGACATTAAAGCCTCATTTGAGAAGAGTTTGACGGTCGTGCAACACGACTTCAAGCCTGCTGAATTCAAAGAACTACGAAGTTTCATTTCTATAAGTGCATTGAATCAGATCCTTGCTCAATCAAACCGAGCCAATTCAGTTGGTATTGATGATTCAGTTTGTGGGTGTACTATTCGGTGCACACATGGTTTACCATGCGCCCACAAGATTGTGCGGTTCAGGATGGAAGGTCGGCCAATTCCTTTCGATTGCATAGATCCTCATTGGAGAAAACTTGATATGATGCCGACTTCAAATGTACAAAGTATTCAGCTGATCTATGAACCAGAGTTGGATATAATTGCTCGGAAATTCAAACAGTTAGATGGGTCTTCGAAATTGCATATGTTAAGAAAATTGAGAGAGATTGCTAGCCTATAAGTACTTCTCTTGAAGAACCTGCCAAAAGGATCACTCGTTCACTTGGCCGCGGTCGTGCTTCATTGAAGGTTGATACATCTACCCGCCGTGATCCTTCTGCCTTTGAGTTGATTCTTTCAGGACAAGATAGTTATTCACCTGGTATGAGCACTCCACCAATGACGCAAGTGCCAAAGAGGCAGCCAAGGAAGAACGTATGAACATTTCTTTCACTAAAGAAGGGACCGTGCCGGCATGTACCGGACGCATGCCGATATGTACCGGACGCGTGCCGGCACATGCCGGCAACTTCTGGACCCCGTGCCGGTATGTGCCAGATGCGTGCCGGTACGTGCCGGCACATGCCGGCAACTTTCGGACCCCGTGCCATTTGTTATTACAAAGTAATTGTTTACTATCTAATTCATTCGTTAATGGTTTGCAAGTTTCTCGTCAGCGAACCCGGTCATATAAGCCAACAATCTATATTGATCAAATTCCAGATGGGTTGAGGCCATTCATCCAACATATCAAGGATGTTAAAGCTGACGGCAACTGCAGATTTAGAGCAATAGCTGACTTGCTGGGATTTGGAGAGGAGGTTTGCTCCGTATTAGGAAGGATTTATTGAATGACTTGCAATGTCATTCAGAGCACTATCATGCTTTATTTGTTGTCAAAGGGAGGTTTGAGGAGAATGAGCATGCATTATCATATTTTGATAATGCTCCACCTTATGACCGGTGGATGACTATGCCGGATATAGGGCACGTTATAGCATCCCGTTATAACGTTGTCTTATACCACCTCTCCTTGCAACAATGTCTTACATTCCTACCTCTATGATCGGTGCCTCTTCCTCCTTTATCCCGCAAAGATATTGCAGTGGCGTTCGTTAATGGCAATCATTTTGTGGAGGTATTACTTAAACAACTCTTAATCATCCTTAAATGATTATTATTTCATTATGTTTACTAATTTATATATTTTGCAGGTGTTTCTGTTATAGGGTCATCCCGTTCCCCTAGTAGCAAGCAATTGACAAAAACATCATTTACCCTGTGCTTCCAGATGGGCTACTTCATATGCATCTAGGATTGACCAGTTCAGACAAATGATCTCGTCGGATGTTATTGTTAGCGAGACTATTGAGTTGTAGAGTTCATTTTGTTAGCAACAATCAATTTTGTATAATGTATGATATATTTATATTAATTCAAAAAATAATTATTCAAATTGAGCCAAAGGAAGTAAAATTTCATTCAAATTTCAATGTCTTTTACAAAAAGATGCACTATGTGCTAAAGGAAACAAAATACATGATGTACATCAAGGATCCCCACCATGCCATCGTCGACGCCTGTACTATTGTGGCGATGCATGACTAGGGCCAGGAACATCATGCTGAACAGGCTCAACCGTAGAGATATGCTGACCCTGCAACACATATGCAATATGTGATATGACATCGTACATGTACATCCCCTATGACGCAGCAGCCTCCTCCCGATCCATATCAAGAATGCTGGTGCAAAGGCCAAGCGCATCTGCAATACGCCGGCCTTGCACATCAGCATCAGCAACATCGGGACGTGATCGGGAGTAGATACTGGATCGGATCTCCAAAGGGTGAACAGCCAAATACATGATCCGAGAATACCACTCCAAAAATCTCGGTACGCAATCTGAGGGTCGGGTCACCGGATGGCTCCTGCTCGCTAGGCTTAGCAGGTGATCCTCCCACCTCTCCCATAACTGCTCATAGAAGACGTACCGGATGCAGTACGAAGCTATTGTCGATCCTCTGCTGGCTCGCTCAGGGGCTAGTGGCGCACGAGAGATCGTCTATATCCTGCCAAACTGTCATAAAACCCTTTCAGGATGATAGGGTTCTACGACATCCATGCACTTCAGGCATCCACTAAAGAATGCAATATCAAGGAATGGACGATCATCTCGGATAAGACGATGGGGATCCCAAACTACCTGCAATATATTAAATCGTAATAAGTTTGATAATGTATGACAAATTATATAAATACACAAGTGCATGGTCCTATAGTACATACATCATCTGCCCTCACTACGTCCAATGACTCGCGTAGAATCACCAAATGGTCCATCGTAGAACGGGGTGAAGTGCCGGGAGTCCATCAGTGTATGCGGGGCCTAGCATCAGTATAGTCCAGGGCTGGGTGAGGAGTGAGAAAGGAAAAATGCTCATAAATCCATGCATGGAGAAGCGTCATATATCCACTGATCTGTCTAACGGATGCCCTAGATGTAATCCCCAACTGCCGATATAAATGAGCCAAGGCACCCGCACTCTAGGCATATGTGCTCACTCTATCCAAATGCCGAAGCAGAGCAAGATAAGCTATAGGCACCCTCATTCCGCTCTTATCGACAAAAAGTGTACACCCTAACAAAAAAATCAAATACGCTCGTGCTGCACAGTTTATCCTACGGTGGCTATCTCTATCTGATACATCATGAAATAACTCTTCAGCCACTCTAACCTCATAAACTGACCGCGGACATATAGAACTCCTGATGCGCGTCATCCCATGATACATCCAATAGCTGCACTAGTAGGTCCTCAGCATCCCAATCACTCATCCTATCTGTAGACAAGGACACTGAGGCACCCATGACACTAATCCCTAATATGGCGGCAACATCATCCAACGTGATTGTCATCTTGCCAAAGGAAAGATGGAAGGTGTTTGTCTCGGGCCGCCATCTCTCTACAAAGCCCGAGACAAGAATCTTATCGGCGAACCGATAAGAGCAATGCACTAGCTTAAGAAGACCCGACTGCTGAACTATATCCCTGAATCTCCTATTCGATTGCCTTGATGCCCACCACTACCACTCACTTACTTTGGCAGTACATTAAATAAAATATGGTAGAACAACGAACAAATACATGTTGCCTCCAGATGGAGGCTGCAATATGTGTCCTAAAACTCCTAAGGACAGAGTCATCCTCAGAACCGCCTGGACAAGGACCATCCACTTCATCATCATCAACATCCATAGCTAGGATGTCCTCGTCTGCTGTCTCATCTTGGGGCGATAGTGCAACAACAACCTCTGGAACCTCAGAAATCTCAATAACCTGAGGTGCCTGGGTTCTACGTCTCCTGGCAGACGCTGTGGGTCTAACTCGTGAGGGGCCAGCATCCATATCTGGAACATTGCAATTTCATCATTAAAAAAAAATATGTCAAAATAATATATATTAAAAATATATTAATATAAACTCATTTAAAATTATAATATATACTTTATAATATACTTGATTATAATTATAATATACTTTATAATATATTATAAATACTTTATAATATACTTATAATATATTATAATATACTTTATATATACTTGATTATTATAATTATTATTATAATATACTTTAATATAATATATTTTATAATGAATTACTCTGTTTGGCCCAGCTGGGTCGAACAGAGTTAATTCTATTCGGCCAAGCTGGGCCGAACATATTGAATTCTATTCATTAAATCTGTTCGGCCCAGTAGGCCGAAACCCTGTTCGGCCAACCAGGGCCGAACAGAGAACGGAGGGTGGGGGGAGGGGGAGGTGGCGGAGAGCGGGCGGAGCCATGGGAGAGATGCGGACGCTGGGGAGGGAGGGGAGCTTGGTTTTTTAAAAAAAAACCTATGGAGGAGGATGGATCGAGTGAGGGAGGGAGGGAGGGAGGGAGGAAGACCTTACCTGCCAGGAAGCCGCTGTCGGGGAAGCCGCCGTCGGGGAACACCGTGAGCGAGAGCGAGCGGGGAAGCGCAGTCGAACGGGGAAGGGGGGACACTAGTAATTTTGGGGGGAGAGGAAGAGGCGGCACGGGGGTGGTGAAGGGGAAAGGGGTCGTTTAGGTATTTCATAATTTTAGAGGGGCTAGTGAGTAATTTCGGGGGGCTACTAAGTAAAAAAAAAAAAAGCAAAATGGAGACTCCTCAGCAAATCTAACGGTCCAAATAGAATTTCCCCAGGAATAGCATGTAGTACCAGTCGCCTAAGAGCTGTAGCTAATCTAGTTCTACTATTAACTTAATTGAATGATAAACTAATGCTTTAATTCTTAATAGATGAATTCAATATATTATTATTGGCCAAAATACACTTTTGGTCTTCAAATTTCATTCAAAATTTATTTTCATTGTCAAATTTTTAATTATTATAATTTAATTTCTCATTTTAAAAATATTATATTCTTCACATCCTATTATACGAAGCAGGTTAAAATTAATGAAAAATCTAATGTGGTACCCTAATTCGAACATGTGAATGGTTATTTATCCTATATGACTAACATGTGGATTGTCAAGATGATGCATTCGTTATGCTACCAATTTTTACTGATTCTATCTAATAAAACATCAACAATGCAACATTATTAAAACATGAGAGATTAAATGATGACAAAAAAATTTTTGGATCACAATGAATTTTGATTGAAAATTTGAGGACCAAAAGTATATTTTAATCATTATTATATCGAACAAAGCATATGGTTTTTCTTCCATCATGCTTGAAATTCAGCTTGGAGATTTATTAGAATATTTTGTCGCCATACGTGCCCTTTGTAATTCAGGAGGGAAACTAATAGCTAGCTTCTAGGACATGCATAAAATAATAAAGGAAAAAAATATACATATAAGAACATCTAGCCATAATTAGTGTCTAAAAATATAGAAATTAATCTTCTCGTTTGGATTTTCAATAATCCAAGTGGACTGGTGAAACAAACAAGCTAACTCTAAAATCAACAAAAAAATTTTAATATAATACAATGCCAAATTAAAATAAAAATATAATTTTAATATAAATATATATGTGTATATATAAATACACACAAATATATAATATAAAAAATAAATTGATGCAATATAATCTATAAAAGTATTACATATTTTTATAAATTTAATTATACTTAATATAGATAGAATACAATTAAGGATAATTATAAAGACTTAATTGATTTGGATTCTAGGTCCATTTAAAAAGCCTGCCATGTTGTTTATTGAGTTGGATGGCTCAATTTTTATTGAATATTCTGTTCGAATATAAAAATCTAACTATGAATTCTAACAATCTGATCTAGACCAAGAGATCTTTGAGTTATTCTTTTTTAACCAAGAGCTATAATTCACTAAGGAGTTTGAGCTACGAGTTATTGCTCTTGACACATGCATGCAACCCTTTGAAACCCTCATTTCTTTGCATCGTCCTTCATGCTCCTTCATATATATATATATTTTTGTTACAAACGGACGATCACACCACTCTAGCGCGAGTTAAACCCGTAAGATCAGAATACAAAATTTGCTGCAAAATAACAGAGTAAGGGACACCGTAGTGCCATTCCCACTAGCCAAGATGGCGAGCAACGATAGAAGCAACCCAATCAGCCGCAGCATTGGCCTCCCGATAAACATGACGAATCACGGGGGCACATGTCGCCTAAAGAAAGACCCTAATATCTCTGATAAGGGAATTTAGAATAGAATATGGATCCCCATCCCAACTAATCCACCTGATAATCATGAGAGAGTCTCCCTCAATGATCAATCGGCGATAGCCCAAGTGATAAACAGCATGAGTAATGCCAGCCCATGCAGCTTGGAGCTCCGTCAAAGGGATAGAAATGTCTATAGAGCTGTGACCACCAGCCGCAAGTAACTGACCCTCAGCCCCACGAATAATAAACCCAGAACTAGCAATACGATCGGATACGGAGCCATCAAAATTTACTTTGACGTAACCCGGGGGTGGAGGCTCCCAAGAGACGAAGACCGTAGTACGGTGCACTGCCGAACAGCAGGAGAGTCTCAGTGACCAGGCCCATCAAAGTGAATGCCAAAATGGCAGCATGTGTACTCCATAGTATGAAAGAGAGCACGGCGGAGAACCTCCTGAGGTGAGGTCGTCTTCTCAGCAAAGACAGTCTGGTTCCGAGACAGCCAAATATGATAAGCCAAATAGGCTGATAAAACATCCTGAAAGCGGGATCACTCTGGATAACCAAACGGATAGCATGCAGAAAGAAAGCCGGGTGGGTCCATCCTCCGAGAGCCATGGGGTAAAGTGGGTCAACTGTCATATCTGAGATGCACGAGGACATAAATATGACATGATCAATCGATTCATCCTGCATTCCACATATTGGGCAGAGAGATAGTATAGAAAGACCACGATCAGCCAATAGGGAATAGGTAGGTAGCGATCCCACATAAGCTTCCATAAAAAGAGCTGAATCCTAGGGTGTACTGGCAACCGCCAAATCCAGGCAACATCACCAAGGCCCGAAGTCTGAGAATGGAAATGGGCAACCAAATCCCTAGTGGGGGCTCAAGGAAGATAGGATCGACGCCAAAGTCTGATGTCCGGCCCAGCAGAAAGAGGAAGAGGCATGGCGAGGATCCTATGCGCAAGCTCTGTCCCAAACAGCCGAGACACCATCAGGGCATTCCAGCCAGCATTCTCCTAGCAAATCAAAGATGATAAGCTGAGAGGGTTCAACATCAGAGCTGATAAAAGTCAGCCATCGAGATAGTGGAATATCAGCTATCCATTTGTCCTGAGTAATATCAACAGAAGTCCATCCCCAATTATGCAATGAATATTGGTCATAATAGTAGGGGCAGCCTGGCAAATCGCACGCCATAAGAAAGAACATCCGTGGGGGAAGCTGAAGGCCGATCAGTAGTCAAGCCACTGTATCTGCCACGCATGACCAAACTCCAGAAACAATGAGGATCCAGCAGGAATCTGGAAGCGTGCCTCACCATAATAGCCTCTCGACGAAGCACCAAAGACTGGATCCCAAGACCGCCCTTATGAGTAGACAGACAAACAATGTCCCAAGCTAATAATGAATACCATGACCCTCCTGCATAGACGCCCAGAGAAAGTCTCGTATGCATCTCTCAATCCGGCGGAGGCAGGTAGTCGGAATCAAAGTATTGGATAACAGATAGAGAAGAAGCAATGTAAGAATAGAGCGGATCAAGGTGACCCACCCCATCATATAAAGTCCCAAAACCTGCCATCGATCCAACCGAGCAGAAATCCGATGATCAAGGTCCCCAAAATCTTGTTGCCGGGGCCACCGCCCCGTAATGGGAATGCCAAGGTAGGTCAGGCGGTCAGAGGAGGTCGAGATCCCAAATAACTGGGAGATAGCAGCACGACAACGGGGAGAGGTCGAAGGGCTGAAGCAAAGAATAGATTTCTGCAAGTTAACCTGTTGCCCCAAGGCCAGGCAATAAGACTGAATAATAGCAGAACAGGTAGCTGCATTCTGAACAGAAGCTGGGCTCAGCAGAATACAGTCATCAGCAAAGAGAAGATGAGTAAGTGGAGGTCCATGAGGCCCAGGCATATAAGGCAGCAATCGAGATGCCCCAACCGCCTGATTAAGAGCACGAGACAGATCATCAGCACACAGAATGAACAGGAACAGAGAGAAAGGGTAGCCCTGGCGGAGTCCGACAGCAGAGAAAAAAACTCAATCGGACTACCATTAATAATAATAGAAAAGGAGGCCCCTTGGACACATGCCATAACCCATTCAATGAATAGATCAGCAAAACCAAACTCCCGTAGCGTGTCGAAGAAAAGTCCAACTCATCCTGTCATAAGCTCTCTCCATATCTAACTGAACAGCCATGAGAGACTGTCGACAAGTGGCTCACTGGAGGTCATGCATAAACTCCTGGGCAATAAGTGCATTATCAGTGATACTGCACCCACAGATAAAAGCCCCTGCTCCGGAGAGATCAGACGAGAATAACCCCCTGCAATCGAGTAACCAGGATGCGAGCGCAAACTTTATATAGAGTGGTACATAAGCTGATCGGCCTATAATGTTGGGGAAGTAGAGCATTCCCTCTCTTGGGAACTAGGGCAAAAAAGTCCTCTGCCAATCTGAAGGAATAGCTCTGGAAGAAAAGATAGACTGAATAGCCAAGATGACATCCTGCCCAACAATATCCCAGAAGTAGCGGAAGAAAAATGGCGGAAAGCCATCAGGACCAGGAGCTTTGTCAGGTCCCAGAGCCCAGACCGCAGAACGAATCTCCTCGGCAGACCTTCCGAATCAAGAGACCATTATCATTCTCTGAAACCCTGACAGCTCGGGTAGTGGTGAGAATGGGGGAGTCAGAGGCAAAGACCTCCGACCAGCGAGACTGAAAGAAATTGAGAATCTGCTACCGAATAGCCCCCTCATCATCAAGAATATTACCATCCTCATCACTAATCTGCCGATTGCAGCATGCCTAGCCACAGTGGCCTGGTGAAAGAACCTGGTGTTACGATCTCCATCCTTGATCCACTAAACCCGGGACCGCTATCGCCAATAAGTCTCCTACTGTCGAAGCAAGGAATGATGCAAAGCCAAGCTATGCCTGAGAAACTGAAGATCAGGCTCAGTTAGGAGACCCTCCGCATCCTCCTTAGCCTGAAGAGTAGCAATATCAGCTTCCACAGCCTGGACTTGCTGCATGAGATCCCCCACCTCACTTCTATGCCATCTTAAGAGTCTGCGTTTAGTGAGCTCTAAGCGGCGAGAGAGCTGATAAGTAGAAGTCCCTCTAATCGGCATATGCCACACCTGACTTATGAGGGACCGAGTCGAAGAGTAATACGTCCAAAACTGCTCAAACGAAAAGGCCCTTTCCTATGAGATGACAACTCAGTAGAGATAAGGAGGGGACAGTGGTCCGACGCAATCTGAGGGAGATGAGTAGTAGTAGCACAGGAAAAGGACTACAGCCAGGATGAGGAGGCCAAAGCCCGATCCAGCCGCTCCCACACCCGAGCAGACCCACTTCGGTTATTACACCAAGTAAACTGCGGCCCAAAAATTCCAGATCAAAAAGGCCAGCTGAGGAGATGAAGGAGCGAAATTCCATGGAGTTGGAGAATCCACAAATCTCCATCCCCCACGCTTCTCAGAAGCATCCAAAATACAATTGAAGTCACCAGCAATGAGTGGGGAGACCCTGGCCTAATAAAGTGAGAATCTCCGCCCAAAGATCGCGTCGCTGACGAAAGTTAGTACTGGCATAGACACCCAGAAGCAGCCAGGGCGGAGTGATCCCCTCCGATATAACCAGGGCCACCTGCTGGGGACTATGGTGAAAGGCATCAACTCGGATATCAGGTTCCGCCATAGGGCCAAGATACCCCCAGAGAGACCATTAGCTTCCACTGCATAGGAAGACCAATTACGGGAAACTTGCCGTCAAAACGCTGAAGACTAGTTGGACAGACGAGTTTCCAACAAGACACATATATCAAAATGATGAATCTGCAGAAGCCTACCAAAGGAGGAGCGAAAAGATGGTTTCAATGCTCCTTGAACATTCCATATGAGAATCTTCATAAGGAAAGAAGCAAGGTAGCCTTAGGCCCCACCCTGAGCCGCCATCATAACCCTGTCTGAGTGGTCTTCCGAATCAGGACACTACACCTGGAGTCCATGATCAGGCAACTGACACACTACCTGATCAGGAGGAACCGGCTGCTGAACTGACTCCATTGGGACCACATCATTCAGAACCTTAGAGTGAGATCCTTCTTCCCGAGTGATAGAAGGGGATGCAACAATGGTATCTTGACCCTAGGGGAGTCCAGATTCCAAAGGAGGAACCACTTCCATTGAAGGGCCTTTACCTAGGGTAGACACCCGACCCTTGCCTTTCAAAGCCTTAGGTGACAGCCCGGGCCCACCAAACTCAGCGGCCCGGGCCCATTCAGGGAAGCTAGATTGGCATCCACCCGGGCCTTAGAACAACCGGCCCAGCGGTCGATCCAAGAAGGCTAAAAGGATTAGTGGCCACTTTCCCACCCATAAGCAGCTGAGAACCATGGTCAGCACTAGAATCAGTATTCTGAACCCCAGAGGGAGACACTACCAGAGCATCAAAGACTGGGCCTTAAATTGGAAAACAGAATCTGACGATTGCTGCTTATCGTTCAGCATAATTGGAAGATCTCCGATTTGCTTCTTTCAAAGAGTCCCCAAAGAGCCCACGGGAGCCGAGTTGATAAAATTCTCAGAGTCTACAGTAACCGGCACGGGGGGATTCACCGGCACGGTCCCTTTCCCCCTGGTGTTCTGAATTGACGATGACAACATTGGAATGGGAAGGTGACGACACAGCTCTCCTGCGAGAGACCTTACCCGGTTTCAGCCAGCCCTCCAACTCTCCCTGAGGCGCCACTGGAACCTTACCAGAAGACTCCCCGCCTGAAACCTTACCCGATAAGTCCCCAGCATTAACCCGAATAGGGGGAGGCTTCCGAGGGCTTCCATCCAGGAGCCATATTGAGGAGCTGCCGCAGAGGACTCCGGAGCCGTTGAGGACGAACACGGACCAGTCAAGTGAAGAGATCCACAGTGCGAGCAGATACTGTCAACATGCTCATATGCAAATTGCTACCAGAAAGGGGATCCATGAGCTCTGAATCTCGCCCTCGGCCAGAGAGGCTTTCTCAAATCAACTTGACACTGGCACGAGCAAAGCTTCCTCTCCGCCTCTCCTTCGTGAAAGCATCAGCCTCCACAAAATGACCAGCCACCGATAGAATACTTTGGAGAGTCTCCTCATTCCAGTATTCAATCGGAAGGTTTAGGAGGCGATCCATAACAGAGCATAGCACAATGCATCATCTGTAGGGATGAAATAGGACGCCATTCCTTCATCGCGAGCAATTGACCGTTCGCAACCCATGGCTGCTTCATAGCAGTGCCTCTGGCAGCCGGGAGTTCAAATTTCAGCAAGATTGTTTAGTGAGCAAGTGAGATGAAGTCAATCTGGCCAGCAAGTTTCGCCCGACGAAATTCCCTGATCACCGCTTCCGGGGGAACTCATCTTGACAAAGACCTCACAATCAACCCTGACGCAGTCCAATCCTCCGTCTCCCGATCGATCGCCATCGTGGGAAGCTGGATAATCTTCAAATAGATGTTCCAACCCCGCAACTACAGCAGGGGACGGCAACGGAGCAGACCAGGTAAATGAGCTCCATCCCTTGCGTCGCAGCGGCGCTCCGTGGTCCAAACGACCATCACCACCGGAGGAATAACAGAGCTGCCATCGGCCATCGATAGCAGAGCACCGATCCTGCACCGTCGGAACCACCGAAGATCAAGACGAAGAATTTCGCACTAATCTTAAAGAAGCCAAGTTCTTCGCGCATGATGCTTTAAGAATAGGGCGCATCAAAATCACTGTAGCAAACCAACTGTAGCACTAATCGCCCCAGAAATCGCCAACTAATCGCCCCAGAAATCCTTCATATTTGTTTAATGGACTTGTAAGATGAGAAGAAATGCCTTTGTGGTATAGCATGCAAAGAGGCACCCATGTTGATGACCCAAATAAGCTAAGAAGAAAGGTGATTAATGCAACTATCATCACAATTATCCACAGTGCTTATATATATCATTACGAAGTGTTACAATGGCGGCTTTCTTGTTATCTTCTTTTCTTTCCCTTCTTTAATATCCTTTCTCATTGTCTAGTACTCCTTTTCTATGTGTCCTTTCATTTTGCAATGGTAGTATATAAGATTCATTCATGACCTAGACTTAGTTATAGATTCAGAGCACTTTTCTTTGCCCTTTGATATTTGATCGATCTATTTTTTCGATGATAAAAGCTTGTGAGGTAGATGATTCAAAGGACTTTTATTCTTCTCATTCAGCAAACTTATTATAAAATTGCTCATGGTCACAATTCCTTCGAGTGCCAAATTGCTAAGAGAGATAACAAGTATTTTATATGATTATAAAAAAAGTTAAAGTACCAACAATGCTTGTAGCCCATTATCTAACACCATCTTCATTGAAGCAAGTTAATTCACAATACTTTGAACCTGATTTAGAAACTCGGCTATAAACCCTCCATTCTTATATTTCAAATTTACTAACTTCTAAATCAAAAATGTATATTTCTAACTGTCTTCCTTTCATACAAGTTATGTAGCTTTTTTCGCAAATACTTAGCAGATTCATTTGATACAAGATGGAATATAACATTATCTAATAATTATCGAATAATTATCGAATGGTAGCAATGGCTTTCCAAGCCATTCATTTCCATTTATCATCAGACATATCCTTTACTTGTGTTCATCTCTTTCAATGGGAGCATACAAATCTTTACAATGACATCTTCCATCTTGGGTTTCCTTGTAATCTAATTGTTTCCAATGAAAGATATACCATTCAATTCCTAATACTTGAATCCATCTTCAATCTATGTATGAAAAATCTTCAATTAAGTATTCTGATTCTAGTTTTTAGGAAACCAATCATTTCCCTATATGCCATAGATTACAGATACTAGAAAGAGTATCAAAGCAGAAATAGAGATAAATAACTTGATATAAACAATTACCAATAAAAGTACTATCAAAAGATAAAGCAAACCAGATTTTTATGTAGAAAAAGCCATAAGGCTAAGCTTAGAGTAATCTAATCCATTATGTGCAATAATGGGATTAGAATATTTTTTCTAACTAATACGAGAGGCATACAATCATTAAGAGAACCGACATCTCTTTGATTACAAGTAAAGGATCACTTTTGAATGAAACCGAAGAAAAATAAAGATGAAAAAACCTCACCATAGAGAAGAATTGCTTGAATAGCATCATACAACAACCCAGCGAAGTGAATTTGATGTTCATTCTTCAACTAGAGGATTTAAAATGGTTTCCTTCTTTTTTCATCCGAACTCATACTCTTCTTCTCGCAAGAGACCTAAGAAAATCATAGTTTTTTCTTTGTTCTCTTGTGAAGAAGATTTAGAAAGAACTTAAAATATGAATGTTACTTGGGTTAACCTAATTTATTTATTTTTTAAGCTTAAATACATTGGAAGCAAATAACGAACCCATTTAGTAGTGTGTGAGTTCAATGTACATAAAAGGAAGGACACTATTAATGGAGATACAATATCATGAGTTTTTTTTTTTGTATACAAACGGATGATCACATTATTCTAGCTAGCATGAGTTAAACCGAATGTGTTGTTGAAAGATTCGCTCCAACTTGGGTGCGGTCCAACTTCGGATCAGAACGCCGATCTTTCGCCCGGGTTGAACCTGCAAGACAGTCCTCACACAGAGAGTGTCGGGGATGGCTTTCTGCGAAAGACCCTCAACACCCAAGTCAGTAAAGATTCACAGTAAGCAGATGTGAGGAGAAGGCTCTCGCGGAAGAGTTCCTCAAGAAATGGCCTCTCGAGAGCTCTGAGCTCCGCTTGAGCTTCAATGGAGTTTTTCAGTAAGAGTGTCAGTGTAAGTGTACCTAAAGAGCTTTAGGACAAGGGTATTTATAGGTTGCGGTGTGACGATAGGCAATTACCTGATTCCTTGGGCATGTTGCAGAGGGTCGAAATCATCAAGATTCGAATCGAGTTTGTTATGAGGCTGGTAGCATCAGTATCTGGTTAGTTAGAGAATTGACGGCTAGAGAAGCTAGTTGATGCTTTGAGATTCGATGATTTTATAGGCTCTAAGCCACTTCTGATACTATTGGCATAATTTTTGCTCAAGATCGTTAGGGGCCTTCATGGCTGAAATCTGGTAAGACTATTATGAATTTGAATTCTCCTGTGCTTGGTTCCGCAGGGGCTCGGGGATACCTCGGTTCTGCCGAGGAATATGATGATACCGCGGCTCTGCCGAGGCATATAAATACTTCGGTCCGGCCAAGATAGGAAGATGGCTCGGGGGATACCTCGGCTCTGTCGAGGCATATGAGGATACTTCGGCTCTGCCGAGGCATGAATTCTTTGGTCTGGCCAAGATAGGAAGATAGCTCGGGGGATACCTCGGCTCTATCGAGGCATATGAATACTTCAGCCTGAAGGTGGCTTGGCCTGAGATGGTTCAGTCTTACTGAGGTGTATCAGCTCTTGTTTTTTTTAGATATGACAGCTGGTTCATCGAAAATCAAAATGGTTTCGACCTTTTTGTTGTATGTATGAGTGTTGGCATGATGACAATTTTATTCCTCATCACATGCCCTCACTTCCTACTCCGAAGTGTAAGTTCGGATTTAGGGATTAGAGTCTAGGATAACTTCATTCAGATGGACGGATTCAGAGGGGTGCAATGATGGTCTTATAAATGCCGCATCGTCATTTTGTCATTTTTCTCGTGGACAAAGCGAAAAAGTCCTTCGTTTCTTGTGGGCAATGATTGGGGGAGCAACACATGCAATTCCCGATGTCTAAGGCATCAAGCTGGCAATTCAGAGATTTGAGGATTCTCGGCAACGATGCGTTACCCTTCCATCAAGGTAGTTTAAAAGGAGGGCTATGGGGGGAGGTCATCCCCTTTGCACTACCTTTTTTCCCCTCCTCCCAAGGTTCACCTTTTTTTATTCTTGATTCCATTCGAAGCTTGTTCCTTCCGACTTAGAAATATGAAAGGCCCAAATGACGTAGCTTCTGTAATGACCGTGGAGGATTTGGATAGGGTTCGTCAGAGGTACCGAGTTCCTCGGGACATTGCTATGTGAATACCACAATCTGAGCAGAGAGTATCGGAGCAGCTAGGGCTCGAGTTTTTGTCTATGAAGATAGCCTAAGGGCGGGCCTCCGGTTCTCCCTCCCTCTGCTGATGAAGGAAATAATGAGATTTTACAACATATATATGTCCGACGATGGTGGCCTCGAATAGTTGGCACAACATTGTCGGGTTCATTTCTCTGTGCAGCCATATTGGGGTGACAGCGATGCTCCCCATGTTTAGGGTCTGGTATAGTTTGGTCTCAGAGAGGAGCTCCGAGTGGCCTTACATTGGGCCCCGAAAGTCGTTTAAGATGATAACAGATAATCCATCTTCCATAAAGGAGTGAAAATCCCAATTCTTTATCGCCGAGGGAACATAGACTTTGATTTTTTTCAGGATTTGGATGGATTATACGAAGGACTCAGATGCTCGCTTGGAGTTATCTGAGCAAGAGAAAAAGAATTTGCTCACCCTTCGTAGCGGTCGGGTGTTCTCAACCAGTGATCTCTTGACAGATGATGCCCTTTTGCCGTCGGACTTAGCCCGATCGACTCTCAAGGTAGGCTCCTATCCCTTCTGCTCATTAGTTGTATCTTTGGTGATCTGGCCATAAGCTAAATCATCCTCTATTGGGTATGTAGCTGAAAGGTTGGATTTCGTGAGTCGAATAAAAGGGGAGCTAGGCAAGTGCCAGAGGGGATTTGGTTTCGGAAGGCATAGATCTGAGAAGAAATCTTCCCTTTTCAGGTCGCACTCAAAGGAGACAAGACGAGACAAGGTCGGTCGGCAATCCTTTGTGCTAGAGGAGGAGGATGCGGCATTGTCAACAGTAGTGGAGGCAATAGCGCCGGCAGTGGTGGAGATGGTGGCGCCGATGATAGAGAGGATGGCAGCACCAATGACGATGGAGCCAGTGGAGGGTGAGGCTCCCCTATTAGAGGGGGAACTAATGAAAGTGGAGGAACATACAGTCGAGGCTGAGTTGAGAGTTGAGGAGAAAATCATCGAAGCACTCCGCTCGTCGATAATGGTAGCATTAGATGATTTGGATGGAATGCCACCGACCAAGTTGATGGCTCAGTCATTTGAAAGCGGGGAACCGTACCTGGAGAAAGCTAGCAGCCCTAGGTCACCATCTACTCATGCAGAAATGCCCGCAACTCCAACTGAGGAGGTGAGGGGGGTGGCTGCAAATGTAGAGGTGCCAGAGGAGCCTTCTGCTGAAGGATATCCTCCCGAGGGGTTGTGGGAGGTCGAGGCTAAGGTGGTGTTGAGGATGGAGGGAATGGAGAAGGAACCCATGGGTCAGAAAGGGCTTTTGGAGGAGGAAGAGAACCGAAGTGAGAGCTTCCTAACTAAGATGTCAGGAAGAAAAAATAAGCAAGTCGAGATTTCTCGTGCTGAAGCCTCCCACATCGCAGTCCTAGTCGAGGAGGCGAGATGCATTGGGGCTCCTCGAATTGAAACCTCACAAGCCAAGTCTCCGGGGTTAAGTTTGCTTAATCCGGATGTTGAGGAATCAGTAGCCGCGTTGATGCGGTCTGCTTTGTATGAGAAGGATGATTCCCCCACTGAAGATGACATCGTCTACGCAGTGTTTGGGCATGATGGCTTGCCGAGCAACATCGAGTTTCTGTGTGAAGTCGACAATCATACGCTGGCCAAAATAGCGTCGGCTTATGCCTCTAGAGTAAGTAGGAGTCTTTAAGCGCTCCATTTTAGAAAGTGGTTTGATCTGGCCATAATTTTCCGCTCAAGATCGTTAGGGGCCTTCATGGCTGGAATTTGGTAAACTATTATGAATTTGAATTCTTCCACGCTTAGTTTCACAAGAGCTCGGGAATACCTCGGTTCTACCGAAGAATATGAGGATACCTCGGCTCTGTCGAGGCATATGAATACTTCGGTCCGACCAAGATAGGAAGATGGCTGGGTGATACCTTAGCTCTGTCAAGGCATATGAGGATACCTCGGCTCTACCGAGGCATATGAGGATACCTCGGCTCTACCGAGGCATATGAATACTTCGGTCCATCCAAGATAGGAAGATAGCTCGGGGGATACCTTGACTCTATCGAGGCATATGAATACTTCGGCCTAAAGCTGGCTTGGCCTGAGGATTGATAAATGCACAAATAATCATCATAAACCTATTAATTAATAGGTCAAAGTACCTATTATTATTTAATATTTAAATATTTTATATAATATTTTAGATTAAAACCTCATCAACTTAAAGAGCTCGATTTTAGAAGTTCAACAATGCAAACGACACTCAAATCAGACTTAAAATGAGCTCGAAATTAAATTTACAAGGATTTATCTTTATCTACATGCAAATAAAGCAAACTCGGTAAACCAATTGCCGAGTTCAATCGCAGTTTTCACAGATTCGTTTTTCTCTTCCGATTTTTCTTTCATTCTAATCCCATCACTCCACCAACCAATTAGGAAATAAATT